>JAODKE010000101.1:3340593-3368924 GCA_026779605.1 Mormyrus hasselquistii
GATGGGGAGCCTGTCTATCGCAGGACACGAGGCAGGGGGACGCCCTGGATGGGGAGCCTGTCTATCGCAGGACACGAGGCAGGGGGACGCCCGTGATGGGGAGCCTGTCTATCGCAGGACACTAGGCAGGGGGACGCCCTGGATGGGGAGCCTGTCTATCGCAGGACACGAGGCAGGGGGACACCCTGGATGGGGAGCCTGTCTATTGCAGGACAGATGCATTTTTACATCTACATTTAAAACATTTAGAAGATACTTTTGTCAAAAGTGATGTAGGAGAAAGCACAGTTCTATTAATGGGCCCATTAGCCATAATTGTGACTAGGCTGAGCTTCCAGCGAATGCTCAGGTACAGGCGTAAGCAGGATTGGAGTAGGAGCAAGAACCTAGTGAGACTATTCAGGGATCAGATGGACACAGACATTCCCTCTCAAAATGCCTCAAGAGCCATCTGCTGTGTGCTGCTTGTCTGCTAGTTCGTCCCTGTTCCTTTGCTGGTCCCTTGTATTCCCTGAATGGTTTTGGTGTTGCACTTTGTCTTTTGATTGAAGTGTCTCATTAGCTCCTGCTCCCATACTGCTTATACCTTTATTCACTGCACTGATGCCTAGTCGACTCCTCTGTAGCTCTACGCTTGTAATGTGCTGTTTGCCTAATTTGTACATCACTTTGGGCAAAGCGTCTGCTAAATAAACGTATAGGTAAACATGCAGACACTCTAGGCGATTTAGAGATACCGATTCGCCTGGCTGCGTCTTTCCATGACAGCAGGAAGCTGGTGTACTTGTTGGAAACCCACATGAGATGGGGAAACAGCGCACACCAGGAGGGCGTGGGATTTAATCCCCGGCAGTGTGAGTTTACAGTGTCAGCCACAGAGCCAGCCTATTATTAATTCTGTAATAAGGTACCATGGATTAATTTCTGAAGTCGAATACATTTATACGGCTGTTTACACGTCGAGGAATCCGAGGTCCTTGCAGATCTGCTGTCTGCTGTACTGCTTTTTTTCCCATGTAACATGCTGGTCCACCTCCCCCTCACACATTTTAAATAATGAAATGGAGGTAATTCCTCCAGGGGGTGCTTAATGTGTTTTAGGGCAAGTGTGGGGGGGGGGGGGCACCTGCCTGAGGCCCTGTCCTAAATCGGAGTCACTACGGAAAACACGAAGAAGCTGGTCACTTTTCATACCTGACAGCAACACTAAGTTATTATTTATATAGTTATACATAGTTAATGGTCATTATTCATAACCCTCGTAGGGGGTGTCCTCCTTGTCTGTTTGCTCACCACACTAATCACATGTGACTTTTAAATCCTGACCCACCCCCACCACTCACACACACCCCCAGGTGTAATAGCTGATTATCTCTCTCACACACGCCTAAATCTCTCCACCTTACCCAAGTTGTCCAGCTGAGGAGCCTTCAAAAAGGCCACTCATAGGTCAAACAAGTTCACTGGCACCACCCACTGACTCCGCCCCTGAAATCTGCCACTGACTCTGCCCACTGACCCCGCCTACTGACACCACCCACTGACCCCTCTCTCCGGGACCCCAAATCCCATTACTCTAATTGCTTCCAGCTGCTCTGGGAGACTTCGAGGGGGGGAAGGGAACTCATTGGGAACACCTGCTGGTGGCTGAGTGGGGCACAGGTGGCAGTGTGTGGGGGGGCAGAGGAGGGAGGGGGTATGGAAGATTCCTAAGCAAGTGTTCAGGAGCAGGGTGAGATGGGAGGGCACTGTGAACATACACACACACACACACACACACACACAGATACATACATGCACACTCACAGAGGTTCTAACTCATGTTGGACCTTTGAAGTTCCAGATCCAGCCTCACTGCGCCCCCCCCCCTCGGGGAACAGACCTCGCTATAAAACGTTATGAGCCGCTCTGTCTGAAGGGCCGACTACTTTAGGGCCTGTAACAGACCAGGCCCAAGTCCAACATGATTAACCCAAACATTCACTGAGCAATGCGGCCTTTAAATATTCACAGGTCGAAAATAATGCCAAGTATGATAAATCAGTATGAAAAAACTCTCAGCTCCATAAATAAAACCAGCATTAGATGCACTGCAACACTAAAGGCAATTTGGAAAAAAAAAAACTGCTGAAATGAAAAGTCTTTTTATATTCCAAAAGATTAGTGCTGGAATGATGTGAATTACACAACGCAGCACAGATGGTTAATAACCACCCCCCCCCCCCCACCACCACCACCACCGAGACGCAGGAGAGCGATCCGCTGACTGGCCAACTGACTCACAGCTGACAGGTTCACATGGGGCGTGTGGAGCTCTGGCTCCCCCCGGTGGATGCAGTCACAGGGGCACATAACACTGTCACTCGCACTGAGTCACGCTGATCGCACTGCTAAAAGGAGAATTCTCCTTGGCAGTACAACAGACACCCCATATCTGTGGCGCTTAGAAAGCTTAGCTACCCTCGCATACTAATTGGGAGTATAAATCTGTTAACAGGAAAGACGGAGCCTTCTGGAAATTTCTTCAGGTAGTAAAAAGTTATACCTGTAAGGTATCCTGAAGCCCCTTCTTATGTTACGTCCCCTGACAGGGCAACACTTTCACTCTCACACACTCTCACTCAGACGCCGACAAGGGGGATAGATTAATGGGGGCTGGATGAGTGTGTCAGTCCTACTCCCCCACCCCCGCAAACATGCACATTCCACTCCCGCATGTCATTCTTGCAACGTCTTTCTGAGCCCCTATTAATAGTGGCAGGGTGGGGTGGGGGGGCCACACCCCGGTCTGGTGGATAAATACGTCTCGCTGGCAGACATCCCTGAGCTCCCAGTGTCTGACAGAGTACTGAGTAGGACGGTTCCTGCCGGGGAGAACCGAAGCGGGATCTGAGGAACGCCGCCGACAGATACGAGTCGTCCAGGAGAGACTCTGAGGGCAGGGAAGACCACTCAGACGGATCTAAGCTGGTCGAGTCGGACATGGACCCCCAGGACAAGCCCTGCCTGGACCCAGCGGCGGTGCTGTCCCCGCAGGGCGGGGCTCGGCTCTGCCAGGTGCTTCTAGCGGGTGCCACCGTCACCCTAGTCGCCTATGGGGCAAGTCATCGCGGGCCCTACGGGACGTTCTGCATGGTGGCATGGTGCCTGTGCCTGGGGGCATCGCTGACGGAGTTTCTGCTGGAGGCGATGCGGGCCTGGCGTCGGCTGCCCGTGTCCTGGCCTGAGCTGACCGCGGCAGTGACCATGCTGCTTGCCTTGCTGAGTGGCGCCGCCTCCCTCATCTACCCCCTGGTGTTCCTGCGCTCCGCCTGTCCATACGGTGACTGTGGGGGGCGGGACTATCGCATCGCCGCCACCGCCTGCTCCTGCGCCTGCTGTGCTGCTTTCATCGCTGAGCTCCGCCTCGCCCGCACACGGCGGGGCCGCCCGCCTGCCTATATGGCCACGTGCCCGGGGCTGCTGAAGGTCGCCCAGGCTGCCGTCACCGCCGTCATCTTCGGCTTCCTGGCCTGCGACGCCGAGTTTGGCCACTACCCGCCAGCGCTCTACTGTGCTGTGGCCTTGGCGCTCTGCTTGGTAGCCGGCATGGCCGTGGTGGGGCTGGCTGTGTGCGGCAGACATGCGTCCTCATGTCTGGCAGCAGCCTGTGGCCTGATCGGCGCCCTTCTCCACGCCAGCGTTGTCGCCGTCTGGCACGTCTTCTGCCTGCAGACGCGGCGGCCTGGCACTGGGGGGGGGCAGGGCAGCTGTCCACGCGGGAGCTGCCCCTGGGACAGCCGGCTGGCGGTGGCTGCCTTCGCCTACGTCAACCTGCTGCTGTATGCAGCTGACTGCGCCTGCATCCTGAGGGCCTGCTGGGCCTCCCGCCGTTCCCGCGCCACTCCCTCGGATTCTACCAGACACATCTCCTTCCTGAAGAACAGCCGGCGGCCACAGTCCACCTGGACCCCCCACAGAGTCTACCTGGTCTCCTAACCCCCTTGCAGACCGCCCCCCCCCCATGTTCCTGGGTGTCACCTCCCTGAATCCCTCCCTAGTCATTTTAGTGCCCTGTCCATGAGTACATCTACAATCCACCCTCAGGCTGCCATTGCCCCCCCCCCCGGACATCCAGATGGTGCCGGGACAGAAGCCCCCACAGCTTCCCTGCACCTCCCCCTCCCTCTAAAGACCCGCCCTTGATCCCCGGGACGGATCCAGCTGCCTCAGCGAGAGCCACTGGTGCTGACTGGGGCCGGCCCGCCGGATCAGCAGATTAGCCGCACGCTCAGCCCCGGCTCCCGGACGGACTTGTCAGCCAAATGTGCTTCTCATCTCTCAGCCCAGGGCCCGTAATCCCGGCTCAGTGGGTCTTAGGCCACGTCTGCTGCACTGGCTAGTCGTGGGGTCTGCGCAGACGCTGGGGTTTCCATGGCAACGCCGCCCCCGTTTGCGTCGCATTCGTTGTCGTTCCTATGTTTATTTATATATTTATGTATTTTTTCATTTTTATTTCCGGTCAAAGACATGTGCCGCAGGTCAGTTCTCTTTGCGGAGAAGCTTCTAGAAGGGGAATCTGCTGAGCCCATTTGCCTGTCAGTAGGTATGAGGCCGGACTGACATTGCCGTCGGACCTGATGCTCGGATTGCTCTAATGACCTGCAAACACCAGCAAGTTAAAAGTCCTTCTGAGGACAGTTCAGCCCAGGCGCTGTTTCCTGTGTGGACGTTTATGTGGTAAATCTTCCCCTGTTTCTTTATGATCTGAATGGTGTATAAAAGGAGGCTTTTCCAAATCTGTTATTAAATGTTCTATCGTGTTTATTTCAAGGGACCAGGTATTAAACCTCCCCCCCTCCCGGCCAAGGTGCCATGCAGAGAAGGGCTTACAGGCTGATGTTACACACACACACACACACACACACACATATATATATATATATATATATATATATATATATATAATTTGTGTTTGTGTGTGTGCGTGTAGAGTGAGATTTCAAAACCCTGACCCGAGACCATCATGGTAACATGTGATGATTATGACAAACAGGTACGCATGTCCTGTTTTGAAGCGCTATAAAAACATGAGAACCGAGTCTCGATGGCCACCGTGGAACCTGTCTGTGCCTCAGCTCGCTTGTCCCTCCCTGTTCCGCCCCGCAGCGGAGGGCCCCTGATTCACACGTCAAAAGGCTGTCATCTTGCATGTCTTTAATACGCCCCCTGGATCACTCCCAGCTTTGATCGGCCACGAATAGCCTGCCCGGCTGAGCACATCGCCGCAGGAGATCAGCTGTCTCCATCTATAGGTGGACAGTCAGTTGGAAACGCGCTGAAATGTCAGTCTGCAGTCCTACGCCGGGTGAACTGCCTGGACATGGCGACCGCTGACCTGGTGGCTTTTCTCATTTGTCCAGCGTGGGCACTGCTGAGAGCCTCTGAGTCAAAATACAAAACAGGTTTGGAGGTCGTTTAGGATACGCTCAAGGCACCTGTTTCAAATAAAAGATGGCCGTGCATCAAGGAGATCAGTGCTATCTCATACCTAGTGATGCTGGTGTGAACCTGATCTGTTTGCCTTCACATTTGTTTCTTTAGCAGACCCTCTCGTACAGGGGGACGTAGGAGCGAGACAGGCAGAGCGTCCAGGATGACCCGGTAACAAGCGCGAGTGGCATTGAAACGGGGGCAACATGACACTGTTCCAGACATCGTAAGACCTCAAAAGAACAGCTATTCAAATGGAAATATCAGGAGAACTTAGTTCCTAGTAAATTAGTGCAAAGCACAAGAATGTCCAAAGCTGCTGAGACTGTTTTGGGCCCCACCAGTCCCACCTGTACAGTCATCGAACTGGGAAAGAGAACCTCGGGGAGGAGGTTACGTGGAAAGGGGAACATTGTACACGAGCCATTCACCTCCTGAATTTCAAACAGTTCTCAGGCCCCTGGTCCCCCGCACCCCCCAACAACAAGAGCCAGATAATGCGACCACAGATGCAGGGACTCAGTGAAGACATTCCTGGTCTCAGAATGAGGCATGCCACTCCCTCCCACCCAGAGGAATGGTGTGGAGGTGCTTGGGGGGGGGGGGTGTTGCCAATAGACGGCTACGCTTCGCTTCCACCCCAACCCACCCCCATCGCAGACCCTCTCGCTATGCCGGCATCTGAATAAATCCCTGGGGATTTTCGACAGCCAATAAGTGTCGTCATGCATCACCTGTCGGGAAGAGAGAGAGGTGGGCTGAACCCAAGCCATTTTAATTAACATGCCCGGGCAAAAATACGGGAGGAGGGACAGGGAATCACAGAAGAGGAATCCTCAGGCAGAGGTAGCCCCCCCCGTATGCCCCCTAAGGGACCCTGAACCGCAGCCATTTTCAGGCCTGGGGATGCCGAAAGGGGGGGGCTTTGCCTGGCAACACGTGCAGGGGCACTGCAGATCTGCAAGGGGCCCGGACACCCAGCTGCTGTCCTGGAATGTCTGCAAGTGTTGGGAGGGGATGTACTGGGGGAACTGGGCAGGCACCAGCATGCCAGTGCCCCACAAATCACGCCCCCCCGCCCAGGCTGCAGCTTCACATTTATATTTAGCTGCTTGTTGAGGCAAAGGAATGTGTCTGCTTGCATTCTTTTCTGGGAATGCCCTCTTGTTTCACTGGGGTGGGGGGGCGAGGGGGGGGCATCTCCCTTAAACAGGCAACCCACCCAGTTAGGTATGTACTACACTATGAATTTGAGTGTTTGAATTCAGAGTGAATTTGAGGCTCCCCATCCGTAGATTTTGCCTCCTTGAGGAGGGGGCTCAGTACATCCGGGGGGGGGGGGGGCTCAGTAGATTCTGTCAACTGGAGGGGGGTGCAGATTTCAAGGGGGCTTCAAAGTCACAATTTTCATAACTGACTGCATGTCTGATTGATGGCAAACTAATTTCATGGGGGTTCAAACACATTATTATTAAGTTATTTTACTGAACCAGAGGTACTCACAGCCGGTGGACACTACCAAGGGGGGCCCTTGGACCTCGGCTGTGTGTCACTGATAGAATTTGGACCTCGGGGAAAAATAATCGAGTATCTCTGATATAAACCCAGTTGCCAAAACAATTATGATGCACAATTACATTATCAGAGAAGGCAGCTCACACACCTCCACCACGCGTAACGTATTACAGGCCGTGCTTTTGAATAACAGAAGTGTGTTCCCGTCGTGAAGAAGAAGAAAAAAAATTCTTTCCGAAATATCTGTCATTGTTAAATCTGATAAAGTAACCGATGAAAGTCTTCTGCCGGACCCCAGAGACATTTGCTTGTCACTTTGAATACAAGTAATACAACAAAAGCAATGACAGCAACTAAGAAAAGCCCCGTGGCAAGTAGAGAGAGATGCTGCCGGTTATATATTTGCGATTCCTGATCTGTGACTGCTCTAAAGATCCCCCACTTGACTGCAGAAAGCCATTTTAGGGAAGCATGACACACCAGGAATGAAGATCACTCAAGTCCCTTGGCCTTCTGGGGGTGGGGGTTCTCACGCTTGACATTAGCTGACGAACAGCATCCATACCGCCAGTGTCGAGTGAAGCGGCATGCAAAGGCCGAGCATTACAGGCGGAATGTGCATTGATTTCGGGCTGAAGAAAAGCCCACCGCAAATTAAGCTGTTGAAGCACTTTGTTTCTCGCGGGCCATGGGAAGCCGAGCCCGCAGGTTTTAGTCCGGTGGAGACCAGGAGGAACTAAGTTTCCCTGGAGGTTTAAAATAAACATCAGATCATCGCCTGAATCCCGCATCTTGGGCACCTGGCGCCTGACAGCCCGCCAGCGCCACTGACGACCCGATAGCGACACATGTTGGCAGGAGTGATTACACTGCGATTAGTGCGAAGACAGGGAGCAAACGGTGCGCGCACGCCGCGCTACGGGCCGCCTGCATGCATCTGCTCTCAGTGCGAACTTAGACGGCTTTCCCTCCGCATTGTGTTAGGCTACGAAATTTACGTACGGCTCATCTGGAGGTCACGTCACGTTTAATATAATGTGCTTTTATCAAACAGAACCGTTCTATATGCACGTTCGTGTCACTCATCCGGCTTTGATGTAATTGTTCTAGCATTTTAAATGGCAAAAACAACATTTTTGGAAAATCATCTAAATTGCCTCAATGCGCCCGCCTCCGGGACTGTACGGACCTATTTAATCACACCAGCTTCCGTGCTTTGAACTTGACCCATATTTTTTGTCTAAGAATCCCTGTTACTGCTCCCGTGAACATGATGCAACAAAGCCCTTAAGCTTATGTATATATTTATCGTCCAACCATTGGCTACAGCAGCAGCCGAGCTCGCTAGCGATTGGCCGGTGAGCCTGCCAATTAAAATTTCGACCCGAAACACGTGGGTGGGGAAAGAGGAGGAGGCCACGTTGACACGAAGCGGCGTGTTATTTCAGTAACAAAAAAGCCGGTTGAGTTTTTATTAGCGGTCTGAGGACGTGGCCGGTTTTACGCCTAACGTTTTATTTAGGCGTTGGTGTTGATCTTTTGTTGCGAAGGTAAGAATCAGCATGGAGCTGTACACTAAAACGCACACGTTTCACGCGCTTCTCAGCATCTGTATAGACGATTAGACATTTTATTTAAGTACTAATGCTTAAGGCAAGCGATTAACCATCAGAGAGAAGGCCGTCAGGCGAGTTTCTAACGCGCTGCGAGCATCCACGGCTGCCGGTCGGTGCTGCAGGTTAACTCAGATCGTGATATCAATAGGATGATGCAATCATAACATCACCCGGACAGCCTGAAGTAAAGTCCATTTTATTGGGACATATCAAGCTTCATAAATGAATAGCTGCAAGTGGGCATACACTGTCCACGATACGACATTCACGAGTGATAATAAAAACATATTTGCATGAAAATTCACCACGATGGTGCAGGAACAGCAGTGCCTTTGTAAATAGCTGTTACTGATGGTGGTACGTGGCGCGTTTTTTCCGTGGTCATGTATTTGCGATGTGTAATATTTTACTATAATTGTTATTTGTATTATTTTCTTTCAGACACCGCAATGAGTGTGGGGTTTATTGGAGCGGGCCAGCTCGCCCACGCCTTAGTCAAAGGCTTTACCGCAGCCGGTAGGACCCCCCTTGCCCACCCCCATTTTAAAAGCGATTTGAAGGAGTCTCTGGCCACGTTAATGTATTTTTTAGGGTTCACTGGCCGTTTTACCATTCCCCTATTCAGCTTATTTTGGCCATAATCCAGCTGCCACAGAGGAATGCTTCTTTGACCAGAGATTCAGCTTGTTCGTGCGTTTACAGTATAGCCTGATTTCTTTTATGTCGGGTGGGCAGTTTTGTTTTGTTGCTTTTTTCTTTTTCGCTGACTGCCACACTTTTGTCTCCCTCCCCACTTGAGGTGTAATTGCGACGCATAAGATCATGGCCAGTTCGCCGGACACTGAGCTCCCCACGGTGTCCGGCCTCAGGGTGCGTTCCGCCCGCCTCTCACATGGGTGCTCCCCCCTCCCTGAATGCCATTAATCGTTTTCACAAATATTTCTTTCCTGCTGCATGCAGAAAATGGGGGTGAACTTCACCACCAGCAACAAGGAGACGGCCAACCGGAGCGACGTGCTCTTCCTTGCTGTCAAGCCGCACATTATCCCCTTTGTGCTGGACGAGATCGGGCCCGACATCCAGGACCGGCATCTCATTGTGTCCTGTGCGGCCGGTGTCACAATCAGCTCCATCGAGAAGGTCGGTGGCGGGTTTGAGTGGGTCCTGAGGAGCAGGGGGGCAGGTGGGGTAGGGGGAGAAAGAGCGGGTCTCCTATTGCCAGGGCTTCTTGCAGGCCGTTTTGCTGGAGGACAGGGTGCCTGCGCAGGACCTTTGGTGAGTTTGGACCTTGGTCATGTTTGTGGTCCATCTACCGGAAGTGTGGTTTCCTGTCTGGTGAAGACTGTGTTTGAGAGATAACCAAGTTCTTTATAATATGTGAGCAATTCTACAGCAGAGGTAATTGTGTTACCAAAATCTCATGCATTTGGTGAAGAGTGCAGGCCAGCAGAGAACTGATGGTGTTTCAAGCAAAGCAAGTCAGTTCTTTTCAAGTTGTGCCCAGATTTTGTTGTAACGTTTCCGTTACCGTAGAATTAGGCATATATCTGATTGAGTCATTTCGTATCAAATCACTCGGTTTGAGAAAAATTTCCCGGGTCCACCCTCTGAGATTCCCATCAAAAAAACCGCAGGTGCTCCTATGCCAAACTTTAGGAGAAATCCCAAACATTAGGTCTGTATCTCTAATAGTATTGAAACTACAGCCTCTTGAAATTTTATTTGATTTTATGCGTTTTGCCAACTCAGTCTTTAATTCCAGCTTCCAGCTCTCGCAGCTTCTCTGATACGGAATGTCTGGCGTATAACAACATCTTGGCCCACTGGAGGAGAAGCAGCAATATTTATTACTCTTATAGGAGTCTTACAATAATGTTTTGAAATGTACTTGATTTTCATGTTTCCTCAAAGTTTCCTATTGTAATGTCTGCATTAGCACTGTTTTCATATTTTTATCATGGATATTTGTATATCTGAAGATGGTCTGACCAAAATTTATTGTTGTTGAGCTTCTTTCTAGAGTTATGAGCTGTCATGCTCTTGTTACTGTACAAATTAAACCAAAACACACACATTGCGTAGTTCACAATCCCAGAATTGCCACTAGACCTATTTCCTTGAGGAACATACAAACCCTTCATAAAATGTCAAAACATGTGAAGTATCATCACCAGTAATGGATAAATAATCACAGCATCAGGACACTGTAAATAATATTCAGACTTGCAGGGACAGTAATCGGTGCTTTTGTAGTAACAAGTCAGCATTTCGAATAGCGTTTAATACTATAATGTTACTGATTTTTGGTAATATCTTAATTCTATAATTTATTGTTTTAAAGACAAATAATACGATGCGTTATATTGCCAAAACATGCTTAATTGCACGTGGTAGTGCTCAAGAATTATTAATGTTGCACATATTTTGGGACGAGAGTGTGAATTTTGTTCTGGTCAGTGGAAGTGCTTGTGGGCACCGTGGCTCCCGGGTTCTCTGGTGGCTCCCGGGTTCTCTGGTGGCTCCCGGGTTCTCTGGTGGCTCCCGGGTTCTCTGGTGGCCTGATATGCTGTGATGGTTCCCAGCATTCGTCGTTTACAGAGCTTGCCATTAGATCTTTGCATGACGGAAACACAAACTTCAGAATGTTCAGCCGAGCGGACTGTGATATGTTTAGTATGTTCCTCAGTGATGAGCGGATGGTGGGGGGGTGACGCATTTCATGGTGCCCCCCCGTGCGCTCGGCTTGCACACGTCCTTACATGGTGAGATGACGGAACCTAGAATCGAACTATTTAAAATTCCGTAAATGTGACCATTGTCGCCCCCCCCCCCCCATCTGCCCTGCAGAAGCTTGTCCAGTACCGGCCGGCCCCCCGCGTGATGCGCTGCATGACCAACACGCCGGTGGTGGTGCGGGAGGGGGCCACGGTGTACGCGGTGGGCACGCACGCCGAGGCGGAGGACGGAAGACTGCTGGAGCAGCTCATGGCCAGCGTGGGCTTCTGCACAGAGGTGGAGGAGGACCTCATCGACGCCGTCACCGGCCTGAGCGGCAGCGGCCCCGCCTACGTGAGTGGGGGCCACTGCACGCCGGCGTAGCATCCTGTCGGGGGGCCTCCATCTGCCTGCCTCCCCTACCCCCGTGTCTTTAACCCATTTTTTGGCACATTTACCTCAGAAAGCATCGCTCAGTTTTGTCCTGATTGTTCAATGTGTGTCTCAGTGGGTTAGATCGCTCACCAGAAGGTCGCCGGTTCAAATCCTGTGGTCGGCACCAGGTCGTCTAAATAAATTCCAATGTAATTTAAATGTCATATGGACCTGGATTAGTGTCCTGTTGTATTTTGGTGTTTCACTTAATGGTAAAACCTCAGTTCCCTTCTGGGATTTCAACTGGCCAAAGAGGGTCGTGACCCCGCGTCATATGCCCTGCCTCTCAGTCACTGTCAGTGCATATTTATCTGTTTATATCAGGGGCTTTTTTTGAAGGAATTTGTATTAAGAGTGACCTGGGTCTAGTTTGTTGTTTCTGGGGCACCACTGAAAAAATCATGTCTGGGCAACCTGCTTCCCCCCCAGTGTAGTGACCCATTGTGGTCAACAGGGGGCCTCATGAAAAAGTGTGACAAATGCCACTGAGAGTGACCACTTTTGTCTTTCCCATAATTCCATTCTGGCGGTCGGCTGCATGCCGGGTTATATATGGCGGGGCAGACGCCCCCAGGTCCCGTAAGCGGGCCGAGTGTGTGGTGCTGGCCGGGTTTAATTACCCGCCGTGGCTCAGGGATTGGGGCAGAGGCTCCCCCGTGTCGGGTTGCGGCCTCCCTGGCCTGCCCCAGTTAGCCGTTCGGCTATTTGGTTACCCTCCCACCCCAGTTTGACCTGCATACCTCTCACACGCGTAGTGGCCTTTTCCTCGGCCGGCTGGCTCGCGTCTGGGGGGTGTGTCCTCTCTCAGGGATATCACTGACTCCTCTCCCCGGCCTTGAACCTGCAGACTTTTCGTCGTAAGTCTGCCTCCTCGTCCGCTTCGCCCTCACCGGCAGCACTTCCTGTATGCGTCACCCTGGTTTCCTGGGTCGCTCCGGGAAAGCAGCTGCCGTTGATCTTGGGGAACTTGCTGCTGTTCCCTGATGGTCTGTTGATACTGATTTGTGTCGTCCTGCGCCACCCCCTCTGCCCCCCCGTCCCCTCCACCAGGCGTTTACGGCCTTGGACGCCCTCGCGGACGGCGGGGTGAAGATGGGGCTGCCCAGGAGGTTAGCCGTCCGGCTGGGGGCTCAAGCCTTACTGGTGAGTCGCTGTCTCCTCTTGTTGTTACTGGAAGCCCCGTTTGATCGCTGATACAAGTACAGCCAGTCCCCTGAGGAGCAGACGTGTCTTCTGCAGACGTGCTTCTTAACTGCAACGCCACCTGCTGGCCATCGCGTGTAAAGTCCCTCTAATAGAGGATTCATTCTTTCACACCAGGGCGCGGCCAAGATGCTGCTGGACTCGGAGCAGCATCCCGGCCAACTGAAGGATAATGTTTGCTCACCAGGTGGTGCCACCATTCACGCCCTGCACTTCCTGGAGAGCGGGGGATTCCGCAGCCTCCTCATCAACGCCGTGGAGGCCTCTTGCATTCGAACTAGGTGTGCTGCCCCCCCCCAGCTCCTTTCTGGGGGAGCCTATCATAGTCGGTGTTCAGTAGGCTAGGTCTCAGTTTGGCTAAATTTGTCTGAAAAGGTCAGTGCTTATTTCAAGGACAAGGCCGGAAGTTGGTCATGTTTGTTTTAAGTCTCTTTGACAGCTGTGGTTATTCCTCAGAGCTTCCTCTGTCCGCTCAGGCGTTCAAATGAAAGCAGTTAATGGCATGATCGTCCGTCAGATCCGCCGCAGCTCTTACTCTGTCATGTCACTGTTTGGCCAGAAGGGGGCAGTCACGAGTAGCAGACATATGATCGTGAGGCACTACTTGAGTCGATGTCTAAGCCTTCGAGGGCCATCACCAGGTTACCTAGCCGATTGTGTTTGTTATCCAGAATGACTTGTATAAATGTACGGTTTTACGTTTTTGACCCCGATGTACAACTACTGCATATTTTGCCGAATAAATTAAAAGTTAAAGAGCTTTCCTGCGGGCTGCAGCATCAGTGTGTCTCTAGGGAGCCTAGGCTGAACTGTTCCTGCTCTATTTCCTGCGTCGCCGCTCCTGCCGTAAATCCCAGGTCTATTAATGGGCAGACAGTTGCTTCAGACGCCCGCTTACATTTAGCTGCCTGGCTGACACCGCGCAGAGTCAGTTTATACCGCCGCACGTTTTTACCGGAGCCATTTCAGGTTAAGTACTTTGCTCTAGGGTACAACAGCCGGGCCCCATCTGGGAGCGAACCAGTGACCTCCAACCTGGCACAGTTAACAAACCGTGCACTGAGGCTGGCCGTGATGTGCACTGACCTCCAGCTCTTCGCCTGCCCTTCTTCATCCTCCTCCTCTTCCTCCTCACCCTCCCAGGGAGCTGCAGTTCCTGGCCGACCAGGAGAGCATCTCTCCGGCTGCCATCAAGAAGACGACGCTGGACAAAGTTCTACAGCAGCCGGGCGTGGCGGCAGCAGGGGGGCCCAAGGCGGCCGTCAGCCTCTTCAACAAGAGCAACCCGGGCCGGAAGAGAAACTGAGGCCCCGCCCCGGAGTGGGCGTGGCCGGGGCCACACTGGCCGGGATCCTGGGCATATAGATACAGTCAGACAAACATGCAAACATGCGCTAACAAAGCCTTCTGGCCTGCTAAGGGGGTGGGG
The DNA here is from genome assembly GCA_026779605.1 of Mormyrus hasselquistii. Lineage (NCBI taxonomy): Eukaryota > Metazoa > Chordata > Actinopteri > Osteoglossiformes > Mormyridae > Mormyrus > Mormyrus hasselquistii. The sequence goes on from JAODKE010000101.1 coordinate 3,354,979, forward strand.
GGGGTATGACCTTCATCTGAACTCTGAGCTGCAGGCTGGGGGTGTTTAGCACTGGATAAGTCAGTTTTTACATGTACATTTTGGGGAGGCCTGGTCATGTGCCCCCCCCCGTCTTTGTAATCTGCAGTATTATGTTCCACGCCCTGCAGCCGCGCTTTCCTCAGAGCTGTACCGTTCCAGCCTCGTCCACGGGGTCTGCAGTGACCCAGTTCGCCTGCGGCATATCAGCCGCTTCAAAGCCAGCTCCAGGAAGGGTTTTGACGGCCCGTGAGCCTCTCCTTCCTTTCTCATCCCTGGAAGAATTCTAGCACATTCCATGGCAAATTTTTCCTGTCCACCTGGCAGACGGCCCCTTCCTCACGTCCCTCCCACCTGCCTCATCCCTGTCCGGTGCCCTGGCCTTTTCCGCACGCCGTGTCAAGAGGCCATCTTAAATGCGAGCACGCGTGCCAGTCGAGGGCCGTCGTTCATTCCGTTCTGTCGTCTATTGTCCTCTTTAGGTATTAAGCCTAAGGCAGATTCTAAGCCATCTATTTCACCTTCTTGCATTAGCGGTGCATTTGTATCTCCCGAAACGCCCGGCTTTGTGTCCCACCGCAATGCCAGACGTCTCATCTTTTGTTTGAGAGATGCCTTAACAGGTTTTGCAGGTTACGAGCGGGAACGCCTTCACAGTCGGCCTGCTCTCTGCAGCACAGCCCTCACTCGCTGTCAAAGGTTAAGAAGAACATGTATTTGTATGCCCTTTATTTAGTTTCTTGGACAGGATCATGTAGAAATATCAGTCCAAGTATAGTTGCACTAATTTGTACTGAGATGTCAGAACCTGTCTTTTTCTTTTTATTGAATTTCTAAATTGATTTGTGCAGACAATGTTTTTCATACAGTATTAAAGGTGCTTCTCATTCAGTGTTGTCAGTTTCGTTTTACTGCCTGCAGGGGGCGTGATGGGGAGAGTTGAGTAATCTGCCTGAGGGTTAGCGTGAGGTTTTGTGTTACACGGTGGACGTGGTTTAAATCCTTTCTCTCCCTTCCTTCCTTCCTTCCTCCCTTCCTCGGGTGCGGACACCGTGCCCCAAGGGCTTGAACGTGGACCAAAATATTCCCGCTGTTTCTTCAAGACTCAGCAGCACCATACAGTACTTAAAATTGGTGTCAAAAATCTGTCTGGGTATGTAAACGTTCCTGGCGCTGGGGGGATGGAAATGCCACAGGCGGCCCAGCTGGCTGTGGGACTGACACTGGCGGTCAGGATCCGTCACCTCGCCGGCTGCCGGACTGGACTTACTATGGCACTATGATTGCTGTCATTCCGCTTTGGGGAGAGGCGATGCAGGGCATCTAAGGGGCTTTTCCCCCTTGCTATAGCTGAAAGGGTTGGGGCTGAGGCTTTGGAGGGCGGGCGTTCTGCACCAGCAGCCAATCGCAGACCTGAAACCTGTTTTACTGCTTTTGACGGGTGTAAGGGAGAAGGGAGATGACCCTGTCACTGTGAGTGAGGCCTCTGCTCTTTCAGCCCTGGAGTGTCTTAAAAAGAACAATAAAATAAGCCAGATGGTGCTCTTTATTTCAACCAGTTACTTTAGACATTTGGTTTGTTACAAAATACTGGCCCCATTCAGAACAGTTCTATTTATATAACACAGTTTCCGGGCGGTGTGTAGCTTGCTGGGGGTACGGATCCGTGTCCCATCCGGACGGTTGTGGGTTTGAATCCTGTGGCCGGCAGGGTAATTATATCACCGTTAGACCTTTGAGCGGGGCCCAGGACGCTGGCTGGCCCTGCACTCGGACCTTTAGCTTTCCTGACCTGTATGCTGCTTTGGGAAAAAGCACACGCCAGACAAACGGTTATATCCGGAAATCGTGGAGAGACGCCGCAGAAATGGATGCATACAGATGCCTCGAGACAAGGCAGAAGCTTTTTGAGGGAAACCCCCACATCATAGGTGCTTGTGGGGAGTGATGTGTTGCAATTCCCTCACTAGTTCCTCTCACCATTGTTTTGAAACCCAGGTCGATAGCACAAAGGGGAATTCCACTCAACCACACTTTCTGCATTGTTCCTCACTTTTACTATTGTCAAAGTACAATAAAAAGTCATAAAAGGAGCATTTTCATTGCCTTGGCGCATGTTTCACAGCAGATAGTTTCATGCAATCAGCAGAGAGATTTTACCTTAATGTTTTCAAGGAACAGGCAGCCAAGAGAAGATGGGTTAGTCGTCTTCTTAATGTAAATGTTAGGGCCACCACGGAAGTCAACGGAGGTGAAATGGTTTTATAATTTTATTTTAGTGATTAAAGGGTCGCAGCCCCACAGAAGCAGGCCATGGAGTCCCATTTCTGGCCGTCTCGCTCTACGCGGCACCCAGCCAGCCGACTGTGCGCTCAGCCCACATCAACCGAGAACCGGAGCCAAGTACACGGCGGACACTGAAGACGTTTAATTTCAGAACCAGAATTTTGCTTAAGACCTAAAGTGCTCTTTGACAGATGCTCTGGCGCCGAAACTGAAAAAAACTTCTCCCGGCGACCTCATGGGGTGGAGCTGTCTGGGAAACAGAGGCAGCCTCAGGGCCCTGTGGAGAAAAGGAACAGGCACTGGGCTGAAGTGGCACAGCGCCGCAAGGACGTCTGCGTTAGCCGCTGCCCCGCTATCCTGTAAAGAGCCTTTAGCGTTTCTCTGTTTAGACCCCCTCGCACAAACCGCTCGCAAACATTATGGTATTTTACAGAGGTGGAAATTTCAGGTCCAGAGAGTACAAATCCAGACCAGGATTTTGTTTCAACCAGCCAGTTGCGTACTCTGTAACTGTGACTCTTTGTACTCAACTGGTTGGTTGAAACAAAATTTCCACCTCTGGTATTTTAAACCATCCATAATTGACAGCACACTAAGATCAGGTAATTAGGAGCTTAATTGGGACAGATAATATCCTGTAATATTCCATAACGCTCGATGGGACTTCGGTGAGATATGACCTAAACGGCAGCAGCTGGTTGAGTGGGTGGTAACGCTATGCCGATGAGCGAGGGGTCAAGAGCCGACCGAAGGGGAGACTCCTCATAAAAAGAGGCCAACGGCTTTACATGTGAGAGAGTAATGGAGCTGTTGTTTTCTGTAAAGGCGACACGCGGCGCCTCTGACACAGGCTACTTCTGGCGACCCCCATGGAAATGGCTGCTCAAACCGTGGGCCTGACTGTGGGATCTCTCTGGCTTCCACCGAAGAGCGAAAGATGTGGCTTTGAAGAACATTCCCCAGCTGTTTGCTGTCGCTATAGATACACCAGAAACGCCTGCTGTTACTCGTAATAGTCGACTCGTTTTAGTGAGTAAAAAAGACCTAATGAAGGAAGGCCGGTTGATACCCTCTGACGCGGAAAAGATCGACGCAGGTTGGCTATCTGAGGCACAATTCTTTTCAGCATCTATGATTCTTACAGAAGATATAGCTTCCCCATCTGGAATCAGGATGACGGGAAATCTTCCTCGGGGAATTTACGGGATATTTAAATGACTTCCCACCAGCACCAAACAGGACATCAATGGATCCCCGAAAGCTGCCAAATCCCTCATCAAAATATCCACGCCAGAGGAGAATTCCACGCGAAAATGGGTTGGGGCTCCACACATAAATAACCCAGATAAAATCTGGCAAAACCGGCGTGGTGTCCACAGTAGGAGCAGAGGTATCCGAACGACCTGTAACATTCAAGAGCATTGTCTGTATGGCCTGGAAGATCTGTTTTCATATGCAACAAGAGAAACTATCAGCTTCTCGGCCTGCGACTGTGTTAATAGGGACAATAAAACGCCGGAACATCAGATTAAGCGTCATCAGTCCCTGTAGGTAGGAGGTCACCCTAAAGCAACACAATGCAGACTTTCACATTACACAGGGTCTTATAGGAATTGGTCTGTTCAGTTCATTTTTTTTATATACCTGTAATAATATATATATATATATATATATATATATATATATATATATATATATACATATATAAAAACCATCCTCTGGCCCTTTTGACGTCGGTAGCGGTTTAAAGGCAATAGTGTGACTCGTTACAAAGCAACTGGACGCTTCTATAAAAATATTAAAAGCAGATCTTGTTTGTTCCGAATCTATTTTTAATATGTGCCGTCATCATTGTCATGGAGCAGCGTCAATGGTAAGAGTGGAGAAGGTATGGAAAAGGCTGAACCCTGATGATGGTGTAAAGTAAAGGTTTTCTGTAACTCTGCATCCAAACAGGGTCTTGGTGAGTCAGGAGGCACAGAGCAGCAGGTAGGGGGCGCCCTGGACGGGATGCCGGCCTATAGCAAGGCGCATGTTATCGGGGAAGCTTAGAGACACCGATACACTTAAACTACTTCCCTTTGACTCTACAGACGGGTTTCAGACAGACAGAGTCAGGGTGGGATTTGACCAGAGAAACAGGAAATCAGCTGGAGCAGAGAGATTTTGTTCATTGAATACAACAGCACTAGGTGCTCAAATCGGTAAGTCAGCTCACAGAAATGTGGAGTTTGGACACTTGGCTTGGATTTGCACGGCTTCCGGTAACAGTGAGGCTACACCCAGTAACGCCTTGTAAAGACATTCACACTATCCAAGGCATAAGTCCAAATCTTCACACCGAATATGGGGAGTAGTGGGGGGGGGACCGGCGGATGGCGAGGCAACTTCATTAAAAAGTGACACCTCAGCTTAAAAAAAAAACCTTATTAAACTGATTAACTTAATTAGGCTAATTAATTAATGGCCGTGTATTTGCTGTTGTTTTGTTGTTTTGGATGACACAGACCTTCAGCTTTTTGAGGGCAGTTCACACTAAGAAGCTTAATGGGAGGGTGCAGAGAGTCAGTCGCTGTCCAGAATCTTCTAGAATTACCGTTTGGGTTTTGCTCCTGGATGCCTGGGTCCGGTTCTGGATGCGCCTTGAATCCATCAAATGACATGTAACGATTTTGGTTAGGCTATCAGGTAAATCTATTTTCAATTTACATTTGGTTAAACAGACCATATGTCAGTGGCCATAACTTAAGGTTATAAACACACAGACACTCAGCCTCAGATCTGGAAGAGCACCCTAAAATAAGCAGAAGTGAGATATTGACTTGGATTCTGGACATTTGACTTGTCTTGACATTTCTAAATTCACTGCAGATTTTTTGAGATGCTTGCACTGAGAGAAACTTATTAAAATTTATTCAATTTTTGGTACTTACAATACGTATACCGTGCCAAATGATAATTAACTAAATATTTTTAATTTAAATAATTATTCCTCTAACATATGCATTAACTCAATTATTATATGCTATATTATTTCAGGAGCGCAAACCAACCACGTCTAGTTAAATAAAGTCACCTGACTTTTTGTGGTACAAGCATTCACACCAATCACATGCGCAGTGGCTCTGTACCTGTTAGCAGACCGCACACCTACACCTGCCCTGCAATCACCTAACAGCCCAGGAAATTTGGACATTTGGAACAAAATTCATTTACTGTTCCCCAGCCTCAGTATGCGTCACACACTGCAGAGAGCTTTAAGGCTTCATCTCTGCATAAAACCTGTATGCTGCACTGTGGCTGATGTTGCCCTCAATGTTCCTGTCCTGACTACTTGGTGCAGACTGTTCCTAAACACTGTTGCTGTCTTTTGTTTTCAAATAGGTTTTTTTTTCTTTTCTTTTTTTACATTATCATTTGTCATTTAGGTAATCCAACAATTTTATAATAATGCCACTGTTCAAAATCTTATTTTATTTCCACGTATACCCTTTTAAATTAAAGAAAGTACAATGTTTTAATGATCACTATTGTGTGTCAACGCAGAATGCCATTGTTTTTAAACTTATTTGTAAATAATGCGAAATCGTATGAAACTAGAATTTACCGGGTAACTATATAACCGAACTGGCAGAACCACACAGCTGTATACATAGTAACGCTTACACTTTATCCAGATGAAAATGTTGTTCAAATTCCCACTGGAGAGCAGATCCGCGTGCCAAATTCCCACTAGGCATGTCTCGTGAAAGCAGTACAGTTGTCACTCAGAGGCAAAATACTGCACTGCCAAATCAGCCCAAAATAGACGTTTGTAGAGATTTCTCCTGGCTACCATAGAGACTGGTTCAACCATTGGTTGCTAGTGACAGTCACTGATGTGCTGTAGGGACGCCGGTGACTTTGACATCTGTGCCTGCGTTTTATGCCACATGATTTGCGGGCCGTTCCTGGGCATGGCTGTAAGCTAAGGCAGCGGCGCCTTCCCACAATTACGCCGTCAATAAGAGCATTTTGACCAGACGTGGGGTGTAATGTAAAATACAAAATTAAAAAAGAAAGTTTCCCCACTTATTTTCAAGCCCCGATGTTCCTGTAATCTTATTTCTCCTGCCACCTTGCCGCCAGTTACGACTTACGTTGAACTAACATCCCGGCAACGTCCCGGCGCTCCGGCGCGCACCTTCGCATGTTAATTGCGCCTGTGAACGCGAAGCGCCTATGTGGTCCAGATAACTAGACCTGCGGGATGTGAGTGCGAATTTAAAACCAAAGTTTTAAGAAACTGAGGGTTTTTTCCCCCGTCACGAAGCACAATGCTCCCGTGAGCTTTCAAAAGATGACAAGCGGCAGCAGGATTTATTCTGATTTCAGACCCACATCACCAGCCCCAGCCTGCCATTTAATAGGCAGCGCTGCGTCGGGGGCTCGGCTGTTTGTTTGTGTGCCCGAGAGGGTCTTTGAGGGAGCCGATGAAGTGTTTCGGTAATCCCTCTTTTATTCCAAAGGTTATCCTCCACTGGCTTGCGACGCTCGCCGCTCAGATAAACCGGCCTCCAATACCTTTCATTTGCTTCTCATTACGTCTCGGCATCGGCGCGCTTTTGTCGGGGATGCATTTTATTCCGGGCGGCAAGTACGAAGCCGCGGCGCTTGTCAATCGTGCGCTTCGCAAGTCTGCCGAGGGTCTGGCAATAAGAAAAAGGGTCAGGAAGATGAGCGCCACTTTCCTCATGTGCGATCGGGGTCAGCCGATCCCTCCGGCGCGTCTGCTATTCTGTCCGTCTCTAAACGTAACCGATGCTTTGTTGCCGGTTTTAAAGCCGTCGCCGGTTCCCTGGGTGCCGGTGCCCAGTCAGTGCCCCACGGCCTTCAAATTACCGTCGGATAAGTCTCATATCCGCCTGCCTATAAGACATAAAAACGACAATTTAGAAAATTAATAACGACCCCATTTATTTTTCTCCCGAGCCCTACTGTAACACCAGCGGTATATCTGGGCCTTTTTGAATGGGCGCCTTTTAGGTTTTCCAATAAGAATTTACTCTCTCCAACAGGTCTATCACAAGCACCTGTTCGCAGCCTTTTAGCAAGAAGCTACACGGTGAAGCGCTTTGAAGCGGTTACAGGCTGTGGTGCCACACACTCCCCTCTGCCCAATTCAGACCATTGCAGGTGGGCTCCAGACTGAAGCGCCGCACTTAATACACATGCCAAAGCAAGCTGGGAGCATGATGCAAGATGTTTTCCAAAATGGAAGGATACCTGGCGCAACGACAAAAAGAGCCTCTCTTTTTTTCTCGTTCCTTTCTCGGTTGAAGCTCAACCCTTAGCACCCCTCCCTGGGGGGGGGGGGCGCCTGGCACGTGCGATGTTCGCTGGCCTGCAATTGTGGACCTCTTGTGGAAAAAAGCAGATTATATTACAGCTCGGAGGGGCTGGATCCTACAAGCCAGCAGCCGCAGTATAAATAGCCTGGCTGCAGAAGGTCGACTGAAGTCGGCATTCCTTTTTATTTAAATCTTTCTGACTCACGAGTTGAGGGTCAAATCAGCGTTTCTCCACGCTGGCACTGCAAGCACAGCTCCCATCGTCAAAGTGACGGCATTTCTGTTCACTGTCTCTCTCTCAACCGTGACGCTGTTGCGTCGTAACATTAGCTGCGTGTTACCTCTGCTGTGAGGCCACGGTTCTTAGTAAACAGCCGACAAAGGACGTGTCGCAGGCGGCCATCGACACTGCCATGTGCGTACTGAAACCTGACAGGAAAGGGGCGACGAGAAGGTCTCCTGTAGGCTGTACCGTCTATTCAGCTGATGGTTACATGGTTATTTGCTGCAGATTATTGTGCCAGGAGGTGCGTTCGGCTGACCGAACCACCAGAAATCGTCCGGATGCCCCTTCCCGTCGGTCGCTGCAGATATTGTGTGCGATATGACCCCCTGCATCCTACAGGTGCTGCGCTACAGGAGGGTGAAATGTGGACTTACGGTCATATTGAAATGGCCAGATACTGGGAGTCGGAACAGCCCCCTGGCTGCTATTTTTATGCCTGTCGTGCGGCTTGCTGAGCAGAGGGGATGTTTTAGCGCTTGCGGCCGCTAAGGACAATCCGTTTCCCTCTGGCGGCTGTCAATAATAGTTTGTGGCTTCCTCCTCCTGACCCGTCGCTTCTCAGATCCGATGGGCCGCAGGATGAGTACCGAGGCTCGGTCGCTGTCAGGGCCTCAGACCCTCGGGGTGAGCAAATGATTTTCCTGATACCCGTTTAAATCCAGCATTTATCACAAATGCCCCCCCGCAGCATTTACTCCAGATTACGCCAGAGTCGTGAGAAAGCCTGTTTAAATTATAATACGTTTGCACAAAAGGTCATTAAAAAATAACAAAAGGCAGAATTTGAAATCATTACAGGACACATTTATTTTATACAAGATTAGATGTTGATGGATGTGTCACATTCAAGCACATGACAAAAGAAATAAAATGACACCCCGCATGGCCAATTTCTTGGAGGATTTTGAGGGGGGGGGGGGGGTCACTGGTTTTCTGTTGGTACCTCGGCTTCCTCCATACCATCCAGAGACACTTGAGCCAACTGACATCTAAATTGCCTGTAGTATGTGAGCATGTGCATGTATGTACCCTGCGATGGACTGGAACCCTGACCCTGTGCCCTGGGGTTGATTTGTGAACCTTCCCAGAATAAACGGTTGGGTGATGGATGGATAGACGATACAATGACCACTCAGTTATTTGAGTTCTCCAGACAGCACAGTAGTAAGGATCTTCAGTGAAAGTTCTCCCTCAAGTAAAATGTCAGTTAAATGCAACACCCACATAAATAGACATGACGATGTATGTATAATCTATATTACAGATCCATTTGCAGAAGCTTGACATAACGTTACAGTGCCGTGCGTGTTTATATATATCTATATACACGGTTTCCGATTCGCATATATGGCATTTTATTGTACCTCTACTACAATCGTTCACACCACTATTTGTTTTGCTACGTTTCCTTCCTTATACGGATCATATACGAGGGTCAAGTTGCAGCTTGCAGACATTATCAAAGTTAATCTGAGCTGTAGAGGTCAGTTGTTGTTTGGTTGTGAAATATCTTGGACGGTTGGCTTTTGTTAAGCCTCCTTAGGGAATTTCTGATAAGCGCTGTAGCGGCAAAGGCGTGCAGGCTACCCGTCGCGCGCCTTTGAGACAGTGCTGACTAAAACCACCTTTTGTCGTATCATCGACAACTGGCAGAATTTCTCTCTTTTAAAATGTAATCTAGTACTGCTATTATTATTATTATTATTATTATTGACCTAATAATAAAAAAACAACACAACGAGATACTGAAATGCAACAGACCTGAATGTAATTAAAATATACAGTGATAACATTTGAATATTTCATTTATATTTATATAGTCAACTTCTCCATACGATCTCTATTCAGTATGGTTTGGCCAAAATAAAAGCGCTCGATTCCTCTATTTTGCATGCAATCTTACAACACATTCTAATTGCTGCGCTCAACTTGTTGCAATATTCATTATAAAGCAGAGAGTCAGCCCGCTGCTCCTTTAAAGAGCGCGTTTGGCGGTGCGGGGAGGCACGATGCGCCCTTTCCCTCGGAAATATGCACCCCCGTGTCTCTTTAAGTCTTTTTTTGCCAGTTGCGTAGATCCTTCATGAATGAAACCATGTGACCAAACATCATATGACGTCTGGCTCCGGCACAAGAGAAAGGGATCAACAAGGAGAAGGCGAGGGAGTATTTTTTTTTCTTTACAAATTACTCAGGAATAGATCTCCTCCACTTCAAAGTGCTGAGTTCCGGACCTCTCGGCGGTACCAAGCTGCGTCTTGCCTTTGAGTTTGGTGAGTCGCGCTGCAGTTTCGCCTGCTGGTGCTGGTGGTAATCTGGGGGGTGCGTTAGTTATTTTAAGGCAGATGCGTTATCTAGCTGTTTTGCTGAGTGCGCACGCCTTTGCTTTTCCCCCTTTGCTCGCCCCGTGCTTTTTTTCTCCATGGCCGCGACTGTCTGGTGGATTGGGGAGAGGGGCAGGCGAGCGGCATCGCGCCGGCCGTGCGGGGAAGAGGAAGCCGGGCGTGCTGATTCATCGCCGATCGGCCGCCATTCGGACGCGGGCGCCTCGGCGGACCCACCGACCGCTTCGGCCGCGTAGATGGGAGCAGGGGGGGGGGAGGAGGAGGAGCGGCTAGGTGCTCGGATGCGGGGAATCCCAGCTCCGGGTCCAAGCGACACCGCCGAATGTAAACTGTCACCGCGACGTGCAGCCTTATAAGAAAGTGCAAGACTGCCGGCTACGAGGAAAGTTGGTATCGTGCTGTACCTGCTGTTGTTTTGTTTTTATTCTTTCTGTTCAGTGTCCAGAAATGCCAACACTTTTATTAGGGGAACGTGTCGTGCTGTGGCCACTGTTAACACAATAGAGGTCAGACTGGCTCCGGTCCCCCCGATCGCCAACCTCCTTGTCACTTTTATGCTGAATTAGCCTATTTATTATTATTTATTATTATTATCAACGCCATTTGGGCACGTGTAGTTTTCGGTGGTGCAAATGATTAAAAAAAAAACAGTTGTGAAGCAATCGATGCTTCTCAGGCGGGTTTGGCGGTGGGAAACCAAAGCAGAACTGCTCGGCGCGGGCTAACTGGAGGTGGCCGAGTGCCACACGACGGGCTCCGGCTGCCGCGGGGCGGACGGGCGGCATGCCGGCCGGCAGCCGGCTCCATGTTCCGGGTGAAGAGCCTGGCCCCTTTGCGCTCTTATGACTGCCGGCTAAACAGTCTTCTCCTTTTAAACGGAAGTCGGCAAATTGTCACCGGCGACCAGTTTAATACAGTGTATCAGTTTTTGTCATCCCAAAACAATATTTTGCTACTTATGTGTCACTCAAATAGCCTTTTTGTCTGCCGATGCGTCTCCGTTTCGGGGATCGTAGCGGTGCAGGCGAGAGCGGCGGAGATGCTGATTCATCATAACGTTGAAATTTTTGACGTTTCCGAGCGCAAGCATGGGGGAGCCATGGCAACATGGCACCGGTGGACAAAGGTCTCTTTCTGGGGGGGCGATCGATCTTTATTAAGGGTTTTTTTTATTTATTCTGGAAGCCCTCCGTGCGGGGGTGCCTGAAAAGTGGCTTATAACCGGGTACTATCTTTAGATCAGGATCAGAGCGTAGGAAATTGCACGGACCGCCTGCGTATAGGCGCTCGAAAGGGTTGCGCTGCGTTCAGCGGCAAAGGTGATCAAACCGAATGTGTCCATATTTCAGTCTGTGTCTGCTAACGTGTTTGTCTGTAACAGTCTGTGTCCATTTTACAGCTGTGGCCACTCCACAACAAAAAGCAAAATCAGATGTTCTCACAACTACCGTCTCATACGTGACGGAAAGTGAACAGATTGGTTTATTTTTCTTATCCCGACTTCTCTCTAAATTGACCATTTGCCCCCGCCTCAGCAAACGGTAATTTGAATCTTCTGTACGAGATGCTTATAGATATGACCTTAATCAGTGTACTGGTTTGGTTACTCTTCCCATGGGATAATTTCTAAGAGTTTGATTTGTAGTCTGCTTCCTACAACCACTGGTGGAATTCTGTAATATAGAGTAATAATCACTGAAAGCAACCCCACCCCGTGAGAGAAAGATATACACTATATTGGGAAAAACGCAAATGATATTTGAAATGTGTAGCATGTTAATATGAATATTATTGGTTTCGTTTCTCATGTGATGTTTATTTGCTGCGTGCAGTCAGCCGGTTACAGGCAATACAGACGAATATGATTAATACATTTATTTTGCATTGCATAAACAATAGACACTTTTGAGAGCTTGAAGAGACGTCCATCATTCATTATGTTTTTGATTTTGGTTCGTGGAAGCTTTATGTAGAGGGAAATTTAGTTAACAGCAATCGGTGACGTTTGCTCGCTATGTGGAAAGATGGGTCACCTCGGAACCGCAGTGGCCGGCCCGCCTTGCCGGCCGTGACCGTCAGGAACCGGCCGCGTCGTGGTATGGAGCCGCTGGAAGGGCAGCCGCGCGCTACCTCCAGCGACTCTTTAATTTGGGCGCGTACGCATCCTGTCCCGCGTCTCCTCGCGCTTTTCATACGGACGACGGCGTTCTGTAAAATTTAGTGCTGACTGTTGTGTATGGGTGTCATTCACTGATATTCTTGCTGATGTGGCCCTATTAAAGGGGGGGGGGGGGGGGGTCTGTGGGATTCGCCGAGATGGAGAATGAGCTTCTTTTGTCTTCAAGGCATTTCCTAAAGTGCTGAGGTAAAGGGAAAAAGACTCCGCACTTGACAGATGGCGTTTTCACTTGTTACGTTCCCCGCGCCGCCGTCCGCGAGCGGCAGCCTCGTGGCGCCTTTTTATTGTTACAATCAGGCGGAAAGTGGGGGGAGAGAAAGAGAGAGAGAGAAAAAAATCATCGTTCGGGATTGTTTCCCCCTCTTCCAAAAGGTTATACTAATAACCATAATTCGGTATAACCCCAAAGACCCACCGTGTTTTACAGGTACTTTCTGGTTTGTTTGTTTGTTTGTTTATTTATGTGTCTAAGTAATTAGGCCTCGCTGACAGCACAAACACCGAGCCTGTTCGTCGCTCTTGAACCGGGACGCTCGGCTCCGCTGAGGTTCCGTGCCGGCTCTGCACGTCAGCGTGGTTTGCATACCGACGTACCATCTCGCTTCGATTTTTATTTTCTCTCCAATGGTGCCGTTTTTCTAGACCCCCGGATCTCTTTAAAGTTCGTTCCTCTGTATAGAGGTGGTATTTGCGAAGCGGTACCGGGTGTCTGTGGCCGTTCTTTGTTTATTTAATGACTCAAGCCGGTTGTCTGGACGTTAGACACACGTTTAGTTCTCCCCCCCTCTCTTTTTCTGTCATTTAGTCGTTTAAAGTTATTTTAAGAATGTCTGTTTCATCTTTCAGTCTGGTGTCCCTCGTTCTTACTTTAAGATTTGTTTTATTATTATTTTACCAAACCATTTTTTATCCAGAGCAAGTTACAGTTAAAGTCTTTTATAGAGCAGGCTAATTTTACCAGCGGGGTTCAGGTTAAGTACCTTTCTCAAGGGTACAACAGGAAGGCCCCTCCTGGGACTTGAACCGGCAACCTTCAAGCGGCAAGCCTGTGTCCTTTACCGCTAAGCTGCTTTCATGCTGCTCTGTTATGAGTTGAAATGCACTCAGCAAATGCTGAGAAATGCAAGGCCGCTATCTGCAGGGATGTATCACCGAGTGTGTGGACGCAGAGGAGCACGGAGCGCGCTCACACCTTGGCTGGGATGAGGGTCCCAGCAGGGGGAGAGAGAGTGTGCGTGTGTGTGCGCGTGTGTGTGTGTGTGTGTGTCTGTATGCGCGAGTGTGTGGAGGATGGGGAGAGGAAGGTTGATGAAACACCGGGTAAGAAAGCGAAGGGCTTCTGGTGCTACTTCTGCATGACTAACGTTCCAGTGTCATGGAGCAGATACGGTTTCAGGGTAATTATTGCCTCTGCGCCTCTTGTTTTAAAATGTTGCCCATGGAGGGGGGTTCGTGGAGTGCAGCGATCGCTCTGTGGGGGTAACTGAAAAGCTGCGCAGGGT
>JAODKE010000101.1:3369099-3423341 GCA_026779605.1 Mormyrus hasselquistii
ACACCCGTTCGCAGGGGGGGGGGGGGGGGGGGGGGGGGGAGGGGGGGGGGGGGTTGGGGGGGGGGGGGGGGTTTCGTTGCGGGGCCCTTGTGGGTTACTTGTGGAGAAGCAACTCCTGCAGCCGTCCTGCCATGAGGTTCTGATGGCCTTGGCGTTTTCCTCATCCCCCTCCCCGTTTTTCATGACCCTCCCCGGCCACCAGCCCCTGCCTCATTGTCACCTGTCATTACAGCTGTTCGGTCACCGGGCATCACATCCGAAGTGCCGCATCAGATACGACAGGTGGCAGAGAGGTACAGCACCCCCCCACCCCCATGAATGTGCTTACACTCCCTGGTCTGAGGGTACGCAGTCATACTTGGCGGCAGAGGAGGGGTGGATAGTCAGGGCGGGTCTGTAGGTTTTTGATGTTGTTAGCATTGCCAGTACTTAACCATCATTATGCCTATCCGAGTCTTTGAAAGAACGAATAGAAGAGCCACTTGATAGGCCCCCCCCCCCCCCAACACACATACGCAAAGGTACGCATGCTGGAATGTACATTCTCTCAGTAAGGGAACGTCGCCGGACAACTAGGCTCTGCGGGGAGGCCGATCAGAATATGAGTCTGATCTGCGACATCATTGCATCACTGACGCACCGGCGCCATTAACGAGGTCGTCCTGCTTCGCTCGGTCTGACAGTCGACGTCCGGCGTCTTTCACTGACATGCTTTCGCCACAGGTGGCATTTTATTCTGATTTTAATCGCATCCAGTGAGGCTTTTCACCATAAAACACGGGGCTTCAGTGTCTCGCTGCCACCGTGTCCCCTTTTAAAGTCTTCAGAAATGCAGATTAATATTCACCCCGGTTACTTTTTAATTTAACTTTGGTTCGAATAGCAAAAATTATGACGGGAGTGGCGGTGCAGAGCTCGGGGAGGGAAATGGTTTTCGCGAGGAAGGTTTTTGGAGACTTAGGGACGGCTTAGGTAGAAAGAGCTCTGTTTTGTCTGCAGGTTGCATCATCTTTCTGCCGGTCTGCTGCAGCCGGAGATCTGAATTCAGAGCGTATCCCAACTTTTCGTGGCACCGGAGAAGGACGGAGGCAAAGATCCGTGTGTTTCCAGGTTAGATTTTCTTTGTGGGGCCGTTTCTGAAGTGTGTGTGTACATTTGTGTGTGTACATTTTTGTGTGCGTGTGTGTGCGCACACGAGTGTGTGTGTGTGTGTGTGTGTGTGTGTGCGCGCAGTCTTTCTGTGGTCTCGCACATATCATATGAATTTAATTTCCCTCGTCCGCCTTAGTTTCTCTTAAGGTTCTTAATGTCGGGGCATTCGCGATGACGGTTGAGAGGACATGGCGGTGATGTTACCCCCGTGCACTGAACGCGTTCGTGTCCATGCTGGTGCGAGTTCAGCCGTGGCGGGATATCCATAGGCATGTCTCCGATTTTGTCTTTCGTATTAAGAAATGGCGTCCTTGCTGAAATGTCTCTGGATTCGGGGGAGACTGAGACCGTAATGGCACTGAAGGTGAAATGGCCCTCTTCGAGCCACACTCGGTACAGGGTGGTGTCATGATTTTACAGCTTTTCAGAACAACCGCAGGCCCTTCAACAGAAAGCCCACTGGTCTCCAGTATCTTCTGCCAAGGTGTGGGCTGAAAATCCAGGGTACTGGTACCCAGGCTGTGCTATCATGCTCTTGGTTACAAGTCCACGCCCTCCCTGTGGAAGTGCAGATGGGCAATGACGGCATCTTTCTTTTTTTTTTTTTTTCTTTCTTTCTTTCTAAAAAAACTCTTTTCACTGTAGAATGTGTTAGAGCTGTTTGACTGGGGGGGGGGTGAATTAAGAGGGCAGAAGACCCAAATACTAGAGACTGTGTCGCTTGTAAAGGCCCAGCTTAGAGGGTAAGGATGAGTGTGTGTGTGTGTTTCTTTGTGGGGGGGGCATTTAGTTGTACCACTGAGGATGTTTACTTAGTACAAATGGGTAAATCTGGCAGTATTTCATTGTCAGATTAACGGAAGTGTAATCTAAATCAGTAATATGTATTGATTTTCATTACATTATGTTTATTCCAGGTTAAGTACAGTGCTTAAGGGTACAACAGCCAAGCGCTAAGGCCCGGAGTTTGAAAAGAAATCGATCGCTCGAGACCTCACAGAGCTTAAGAGACGTCTCAAAAAACGAGTGACCTTCTTCGTTGTGCTGCAAGGTCCCCCCCCTTCCCCCCCCCCAAAGGGAGCTATTTGTTGATATTCTCTTTCCTGTGCCTTGCTTAAAAAGTTTTATGAAACTAAAGCATTTAGAGCGTTACTTTTTGTTTGTTTGTTTTGTAATGTGTACAGGTTTGTTGAGAAGCGTTATGCCTGTCATGGTTTCCAGTGGCAAGGACTCACCATTTGTTTGAAGTGTATGCTTAAGTAGGGGGGGGTGGTGGGCTGGGGAACCGTGGGGGCGTGTTAGGTGCCCCCCCCCCCCCCCCCAATCATCCTCTCTGAAATGCTCCAAGTCTCATTCAGCTAACTGTCGGTTTCCTGCAGACGGCCGCTGCTGTGGGAGGGCCCTCGCCTGTGCGCCATTGCGGGTTGGGTACCGCTGCCTGTGGGGGGGAGAGGAGAAGAGGTTTACTGCGCTTCCCCCATTTTCGGTGGGAGTGAGGTGGGGGGTGCTTTACTGTGCCACGGCATGATATTATTCCGTGGAAATGCCGTATAAATGTGATGGCTTAAGCCAGGTGGATGACCTGAGGTACCTTCCTGGCGGTGGCTCTGACGGAAAGTTGATTCCTGATTGCAGGTACCCCCTCCCCCAATTTACTTATCATTTTTGCTTGAGTTGTGCACTGATCTTTATAGTCTTTTATTCCACACCCCCACCCTGGTTTTGGTGGTGTTTTTCTGTGGTGGCCTGTTTTTTTGCGTGTACGCTTTATAAGAAACACTTAGTTCCCTTCTCATTGTCTCCCTGTTGCCCCCCCTCTCTGTTGAAGCTGCACCAGTGAAGCTACACGCTGTTTTGCTGGGAGAGCCTCGCTGAAATGAAACCACTCCAATCCCCTGACGCGGCATTTTTTTATTTATTTTTTTGCTTGTGTTAGGAGATTTCTCATCTTGCACTTAGTACCTGAAATGAGGAAAACGTGCAAGCCACCCCCCCCCCCTCCCCCATTTTAATAACACGTACCGCTGGTCTTTTTTATTTAAAGAAAAAAAAAGAAGCTTCTAAACAGTTTCTCTCCTTCTCTTTGTCACTCTTATTTCACGCTCTGAATACCTAGTAGTTAATAGCTTCCCGCCCCGCAATGCTGTCTAACCGCGCACCACCGGCCCAATCACTCTGCCACAGTCATCATTTGCGTTTGATCCTTAATTCACGGTTAAATGTCGTAAGGCGATCGCTGCTCGTTTTAATTATTTACTTCATATGGCGCAGGCTGGTGGGATTAGATCAATAAACCAGCTCCCCCTCCCCTGGGCGAGCCGTAGATGTATTTGAGATCTCGCATATGACAATAATGTAGTCTCAGGACAGCTACATGGTAAAGAGGGAGTCTTATGGACTGTTTCGTTATCACTGGATGCAGCAGGTGGCTTAAGGCAATTAATTGAGCATCGACCCCTGTTCTTGCTGTACGTCCGCCCCGACCTCTGTGACTCACACTATCCTCTGAACTGTCGACCACGACCCGATTTATAACGTGAAGAAGCTGGAATAAGCAAATGATTTTATTTGGTGTGCTTTTTTTTTTTTTTTCATTCAGATGAAGAACTATCCGGAAGGCTCCCACGGGAACGTGGGATGCTGGGTATTGTCATTTGTAATGGAGCGTGTGAGCACCAGCGGCGCGGCTGCTTGCTCTTTACCTAATCGCCAACTTTCGTGGAAAGCGCTAGAAGGTGATACTTAGACCGTCCCTCCCTTCAGGGAGACGCAATCCTGGGTAGGTGCTTTTTATTGCAGTTTATTGTTGTCATTCAGTTGCTAGGCTGACCTGGGTGTGTGGATTTACCCTGTTTTACGGTGCTGGTTATGGTCGTTCTGGTTTAGTAGTGTGGTTGAGCCCTCGTCCCAGCACCGCACCGTCAGGATTCACAGCACACGTTAATGTAGCCTGTTTAACCACGTGCCCAGCTTCCAGTTTTATCTGTCTTTGTAATCATGTGGGTGCGTTGGGGGTGGGGGGTGGATATTTCTCAACGGCTAACACTGTGGGGCGGGGAGGGCAAAGTCAGGCCAACGGTAAAGGTGTGATTACAGCACATTTCTTCCTGTCCTTGTGTTCCAGCCCCCCCACCCCCCCCACCCCACCCCACCACCTCCTCTGTCTTGCTCAACACCACTATGCTGCACACTCCTGCAGGTCTTGACTGGTTCCAGTTTCAAGATGCTCCTGACAGGTACAAACACCCGGGCCGCCGAAACCGGGCCTTGCTGCCGCTCCGCTGCACTTCTGGCCGCATCGCTCCCGCGCATTGGCACCACGGGGAACCCGGCGGTGCAATTAAGATCTGATTTAATTAGGAGCTTGCTTGCGTGTCAGCCCCTTGCAGGAACGGGGCAAAGGTCGGCCGTCCTGTGGCGTGCTCACTGAGCGAGAGGACCTTGATGGCTGGACGCGGGTTTGACGGGGGCACCCTGGCTTCGCCCCCATCGCTCTGTTGCTGATTGCGAAGGCGAATGCTGCTCTTTGTGCAGAGTGCCTGCGGTCACACCACGGTCTGCTTGAGGTACTTCCTCACACACATTCTGCAATGTAGCCTTGGCTCTGTCCTTGAAGAAAGGGGTGTTATGTGGCCCCCACCCCTTTTTGACCGTAAATGATGAATAATAATGCTGATTAATGCCCACTATAAAGGGCAGTTAAATACCCACCATCCGTCCTGCATGAAGGCCAGTCCTGAGCAGGCAAGGCCTCGGAAGGGCTCCTGGGCTCCGGTGTGCAGCGGCTCCGCAAGCCCACAGACCCCCCCGAGGACACGGCTCACCTCACCATTCCTTCTCTTGACTTTCCTTTTGACCATCCCCAGACCCCTCCCCCTTTACCTACCCACCCCAACTACTGTACCTGTTAAGAGCAGCTTTTTAAAGAGGAGATGAACTGAGTCTCTTTGTGTTAGTTAAACTTCAGAACTTTATAATTAGAGTCTTGGTTGTGGTCATTGCTGAGATCAGGGATTTTTCTCCACTCCCCCCCCCCCCCACCCTAACTGCTAAGCTTCTCCAAATGTGTTGAGGATGCACTTTCAACAAGGTTTTCCTCCCTCCTCATTCTGCCCTGCGATCGCACTCAGCATTTTTTGTCCTGTGGGTGTGATGTCTTTTCTACAAGTAATCAGCTCTGAGGTGTCAGCGTTCTTTCAGGCGATTCATAAAAATTCAGCGTGCGCCTGCAAAAGATGTCTCCTCACACCTACCCCGGACCCCCGTCTGCTATCGCTGTGCCCCCCTGCCCCCCCCGTTCCCGACCTTGCGTTTGCTATCCACACACGAGACGAGGTAAAAGCCCTCACCGGGGGCGAGGTGTCTGTGTGTCTGCTAAAGCGGACCTGTGCTCCATCTGATACCAGTATCAAACGTGTGTAGCCAGGGGGCAGTCTGAGACGAGTCTAGACCTGCTGGAGTCGCTGTTTTATACTTATCGTTCTGTTTGCTTCCTGTCTTTCTCAGTTTATCTCGTATCTCTTCCTGCTGAAATGTTTAATAGGCTGGAGTTGTATTCAAGCGAGAAATGTGATTGCTGGGTCGTCACTTTGGAGTTACGTTTGGTATATTGTGATGTAATCTAGCCCTTTAGCTTTGTTTCTGGATCCGTGGCAGTAGATACAGTGGGAGATGGGAACCAGAGACCCGCAGCTTGTTTACCCTTTTGATCTGCTGTTACTCCTTGATAGGAGCCAAAAATGTTGAACCAGCAGACACTACGATTCCGGAAAGCATTGTTGGGGTTGTGCTTTTACAAAGTCTTGGTGGGTCTAGGACTGCCAGTGCCATGTGGGTCCTAAAACTTCAGGTCCAACGTGATTCTAGGACACAGGAAGTCACCCACCTGATGGGGCTGAAATATGTATTTTAAAGCAGGAACGTACCAAGTTGATTTTTGGCTGTTGCACCGGCATGGTTGGACATGCTTGGTCCCGTTGGTCCTGTTTTGACAGATTTTTGGGATTTTGAATCTGCATCAAAGCTAGTTGGTGAAATTGAGCTCTCTGATTGGGCTGCATGTCATCTGTCACCTCAAGTCATGCAGGTGTTGGTCCAGTGCAAATTTTCACAATCGACAGGAGGCCATAAGGGCCGATCATTCATTGGCCTTAGTTGGCGCTATTTTTTTTTTTTTTTGCAATATGCTTGGTGTGAACCCAGACTCTAGGGGACACCCAGTGGTGTTTCACCATTGGTTATGAAATTTAGCTGCACCCACTGTGAAAGAATGAATGAATTTGTGGGCCATGCATAAGCTTGTGTTCATTTCTCCTGGCTTAATCAGGCCAGTTATTAGTTATCTGCACTCCTTATCGCTAATGTTTTTCCATAAAATTCAAGAATTTAAATGGGGCATTTTCAGATGATGAAATAACTGCAGTAGGCAAATATGATTCATTTTTTAGGAAATTATTAAAACTATTGAGTTAATTAAGGAGTCTAGGGTGGAAGTTAGAGTAAAGACTTCCAAACAGAGGTCACCCGGAGTTTGAGGTGTGTGTTAGGCTCCTCGACTGGCAGCAGTACCAGGTGCTCCTCAAGTACCACCATGTCAGATACGGCAGGATACATTCAGGTTGCTCTGTTCCACCTCAAAACGCCCCCGCTTGGCCAGGGGGCATCTGGCTCGTGTTTTGCATCTTGGGAATGCTTGTTTCACTTGTGCTCCTCTTGTCCCAACCTGCAGTGGGCATTCGGTGAAGTAACGTCTCCGTGCATTTGTGGGTGCCGTCGCGAGCCTTTGCTTTCTACTGTATGTGTCATATGTCCTGTAGCGTGTCGGACTGGGAATCTGCTGAATCATGGTGACTAGACCCCACTTTGGTGTCGGTTACAACGGTTGGCTTCCCGTTTATCTCTACATGGGCTTCTTCCTCTCACTTCAGCGAGTTAGTGACGAGCTATTCTGCAGAGCCTGGTGGCGTCTTCCCTCTCACTCTCCCTCGCCTGCTTGCTCTCTCGGTATTCAGGATTCAGGTCTGCCCACCCGAAGCTCTGTATCAATCCATTTAATGCAGCTAAGAGCTCCCATATCAGAGGGAAAAGGGGCATATTAGGAACTGTTAACTCTCCAGGATGCTCATCTCATTGTAGGGAACCTTAACAGGAGACGGCAGCTTACAGATCTGTGTGAGATAAGGCGTCGTAGCGTATTGGCTGCCTTCACGCTCGTGCGGCTCACTTGGCTTGGCCCCGTGCTGGGTTCTCTGCGTGTTCCTGGTGCTTTGGTGGGGCTCTGACCTTTGTGTTGGCAGTTATGGCCGGTCATCGCCTTACCAAAAAGGAACAAAGCCATAGAGCAGCAGAAATTCATTATACAAAAGAAATCATACAATTTTGATCCACATTTCATCCATTGTTCACGCCATCATAATACAACATACTGAGGTGGCCAATTCTGACTTTCCCGGAGTTGATTCTAAACGGTGCCATAGAATCCACCTTAGAGGGCTCTTCTCATATGATGGACCACTTGTTTTGGAACTCCGGAGAACCCCAGATATTCCACACCTCCTTTGCCACTGCTGGTTTTTGCACTGTTTATTTTGTGCTGGCCTTAATTGCCCTATAGAGTGACACGGTGGTAGATGTTTTATTTTCACAGGATTGGCTGTGAACTGCACTGCCACCATAAGGCCAACAGGAAGCCAGGGGGTTTCTCTGTCTTTGTTTTCCTTCTGGTTGTTTGTGATACCAGAGACTTGTCTGGTGCGTGCGTGCGTGTGTGCGTGTGCGTGCGTGTGTGCGTGTGCGTGCGTGCGTGCGTGCGTGCGTGCGTGCGTGCGTGCGTGCGTGTGTGTGTGTGTGTGTGTGGCTGGGGTGTTCTGCCAATGAGCCACCATAGTGGTTCTGTGCTGCTCAGTTGTATGTCAGGTCTGTGAGTGTTTCACAGCAGTTACAAGTCATGTTCTTTGGCCTGTTTCTGGTTGTGTGTTTCCTCTGTGACATTTCGATGGGATGTAGTGAAACCTCATCAGGCCTGGCCGCACTGCCTTACCACACAATCACAATCTCAACCTTCTACCTTTCCTGGTCCATGGAATTCTGTGCTGGTTCCTCTGTGTCATGGAGCCTTTTCCCCACTCTGACTCATCCCTCATTTGACTTTCTCCGCCGTTTTCCTTTTTTTTTTTCTTTCCAGATCTGAACAGTGGGCAGCAGCTCTCGTGGCATGACGACCACCAGCAAGGGTAGCAAGGCCTTGAAGGTAAGCTTCATTTTTACGCTTCTGACCAGCAGTTTTAGCCTTAGCAGTTTCTTGTCTCCTCATCGGATCACCTTCTTACCTTTAGGAGACAGATCGGATACACACCTGTGCCAGTTAGTGTTCATCCTATTCAGATTGAACAGGAACACCCATCTTTAAGAGACAGACAGTATTAAACTAGTAATAATTTTCAGTTAATGTGGTTATGTGGTGGCATTAAACATACCAGGTGAAAATATCTCCTTGCAAGTGAGGACTAAGTGTTTTAATACCATCTTAATCCTGTCTTAAGTTGTTTCCAGCTGTTGACCTTGGATTTACCCTCCCGTGTTCCTGACTCACTACTGCCGCCGCCCCGCAGGTTAAAAGGGAGCCAGGGGAGAATGGGACCAGCCTTACGGACGACGAGCTGGTGACCATGTCGGTGCGGGAGCTGAACCAGCACCTCCGCGGCCTCTCCAAGGAGGAGATCCTACAGCTGAAGCAGCGGCGACGTACACTGAAGAACCGCGGCTACGCAGCCAGCTGCCGTGTGAAGCGCGTCACGCAGAAGGAGGAGCTGGAGAAGCAGAAGGCCGAGCTGCAGCGCGAGGTGGAGAAGCTGGCCTCCGAGAACGCCAGCATGAAGGTGGAGCTGGACGCGCTGCGCTCCAAGTACGAGGCCCTGCAGAGTTTCGCCAGGACAGTGGCCCGCGGCCCTGTGGCCCCTGCCAGAGGCCCCATCGCCTCCGTCATGGGGCCTCTTGTTCCAGGCAAGGTGGCCACCACCAGCGTCATTACGATAGTCAAGTCAAAAACGGACGCCCGGTCTTAGTATCTGGGCCGAGCCCGAGAAGGGGTTGAGGGGGAGGGGGGGAGGGCGAGAGAAGGGAGGAGCTAATCAGGCAGAACATGGTCAGTGCTTCATCACTGAGCACAGGAGGAATCTAATTGGTTTACCTTTGACGTCAAGCCCAGCCTATCCCAAGCAGTCTCCCAACAAGCCAGCAGATGGGGGTGGGGTGGGGGGACAAGCTGTTTGAGGTGGACCCACCACCAACCTGGCAGGCTACCTGCACATCTGCCGAGATAGAGAGGCTGGGACCTATAGACAAAAGACCAGGGCAGCACGGCGACCCACCTGGGTCTGTCACCGAAAGCGATGAACTGCCACAAAACAGTGGAGGACTAGAGCCCAGCTCAGACTGGCTGACCCCAGTGACCCCAGGCCAAATCATGTCGCAAAACGTCTTTTTGCATTTGTACGGTTTTTATTTTTCTTGTGGTGTTCATATGGGTCCAAGTGTATCCTGATTGTGATGTTCCTAAGCCGCCTCATAGCCCGTCCACGACGCCGTGCTTCTATGTGTCCTCGGTCCACATTGCCCAATCAAGGTTTAACACTGTCACACACCAGTATCCCAGTACGGCCTCGTCTCGGCTCCTTGTGGATCACGCGGACCTTTCTTGGGGTGAACCGACACTTTCTGCGAGACTTTTCTTACGCTTTCACACAGCGCTGCAGGTGTAGCTCTCTTTTTGGCTTTGCGGAGGGCACACGCTAAACACCAGAACTGCTTCAGCTAAAATCACTGTGTGTATTCATCACGTACAAAATACCTGTGCGCAGTGATTTGCACTGACCAGCTGTTCTCAGGAGAGCTAAAGGTTAAAAGCTGATGGGATTTTGACTTTGAACAGCAGCTGTAGGATAGGATAGTAAGTTTTGGTTAGAAGAACTGTTTGCATGATTGGGGTTTTCTCTTCAGAAACAAGAAAATAACAGGGTGCACCACTATTTGAAAGACTGGAATGGTGTTATGTAGGATTCAGCAGTAGGGGGGGCAGTAATGTATTGATGTGCAGGTGGTAATAATAATAATAATAATAATAATTAATAATGATGCTGATGATGGGTGTTGCTAAAAGGATTTGTTTGGTTAAATGTTTTCTGATTGGAGAAAAATGCTTGTTGCTGCTGGTTTCTATAACTACGAGGTATTTGGTCCTTCACTGGCAGAGAACAGCGACGTTCCTATGATTTTCCGGAATGTTCTTCACAAGCTCAAAAAAGGGTTAGGTACTATTTCACGCCTTTCAGAAATTTGAAGATTGTTCAACTGTGTACCATCAAAGATGGAGGTCACAATTATTTAATTTGTGCTAGGTTTAAAAATAGCATTTTTTTGTCATAAAAATGGGGACAGGCTGACCAATAGACATATTCTCAAGCTTTACTATAAAGTTATTGGTGTCTGTATTCTGAGGATCTTTGTCCATGTTCAAGTTTTGATTTTTATAAATACATAGAGTATCTTACATTATTTATAAAATCTTTAAAAAAAAAAAAGAAAAAAAAATTGTTTGATATCTTTTTGCAATTGTACCAAAAGTGGCTTACTATTGAAGTCGATAGCTTTTTCTAGTGACTAGGCGCGTACTGTGGACTAGCGCGTGGCGTGACGTGTAAGTGACAAGGTGACAGTATTGTTCACTATATGGATGTGATGCTGTTCTTTAATTTAGAGAAACTACAGGTGATGTAAACAGGGTCCCATGGCCACCCCCTATCCCCTCCCTGTTCTCCTGACCGCAGTCAATTTTGTTCCAACTTGTGCCCAGCCTGGGGAGGCACCCACAGGCTGATGTGTCTACTTGCTAATTCCGAGCGCCGAATGCTACACCTGGACATTACGCTGTACTAACGGCTTGTTCCTTCAGCCAAGGAATAGAATCTCGCTCCCTGACCCGACCCTGGCCTGCTATGCTTTAGCCAACGTCTCGCCTAAGCTGCTCCTTCGAATCTGCCGTACCTCACCGCTTCCCTGCCAGCCGGCTTGCTTTCACTGGCTGTGCGTCGCGTGTGAGCGAGCACCCACCCGCTCGGCTCGCCGGCGTGTGTCGCGAGGCCCTGGGATCTGGAAGCCTTAGAGCAGTGGAGGGCCCGAGGTTGTCACGCCGGTGTTTAGTGCGATGGACACCCCTGGGGGCTCCTCTGCAGTGTGTCTGCGCGACCCCTGACCCATTAATGCTGGTTTCTGTGTTAAGGTCCACAACCACTAATAACCTTTTTCAGTTGTAGTCTGGCAGGAGGAGTCTGTATAACCTTCTGATTGTAACGCCACCATTAAAGCCTCAATCAAAAGAAGAAACAAACAAGGAAAACCAGAAGAACAGAAGCTACACGCTCTGGACAAGCCATGGGCAGAGTTACATCACCTCTTAACTTATTTTTGTGACGTGTGAATTATTTTTGTGTAAATCTCTTCAATATATTCAATGCAAAAAAAGATCTATTTTTGTTTTTGGTTTTGTTTCAGAAATGCCGGTTGTGTGAGTTTCTGGCACTGCTGCACTGTAAAATGAAACAAACGGACTCGATGTAATTTCTGTACTCTGTCCATGTAGAGGGGCACTTTTTTTTTTTTTGTTTGTTTTTTTAAATCTGGAACGGTCCATTTAATCTAGAAACAAAATTGTTGTTGAGGTAGGGATTCTGAGAGTTACTGCTGTGCAGTGTCAGTGACTGCTGTCTGCAGCTCCACAGAACCTAAGGACAGTCCATACTGACACCTGCATCTTCAGCACTCTCAGCTACTATAAACGTTTTGTCCACCCCCCGCCCCCCCCAGCCCACCCCCCTCACATTCCCTGCTTCTATCAGGCTTTTGGTTTAATTTACCAAAGTGAGTTAGGAAATTGAAATGTATGGAAACAAGTGGACGCAATTCACTTGCTATTCGCTGCGTAATTTGAGTCCCAAGTGGCAGGAACGGCAATGCGGAGTGTGAAGGAGGCCGTGCGTGGGGTGGGGGTGGGGGGGGCTTAGTGAGCCCTATGTATCTAAGACTGCCCTCTAGGTGGCGTCCCTCTTTTGATGTCGAAGAGCGGTATCTTTATGGCTGTTTAGGAAATTTAAAATTTAGGTCAAAATACTGCTTGTGTGTGTGTGTGTGTGTGTGTGTGTGTCTGTATACACATCTGTATACCCACGCTACTGTGTTAAGGAACCTTCCCCTTGAGGATAAGCTACAGCCTTGGGGGGGGGGGGGGTTCCTTTGACTCCCCTGAGCCTTAGGATGCTGGGGGAGGCTGGTCCCTCCATAAGCCCCACTGGTGGATGAAAGGGGGTTTTGAAATGTTTAGTCTGAGACATGGCAAGTGTGCCTGTCAGCTGCTCCACCTGGCGACCCAGAAAGTGGGCCCTCAAATCCCGTTCTCAAGTCGAGACGCTTGGCCTTAACTGTGCGTGTGGCAAACTTGGGCGTCCGAGTGCATCCTCAGATTGCCTGTGAGGTTTAAGCAGCCTTGCTGTTGGTCGTAACTTACACTGCATTTTTGAGTTTATTTTTGTATTAATGAATTTAAAAGTGCAAGGTTTTTTATGATCAAAAATTACAAGCTTTTTTTGCCCTCTAGTTAAGCATTTGAACACTGGAAAACATACCTGAGACATTTGGATTTATACCTGTTTATCTATATATATATATATATATATATGGTTAGTATTTTTTTTTTCCCTTCAACTTTGGGTTTTTAATGAACTTCTCATTTGACTGGTGATCTGTGAAATTGTTCGTATGGAGTTTCACCTATGTTCTATCTTGGCATTGCTTTCGTATCAGTGTTGCCGTTCTGTTTTTTGCCGTGGCAGTCCTGTTGCGTGAACCCTGTGTGAACAACTTGTAAAGGTTTTAAACAAAACAAAAAAAAGCAAACAAAGTGCTCGTGTAACATGAATCGCCGTCGCCCGTGCCTTCGAAGACGGGTTGGTGTACGTCGTGAATGTTGTGGACAAGTGAATTTACCTTTTTTCTTTTTTCCTTTTTTTTTTTTTAATTTTAAATTATGCAATTCAGTGGGCTTCAGGGATGAGACTGGAACTATAAGCTTGGATGTTTGGATAAGTGTCGTCATAAACGTCACAGAAGTCACTAGTTTTATAAGGAGCGCTTATGTATCTGTGACTCTTGTCAGATCCTGTTATCCCTTTGCTTTCACTACGATTATCTGATATCCCTTCTCCTTCCTTCGAATGCAGTGTTGCTCAGATTACTCTGGCAGAAGCTGTTCTGCAACAGATGGATACCAGTCTGAACAGATCTTTGTTTGAGGAAGAAAAAGTTAACCCCCCCCACAACTATTTGTGTATTAGCTTATAACTATAAATAATTTTCTGGCATGGTCAAACCTTTTCTCAGCAACAACCGTGATTCTGAACGCGAAGCACAGATCTTCACATTTTAAATTTGCTAGCAGGTCAGTGAGTAGATACCAGTCCAGGCTAGTCAGTGCAGGGTTCTGCAATCATGTGACTAGGTGAAAGCTGTTTGGCCTCAGAATATTGTTTTGCATGATTGAACAATATTTTTTTTTTCCTAAGTGTACAGCGTCAGTGTGTGGTACACTGTCAAGAGGCATGGATACCATGGATTAATTTTCTCTGTATTTTTACTAATTTATCTGGCGTGCGCTTCTACAGAAATCTGCATCCACTGTGAGAAGATGCGACAGCAGAAGTTAAATCCGAACGCTATCCTACCCTTCAAGTCTTTGATCTTGATGTCAGTGTTTAAAGGAGCTTGTGTAACAGGCAAGCAGCTCCGTACCACATTTAAGGCCATTTAATTAGCAGTGGCAGCTGAAATCCATATTTTAAATGAACGGAATTATTCTTTTGTTTTTTGAATATGGAAGGGAAAGGGCTCAGGCTCACAGGCGCTTTATTCATTTTCTCGTGTTAATTTGGGTTCCCACTTGAATATTTTTTTTTTTTCTTCATTGGGGCGACTGAGGTAACAGGTTTACTTCCTGGATTCACAGTACTGCACTGTGCTTGTTGTAGCTGCACATTAACATCCTATCTTGCTGCTAGAACAGTCTTTACTTTGTGCTGTGGAATTTTTGTGCTCTGAGGGGCTAACATACACCAAAAGTCATGAAACAAAACATTTGGGACAGGGGGGTGGGATAATGGAAGCCCTTTTATTGTGGATATCTGATATTTATCTGAATGGCGGTTTTGTTTTCTGTCCGGTTCTTTTGACTATGTTACATAATTTTGATTACAAGTGAGATGTAATGTTTGTCTTTCACTGAAGAAATAGCTCATTGGGACTTGGGCGATAGCAATCCAGGCTTCAGACTGCATTTAATGTGTTCTTTATTTATTTATGTGTTTTTTTTTTTTTTTTATCAAACCACATGTCTGTCAGTTGGTACGCATATGACTGCATATGACTGCATATGACTGTCTAGCTCTGCAGTTGGGTATTTGTGTCTCCAAAGTATCAAGTGAGAAATTTTAAAGCTATAAAAAGTAGTAACTTTATGAATATGGTAAATAACGATGATAAAACTGGTTTTTGTTATTTTTCTGTATGGGGTGTTAAATTATGATATCACAGTGCTTTGTATGGGGGGAACACAGAGGTAAAGTTGATTTAATTGTAAGTATTTATTAACTAAATTATTGTACTTTTTGCAATCTGTAGATAAGTAATATGATGTATTCGTATATAACAACCATGAAATTAACTGTTTCACTATCAGTCCGAAGCGTCTTTAATTTATTGATGTATATATACTGTATGTTGATATACAGCTTACTTTATTTTGTATATGACCAATAAACACATTTTAAAAAAGAGCACCTGTTAGTCCCTTCAGTCACCCAGACGTCATTGAACGGGGTTTTGTCTCTTTCTGCTGACCCACTTTGAAAGGTGTAAAAATAGAGTGGGGGGGGGGGGGCATTATCTGTGGGTTGAGGAGACTGCAACCTTATTTGGAGGTCTTGATTTCTTTCCGCGGGAGCCAAAAAAAGCCAGTCAATGACCCAATTCAGGCAACCTCGGTGGACATATTTTTGGCCTGATATTAGTAAAGCATGACAGTGGCGAGAGGGATGTCTAGGTGTGTCTGTCCTTAATGAGGACAGAGATTTCTGTGTGTTAGTCTGAGTAAAGGTGGGGGGAGTGGCTGGGATAGAGTCCGTGTACTGTGCTTACTGTGTACGTATTTGTAAACAATATTTCCTAGGCAGGTTTTTTTGTCCCATCATGTACATGCATGCCACAGTAGGTTATAGAATAAGCAAAACGCCATACCTAGTACCAGAACCTTCTATGAATATACAGCGGCAAATAAAACTGAATAGGATGTTATGAGGCAAGATTCCCTGACATGACTTTACGTAGAGGAGACTTAGTACAGAGTCTTTAATGTGTATGTATAAATACTGTGGTGGACTGGAGGTCTGCCGCATTTTTTTTGTGGTGGAAAAAATGAAGAAGAGAAATGGGATCCCAAAAAAGTTCCACACCACATACACAAAATCTTATGACACAGAACCACTTCGAGGCACCTTTTAAACCTTAACTAGCAACTTGGTGGCCGGTGTGTGCCTCAGTGGGCTAGGATGCAGGACCTGTCAGTCAAAGGTTGCTGGTTCAAATCCTGCAGTCGGCAGAGTGATGTCACCCTGAACAGGCTCCTTAACTCCCAATTGCTCCAGGAACTGGCTGACCCTCTTTGGATAATAGTGTTCGCTATATAAGCAAAATGTCCAGATAATTGAAAAGTCTAATTAACTTCACATAGGGTTCAATACCTAAGTTCTGTGACTTCAGATCAGCTACATAAGATCACCTTAATGTGACTTACTGACATTATTCTGGCTCTCCAAGCTGGATACATCATCCAGTTGTGGACTGAAAAGGTTGATAAATTGTCATGGTCACAAAAAATGCTAATTTCCAGTTTGACACACAACGTAGTAATGCAGCTGTGTGCTTGCTAATGCCTTCTGGAGGGTAAAGGGTGCCTTTACTTCGGCATTTAGGTGTCATTTCCCTCAAAGCACTGTGATAATGCTGTGCCCCCCCCCCCCCCATTCATACGTACCATTTTCTACCAAACAACACAAAACCACAGATCACGGGGGGGGGAGTCTGTACGCCTATTTTGTCTTATTCCCAGCCAATACCGTGACACTGTCTTTGACCTAAAAGATGTGATAAGCATGGTTAGTCCTGTTGGCCTGAGTTAGTGGGTAATCTGGGACAAGCCAACTTATTGTAACATTTGTCATTTTACTAGCTCCTGAAGCAGGTATCTGGCCCAGTTCTTTCAGCCCCCACACAACAACAAAATTTATCTACTCCACTCCGTCGCCAAGTTTAGCACCTTTGCCATTTAATTATGCAGCCTTCTAAAAATTCCCTTTGTTTGCCTTTATTAAATATTATTAATATTGTTTACGGGCTATTATTTATTTGTATTTAGAATCTTATCTGATATCTAATATATTATAAAATATTATATGTAAATGACCTTTTCTCATGTTTAAACATTTAATACACACATTAGCAGACCTACTTGGGTCTAAGTTAAAATGCACTGTTTTGTTATACAGTCAAAAAAAAGAGATTACGGCGATAGACGCTTCCTGATCCCCTGGCGGGAAATCTCCTCAGTCCAGCGAAGAGGATATATAGATTAAAAAATGATAAAACAGAATAAATAAGATCTAGAATGTATACATTGCATAAAGAACCTGCGGTATACACTGTGTTTACGGTATATAACCAAGAGAAATACAAAAAAAGGTATATAACAAATAAAAAGAAATGGTACAAAAAGACAATACAAGTCAACTGGCAAAAAATGTGAAAATGCTGTACAGAACTCACAGAAAGTCTTAGGACGCTAGCTTATTTCGGTACAAATATTGCAAATTTATTGATTTTAAAACAAAATCATTATTCTTTTGTATACAAAAAATATATTACATCACAAACAATCAGTAGTTTTAAGTAAAACATTAATTTCAAGTAGTAATAAATTGAAACCCACATTACAGTTCTCGCAGTCTCATTGGGTGCTTTAACTAGTAACACCGTTGCAATAACATAAAATACCAGACATTAGTGTTTAGTGTCCATTTGGGAGCCAGTGCAATTGCAAATAATAATAAAATTGGCAAGAAAAGAATTGAATGGGTCACTTAAAACAACTTAAAACACTTAAGAGAAAATGTCTGTGAAAGAAGTGCAGATGTTAAACATCGGTTGTCAATGGACTTGTTATGAAACCAGTAAAGTTGCAACATTGTTACAGAATTAAGCATTAAGAGTCCCAACACTTTCTACGAGCGCCGTATGTAACACTGTATTGTACACTGGTAATATGATGTCAACAGGCAGCAATGATGTAAAGAGAAGCCAAATATCCAGGGTGGGGTGCAGATACAGCTAGTAATAGAGTAGAGATAGAGGGTTTGTGAAGTTCCTTCTAAGTGGCTGGTGTCTGAACTGCTGGAAGAAGAGCAGCATGTGAAGCGTATGCTTTTGCACCCCGGGGAGCTGAGCTTAAGGCTGATCGGGCCTCTCATCGCAGTGAGAGTAGTTTGGTTATACCACCCTTCTGGGTGTGTCCACCCTCAGCCCTGTGACAGAGCTGGCTTTCTAAATCAACTTGTCCAGATTCCCAGCAAACAGCAGCAAAGAACGGATTGGAAGAACATGTGCAGCAGTTTGCCGCGCACACCAAAGTACTTGAGTCTCCCCAGGAAGAACAGTTTACTCTACCCTTTCCCGTAGAGTCCATCTGCGCTGTTGCTAAAGTCCGGTCTGTTGCTGATGTGTGAACTCTAAAGTACTTATGGCGCCATCTCCACATTCTCACCCTAGATGATGAGAGCCATCAGTGGTTCCCCAATTTGCCTGAAGTGCACGATCAGCTTCTTGATCTTACTGACATTAAGCTTGTAGGTGTTTCTTCTTCCCATGAAGCTCTCCACCAGACTTCTGTACTCCTCTTCCCTTGCTTCACTGATGCATCCCCCAACTGGAGAACTTATGGAGGTGGCATGAGCCAAGTTGCATTGGAGGTCTGTGGTGCAGAGGGTGAGCAGAAACCGTACCTTGAGGTGCTCCTGTGCAGTATAGTGCCACATCAAATGTGTGGTTATGAGGCAGACAATCTGAGGTCTGCATGTGAGATTGTCATCCAGGCTATCAAGCCATCATCCAGCGACATGGGTCTGGATGACATTAAACACACTGAGCAAATCAAGAAAGACTCTCCCAATGTTGCCTTGCTTGTTCAGATTTAACTATCCTCCATGGAGTAGGTGCAGGACCTTCTACTACACTAGGGATGGCCAATTTTACCTAGAAAGGTCCGCTGTGCATGCGGGTTTTCGCTGCAACTCCCTAATTAGATTACTAATTAGAGGACTGATTGGCTGAAGAGTCCTCACACCTGGGTTTGAACAGCTGACCAGATGGTTATCCCAAAAACCGGCATACACAATGGCCTTTTGCGGATAAGAGTGGCCACTGCCGTCCTACACCACATGGAGTTTGAGGTTTTTCAGAACCACCTTTTTAAAGGCTTTCATAAAATGGCCATTTTAACTAGCTGCCTGTGAAGACGTCGTAAACATACAATGTCTTATGTTTCCATATAAGCTAAGACGTTTATCCTGCTAGACAGGGTTACCTACTTTCATGTCTTTTTTTCCAAGTTGCTATTCTAATAATGTGGGCAATGTGGGTTTGAGATCATCATTCAGGGAACGAATTATCTATAATACAATACACTATACATTTCTGTGTTGGTTTTTTTGTGTACTGGGTTAATGTACGAATGAGACCAGGACATACAAAACTATTTCATTCCTGAAATGCAAACTCTTGGGAACAACAGAGGTAAGGATCATTTATACACAGATGACGGCACTATATTTTCTCCCACATCTGTGGGTTTGTCCGACCATAATTCAGTTACAGTTGCCTACCGTGTAATACAGATGACAACAGGTCGTTGAAAAGGAAAACTACTGGTGATTTATGTCTATAGATGGCGGTACTTTCATTTTTAACCAGCATTTGTAGGTCGTTTTTTTTCTCCTTTCAGTATGTGGTAAAGATCGCGGTGGACTATAATCAAATTAGCCAACATCACTTCAACCACCTGATAATTACAGACATATGTTATGCAGTAATGTTAATGAAACCAAAACTTCTTAACCAAACCTTTTTTTCCCTTAAGATGTTAACGTTGCCTTTAGATGTTGCATTCCAGCGAATCCAGCTCCGCCCTTAGAAATCCAGTCCGGGAAACAGCGCAGCCCCGTCGGCGTTCAAACTGTCAGACTCCGGAGGAAGCGGGTAAAACGTAAACAATAAGCCAACTGCATGGTTTCTGTAGTTAGGAATTGGGTATTTGCTTTCCTTTTGTTAGACATCGCACTTTTATTAGCGCAAAAAAGTTAATTAACTGTTCCTATATTATCAGCCATAGACTGGCCGTAGGCAAAGCGTTGGCCGCTGGTTATTTTTAGCTAGCCTCCTGCTGTTAGTTAGCTTTACGGCTAGCGGAGCGCCTCACAGATAGATCGGTGTGCTTTTGTTATGTTTACGCTGAATTACGCTTGACTATCGAACCACTTATCAGACATGACAGACTAAGAAAGCATATAACTATTTAGCCATGTGGTGCCAAGTTAGTTAGCCAAATAGCTAAATATCTATATTTATTGATATTTTTATGTGGATGATGTTTTATTTTAAAGGAGATACTGAAAACGTATGGTGGACACGTAAAGGCAATATCAGGAAGGGCCGAGCGGGCAGCTAGCAGGCTAACTGTGTTAGCTAAGCTAAGCGCGTGTCGTGGAATGGAGGAGTACGAGACGTTCGCGAGGCGCCGCTTGGCGCAGCTCGGGGAGGCGGCAGGCGCGTGGGGCAGCGCGCGCTCCGCCGGCCGCCCGGGCGGCAGCTCCTCTTGCATCAGGTTTCACGGCGTCGCCATCCTTCCGCCTCTGGTACGTATTACGGCGGGGTTGCCAGCTCGCGAGCATCTGGCGGCACTCAGCGCTTACGCAAGACATCTTACGGCGTATCCATATGATTCAGACTATTGATAAGGTAATACATGCATGTAAGCGCATGTATATGTATGTGTGCAGCTATATCTCGAACCTAAACTCTCACGCCAGCCAGCTGACCAAAGCCACCAAACCGAAATTACAGCCATAAAACCGCCGTCAAGTTTCAATTTCAAGACTAATTTTTTCAGTTGCCGACTGATTTCCAGATCGTTTCTTTTTTCTTAGTTTCCTTAGTCATTAACATTAACCTTGTTTATTCCCATAAAGATTTTGTATGACATTCTCTTAACCTCACACCCCCAACTCCACAATAAATGTGTTCAGCAGCTCCATGCTGTTATCATCCATGGGTGGGTCATTGTATGGTCTGTTTGCCCCTGTACTGTTTCTTTAGCTCACCGAGCAGCAGAGGGAGCTAATGCAGGGGTACAAAGAGGAAGGCGAGAGGCTGCTGAGACAGAGGGGTAAAGCGCAGCCGGGTTCGAGGGTGTCACAGGTGCAGACCCTCCTCGACAGTGTGCAGGTAGACGGCTTACCTCGCCTGTGAGCTTGATGGATCGCCGAGTGCTTGTCTTAACGTCGTGCTTTGGGTGTGATACGTTTATGGTGTTTCTTCCATCAGCTGAGGAAGGCACCAACACTTCAGGAGTTCATTCAAAATGAGCCCAACGTTGTTGGGACAGGAAGTGCCACTTGGGATTTTCCTCCACCTTTGTGTTCCACGGCTAAACCGAT
This sequence comes from Mormyrus hasselquistii, assembly GCA_026779605.1. NCBI lineage: Eukaryota > Metazoa > Chordata > Actinopteri > Osteoglossiformes > Mormyridae > Mormyrus > Mormyrus hasselquistii. The sequence continues at coordinate 3,390,114 of JAODKE010000101.1, forward strand.
GCATGATGGGAAACGGGATGAGTTCTCATTTCATCATCTGACATCCATTTCTTCCGTGACTCTGGATGCTACCGACAGTCCAGACCTTACCGACAGGTTGTCTCTGGTCCCTGACACCTGCTGTGCGCTTGTGCACGGTTCTGACGTACATCAGAGTGCAGAGACTCGGTACCAAGCTGGCCAGCACTCTCTGTCATCTGGTTACATCACTTCCGACAATACGGAAGCCGCCAGCCATACGGCTGCTACAATGGAGGCTGTCCAAATAAGCAAGGAGGGACATCAGGCGGGGAGCCAGGAGAGTTTCATCCCGCTTGACTGCTTGGCAGAGGGCACAGGGACGGTGAAAGAGTTTGCACTGGCATCTGAGGTCAATCTGGACGCTGCTCGTTCTGGACCAGAAGACCATGGCGTGTGCGATGTGCCGTATCGTATGAACCTTCAGACCCTTTTGAAGCAGTCCCAAGAGTACCGGCAACGGCAGCTGAGGATGGCAAAGAATCGGTCCCGGGAGACGGAGGAGGCCCAGAACCTTTCTGACAAAGAGAACAACGAGGTCCCCCTAGTGGAGAAAAATGAGCTCAGGAAAGGTAAAGAAAGAAGAGTCAATCGTGCCAAAGTTCGATTTTCACAGTTTGACCCATCTTCTGTAAGTGTGGAGGAACAGCCGCCGGTCCAGACTCTGTCAGAAACCCCAGAGGTCCAGTCCTCTGTTGGGACAAACCTGGAAAGCAGTGAAAAGGTTTTTGATTGTGGACAACTAAATGCCCCCAAGAATGTGGGAGTGGACACCCTGGTTTCTGCAGTTTCTGCTCTGTCTTTGGAGTCACCTGAACCTGATGACTTAATTGGAGATAATCTGACGCGGCCAACGGCAAGGGATGATCCAGCAAGTGATCTGTCAAAGCCCCTCACCACTGCATCCTCCTCCGCAGAGCTCTGTGGTCTCAGTGAGGGGCCAAAGATCGATGGCACCGTGCCAAATCAAGTGCCAGCCAGTAAGAAGTTTACAACATTTCCAACTCCCCAGCTGTGCTTGAGTCCTGTACATTGTGGAAAGGGCAGAGGTCCCATCGGAAAGCTCTTGGTGAACACCACCCCGAGTGTCAGTGACAACACTGGACTGCCTGGTCACACGAAAGATGGTGTTAACCGGGTTGTGCAGGTCAGCCAGCTGGAGCTGAATCTGTCCCGCCTGCAGGCCCTCATCTCTGACTTGGAGTCCACCCTGGATGAAGGTTCCGCTCGTCAAACATGGGCTAAAGGGAGTCACCTTAGGGGTGAGCAAGCGGTACTGCCCAGAGACCCACTGGGCCTCTCTGAGCATCGGCAGCCCAAACGTCAGATCACGTCCATCTCCCAGAAGATGCGCGTGCCGGAGATGTTCCGGGACGCTCCGGTGGTGCCACATAGGAGTCCCGTCCTGGCTGACACTAGCAACCGGCCACTGCTGGGTGACTCCTGCTCCCCAAGCGATCGGTCATACGACGTGGAAACGCCATCCAGCCTGTGGCAGTGGGGTGAGGATGCAGGGGCGCGGACACAGAACCAGGGCTCTCCTGCGGGCCAAGGTTCGGGGACGCGAGCGAAACGCAGACTCCTCATGAGCACCGCGGAAACGAAGTCCTCCAGGACGCCGCCGGCGTCACACAGCGCAGCTTGGGGAAGGCCGCGTTCCAGCACCCCCAAAGGTAACAAGCCCACGGTGTGCACCCAACTCTGGCCTGCAGGACATGCGTAGGAGGCTGCCTTAGAACACTGTACTCATCCTGTTTTGGAAGTTACACGCAAATACCTCCATATTGTGTCACCCCCCGATGAGCAGACTTGTCTTGCAAGCAGGCAAAGATTTTTCCAGCTGGATAAAGAGCCTTGTGTGTGGGTGGGTGGGTGGGTGTGTGCGCGCGGGGCCTGTTCTTCTCCGGGGAAGTTCACCCTGTGTGCTTGGGCGTCTTCGCAGTGCAGACCGGTACTTCGGCACGGCTCCTGCCAAAGGAGACCCAGCTGCATGTGGAGGCCCCAATTAAGGAGCAGGAGCGGGAGCAGCTGCAGGTGAGAGACAGGGGCGGGACGGCACCTGGGCCAGGGGTCGTGTCCACAAAACGAGAGCGGAGCTCCCTGCTTCGTTCCCGTAGGGCTTGCAGCCGTGCCCAGGCGGAGATTAAAGGGAGCTGTGATGTAAAAGGGGGAATCCGGCCGCGTAGCATCACATTGACTGCTGACCTCCTTGGACTCGGCAGTCAGCGAAGCAGGATGAACCTCGCATGATTGGTTTAATTAGCTGTAGTGCTTTGATGTTGTTTGTTTGAGTCTTGAAGAAGCCATGGTGTTAAAATACAACACTATAGACTAAGTGAACCTGCACTGACTCATTCTCCCAAGGGCACCCTATTGGTGTATGTTACTCCTTGAGTTGTACTTGTGGTAATGTTCCTGCGCCATTAATTATAGCCTCTAATATATGCAGCTAACAACGCTATAATTAACAGAAGCTGTTTTATAAACGGAGGCTCTCTCTCCCCTTGTTGCCGTCGACGCGTCTGGAGCCTGGCCCTAATCTGGAGTCGGCGTTGCCATACTAGGCAGCAAAATTGACTGGGAGAATGAGCGTGTAATTTGTTTAATACGTTTCTGCGTTAAGTCTTTCGGCTTTCCCTCCCCATCACCAAACAGAGGATCTCCACCCGCTTCCAGTGCCTCCGGCACCTGTCTTCACGATCGGGGGGTGTGCCGACCTCTGGGCCCCCGGGTGACCCCGTCCTCGGGTCCCACGCAGTGCATGATTTGGGTCCACAGGTATTTTTGGTCCCTTGTCGTTTTACTTGTTTTCCTGTTTTTCTTCTTTCTCTTAAATAAATGTATGTGTTCTGCCCTGTCCCATTGGCTGGGTTAACAGCTCTAATTAGGTCTGTCTCTTTTGCCCTAAAAATGCTGCCACTGTACTGGAGAGACAAGCGGGAGCTCGTAGGCGGCCTGCTCCTCTGACCCACGGGGTGCATCGATTGGGGCGTATCGAGTGTCTAACGGGGGGAGGATGAGTAACCTTGTCATGGGCACTTTCTCTCCACCACCGCAGAGCTGCAAGGTGGGAGAGGTGTGGCTTTGAAACCCGCTGTGGCTGTTACTGGCAGCTTATTTTATTGGTAATGATTGGTTTAAACCTGGCAGTAATTGGCAGTCCCGCCCCCAGGTTTTTAAGCCTCGTTTTTCCCATAACCACTCTGTGTTTAAGGGCAGTGGGCGGAGCTTGATGCCTCGCGATCAGTGCTGCTTCCCCAGCTGTCTCTCACTCCTGCCGTGCATATAGCACCAGACCGGTCTGACTCGTCTTTTCCTGCCACACAGATATCCTGCCGCCTCAGCTCTCCTTGGCGCCCCCTTGTGGCCGCAGCCGTCAAGGGCTACCTCACGCGGCGGCTGCTGCGCACGGAGCACGTCGCCCGGCTGCTGCGCACCGTCAAGGTGACCTTGTGTGACCTCAGCGGCGCCGTGCCGGCTGCCAGGGATATGAGCGCAACTCAGCCCAATTTACATTTTTATTGCCTGTCGCCAGCGCTATTAATCTGCGCTACTAATTTCCCTGCGTGGATGATGAAGCGCATGTAATGATTGGCTGCTGGATTGACCGATAAACCGTGCCAGGTTCCTAGTTATCTTTGTCTGCCTAATTTAGCTTTCGCATTAGACAGCGATGTCATCATCAGCTCCCGTGGCCCTTTTGGGAAAAGGCTTTTTTTTATGCCCTCGGCACCTCGTCACTAGTGGTAATGGCCACTCCTGTGCATTCACTGAAATCTCCCGAATCCACCACAGGACTCTCGGCACTTCCTGTTCGCGTTCCAGCCGCGGACAACAGAAACAGAGGAGTTTGATAGCGAACAGGACCTGGAGTTACAGAAGCGGGTCTTACTGCAGGTACCAGAGCCTCCCCCCCCCTTTCTGTAATACCCTCGGTTTCCTGGTCAAGGTGTGACTCACGGTAAAGCGGCACCAAACCTGACACGGTTACGGACACGGCAGAGGTACGAGTCAGCAGTTGTCGAGCCACAGGCCGGATGGGGTTATGTGCTGGAGGCCGGCGTGTGACTCAGCGGGTGAGGACGCTGTGTCTTTCTTCGGAAGGTCGCTGGTTCAAATCCCAGCATCAGCACATTTATTTCACATTTGGGCCCCTGAGCGAGGCCCTTATCCTCCTTTTTCTCCAGCGACTGTCTGACCCTGTTTTGGATAAAAGCATTTGCTAAATAAATAAATGTAAATTCCAGTGATTTCCAGCGATGTCACTGAGGGATGGATGAGATCGTCAGCTGTAGCTGCTGGGGCTGGTACTGTGGTCCGCTGGTGTGCTGTACTACACCGACGCGCTAAGATAATAATGTAGTAATAATGAGTTTATTATAACAAAATGAATCTGTCCCTCCTCCTCCCCAGCTGCGCTCCGCTCGCTATGAGATCTACGACATCTTCTTCAGCTCCTCAGCAGCGGAACGGATGCAGATCATCTCCTGGGACCGGGCGCTGGTCTGGGAGAGGGAGCTGAGACGTCGGGTAAAGCACTGGGGATCGGGGGTGGGTTTCACTCGCGACCTGGATCTCTGACAGCTCTCCAATTGAAAACTTTGCGCTGGAATAATGATGAATAAATGTGTTTCTGGATGGCTGCATTTTTCTTTTCGACCACTAGGTGGTACCAGAAACTTAGAAAGTTGCTAAGCAGAGGTTTTCAACCCAAAAAAACCCACCCAGGTTCCCCTAGAAGTAGAGTCCATTCACTTTAAGTACTCTGTGTCCATAATGACAGTGCTGTTGACACTTTACCGACAGATTCAAGCTTCCTGATGACTTTCTGGGAACGCCCAGTGTTCCAGAAGCTTCTGCTTTGTTCGTGCCTTTAATTCGGTGACTACTGCTGTGATAAATCAGTGACATTCCCTTTGGCCTTTAAGGAAAACGGACAAGAGCGTCGTAAAGAAGGGGCCTCCCTGTCTGCGGCTACCAAGAAGTCCCTGGAGAGGAGGAGGAGCTCCGCGTGAGTGCACTTCGGTCTTTTAGTGAACTCAGCAGCAGGCAGGATTTTATTTCTCTGCCTCTTTCAGTGTGAGCGCATTTTCCCGCAGTCCGCCTCGTTAATCATGGCTCTATGGGGCAAACTTAGTGCTCTGCTGTCCTCCTCTGTGAGCAGAAACGATTTGGAGTGCTTTGCTGTCCCAGCTGGAGATCGATCATCAGCTGCGTGGCAGAGAATAACACATTATAATGCACGGCACATTTGTCACCGTCTGACTGCTCCGTAGCCTGGGACTGAGGGCTCCTGGCTCACGCTGGTCCTGTTTTAGTTAAGGGCATCGACTCACAACCTATATTTTCCATTTCAGTTCCCGGGGGCAGCCTGCTCTAGTACCCTTTAGCGTGACACTTAATCTGCCTGACTGCAGTCGGGTGGCCAGCTGTATAAATACGTAAAGTTGTTAAAAAACTTCCCAACTTCACGTTCTTTCCCCACAGGCTACACAAAGTGGCAGTGGAGAGACCACGGGTGGCTGATGTGAAGGCTGGTTGGAGACGGGCCTCTCAGCACCCCAGGCCACGGTGAACCTGCAGCCGCCTGGCTGAACGTGCAGCGGGGACATGTTAATATTCTAGTCTCGGTGTCCCCAGCAGGGGGCGCCATGACCTCTCATGCCACAGCTGACCGTGACAAACAGCAGTGACTCCAGGAACCCACATTATTAATCATATGGGCTTCATTTATTTTACTATTTTTAACTTTTGTTACTTTTAAAAAATGCACTTTTTAAAATGTGTGTTTGCGTGTATATTAATGTATTTCCTTAACAGTTTTTTTACATTTGTTGCAAAAATTGGGATCTTTCTAATATATAAGGCATAAATTATTTTCTGTATTTACTTTTTATATTTAAGTGTTCTGTAATAAAAGCTTGTTTTTAAATTGTGTGTGTGCTTTAGATTGTTTCTGTAGATAGTAATGAAGCCCAGTGATCAAGAATTCACATTTACTTGAAGCTAACTTTTCACTGGAGTAGCTGACAGGGAAACATTTTCATGTTATGACCTTTCTGCTGGTCTCAGGTCAGGATCACTGTCAGGTGGGTGTCCCGGCTGCTCGGGGTTACGGCTGTGGGTGTCCCGGCCGCTCGGGGTTACGGCTGTGGGTGTCTTACTGAGGCTGCAGTTTGGACCACATTCCACAGATGAACTAAAGCAGCATGAGTGTATCTACAGTATTTGATGAGTGTGAAAGTACTAAAACTTCCACTCAATTACCATTTTCTGTTTACCCATAAATCCACAGCAACTTCATTGTTTCATGCGCAGCCAGGTTGTATTTAAGAATGATTTAAAGAAAAATAACTAGCATGATGAACCGAATCATGTTTGAATCACGAAATGGATCCTTCCATAGTACCACTGAGGTATGAAATCATCCGGAATTAATCCTGTTAAATAGCTACAGGTGAAAAGTGTTGCGCTCCTTGCAACAATAACAAAACACAACAAAAGAACCCAACTTAATCACTTCCCAACAATACAGGAAAAGGAAGAATAGACACCAGAGACCAGACAACGACGCCCTGGAAGAAGTTTCTTAACGTCAGTCCTGACCAGACACCGAATCAGCTTAATTTCGCCGCGCAAGCGAGGAAGGACAGCGTGACCGCGCCGATTCAGATCGTTAGGGGGCGCTGTCTGCCCAAATGCAGGGAGGCTTCGCGTCTGCGCACAAGCCAGCGTACCGATTCACAGCCACCAGAGGGCGCCGTTCGAACAGACAGCGGCTCTGCGGCTGCGCGTACGCCGGTGCGCGGTGCTCGTCGGTCCCCAAACAGGAAGAATGGAGGACTCGTCGTCTGCGGGGAGCAGCTTCTCGTCCAGAGCCAAGAGGAAGGCACAGGAGAGGGCTAAGATCCTGCAACGGGAGGACCAGCGGAGGACGCTGAAGCTGGTGAGGTCGGGGAGCGGATCACCGGCGCCGGGGCCGGCGTGTTTTAAGGCGAGCTGAGCGATCAACCACAGCTCCTTTTATGATCTGCGTCCCGGGTCTCCTTCCCGTGGAGTATATTACTGCTAAAAATAAAGTAGAGGTTTCATCGGGGTAACACTGCAGTGTCTCGGTACGGCAGACGGCGCTGATACTGGGCCAAATGGAAAGCAAGTGGGACCTGTACTTCCACTCAATCATGTTAATTAAGCAGCTAGAGCAGTGCTGAAAAGGGCAGTGTCTGTGTCCCTGTCTTTCTGCCTGTACCTTTGTCACTTTCTGTTTGTGTCCCTGTGTCACCATGTGCCTCTGTCTGTGTCTGTTCCTGTCTGTGTCCCTGACATTCTGTCTGTCTGTCTTTGTCTCTGACACTCTGTTTGTGTCTGTTTCTATCTGTCTGTATCTCTGCCCATCTGTTTGTTTCCCTTTCTGTTTCTCTCTGTTTCTGTCCCTGTTTGTCTGTCTGTGTCTGCCTGTATCCCTGACTCTACATCTGTGTCTAAATCTCTGTTTGTCTGTGTCTCTGTGTCTTTTTGCCTGTATCTCTGTCGCATCCTGTCTGTCTTTGTGTCCCTCTGCCTCCATCAGTTTGTCTGTCAGTCTGTCTCGGAATGTCTGTCTGTGTCTGTCTCCCTGTCAGACCCTGGGCCGAGTTCACCCCCCCTTTCCCCGTTCCCCTGTGCAGGTGTCACGGATCCTGAAGAAGTCGGAGTGGGAGCGGACGGCCGAGGACGTGGCACAGTTGGAGAGGCACAGCGAGACTGTGCGGGAGCTGTGCAGGAGGCAGATGCGGCAGAACATCCTGAAGAGGAAGCAGGAGGAGGTCAGGAAGCCTTTCAGATGTTCAGGGATGGTATAACAGGAGATGTATCTCCTGGTCCTTGCGTCTGCCAGGCGCGGTCACTTTGGGGTCGTCCCTTCAGGTATTTGACGGCACGGACGACCTGCGGCGGAAAGTGGCACAGCTGGCAGAGGCGGTTCGCGGCGCCAGGAACCTCGTCGTCTACACGGGGGCGGGCATTAGCACGGTACTGTCCACGATTCCATAAGAACCGTCCAATCGGAACTCTCTGATGGAAGATGCTGATGAGGTTTTCCTGTGTGTGGCAGGCGGCCTCAATCCCCGACTACAGAGGCCCAAACGGTCTTTGGACTCAGCTGCAGAAAGGCCGATCGGTGAGGTAAGTGGGGCCGGACTCACTGTCCTGGCAGTGGGTCAGAACATGGGCTCCCAGGCGTGACCCATCTGCTGCCTCTCTCCGGGCAGCACGTCGGACCTGAGCGAGGCGGAGCCCACACTGACACACATGGCCATCCGGATGCTGCACAAGGAGAAGCTGGTGAGCACACGTGATTGGCCGGCTAAGTGTTCAGTCATGGGGGTGGAGCCCCTTCGAGACACGCCCACTTAGCGTTTTGGAACATTCTGCTTCGGTACGGCTGGTGGACGGCTCACTGCGGGAGATCTGAAACTTAGGTGAAACGTTGAAGACTTTGACGTTGTTATGGATCTGTTTGGAAAGGCTTCTCTGGGATTTAGGCACCGCCGTGCATGTGTGTATTTCGCATGTGTGTGTGTCTCAGGTGCAGCATGTGGTGTCTCAGAACTGCGACGGGCTGCACCTGCGCAGCGGACTGCCGCGACACGTCCTGTCTGAGCTCCACGGCAACATGTTCATCGAGGTGAGTGGCCCCTGCCGTCCGGCTCTTCGCGCGCTTGTTGTCATCTCCTGCTGCCGTAATGAGCACGGCGGTCACCAGCCGGCGGTCACCATGGTGCAGGAGGCCGTATAGAACATTTCTGGCTCGCAGAAGTGCAGCCTCCTGCTGCACATCAGCATTTTTTAAACATTTCGTAACAAGACCAGAGGAATCATTTTGCACTACTGTCTTCCACCAGACTTTTGCAGCTAATCTAATATTAAATATGATTAAAAAAAATCCTGATGTTTTGGCATCGTCCCCTTTCTCCTGAGCACTACTGCTATGGACAAGCTGCAGTTTCAATGCGCCCCTGAACTGGCCAAACACTATAGTGGATGGATGGATTACTCTGGAGCAGAGAAAAGATCGACGCCGTTCGTTCCCACCGTCTTTTGCATTCGCATCCGTTTCTGCAACCGCACGTCTGCTTTCCATCGGGAAACGTCCAATGAGCAGTGACTTTTAAATGCGCGCTTACTCCACGAATCCCCACTTCCTGTCATCGGCATCGCGTATCATTAAACACTCTCAGCGCGCGTGCATTGTCGCCACGGTTACCCGCATCCGCCATCCCTGCCGCAGGTGTGCACCTCATGCTCCCCGGCGCGGGAGTTTATCCGGCTGTTCGACGTGACGGAGCGGACCGCTCTGCACCGGCACGGCACGGGCAGGCTCTGCGGGCACTGCGAGGGGGAGCTGCGCGACACCATCGTGCATTTTGGGGAGCGTGGCACCCTGGAGCAGCCCCTGAACTGGGAGGGGGCCGTCAGGGCGGCCGGCACTGCCGACGCCATCCTCTGCCTGGGCTCCAGCCTCAAGGTGGGGTGCGGCACACCTACCAGCCAGCAGGGGGCACGGTCCCATTAAATCCTAGGAGGGGTATTCTTTTTGACCTTTGGATGTTAGTTCATCCTAAGGTCAAACAGAATACCCTTCCTAGAACCATCGTAAATTATCTGGATATTAAATATTGTGGAAAGAAATAAGCTTTGGATAAAAGCTGGTGGTTTGTCTGCTGATGCATGATAGAAATAACTTGTGTGTCATGCAGACTGTCTGCTCGATGCATTAAAATCATAGATCTGTGCAGTTTAATAGGTTTTAATGCATTAGGAGCAGCCATGCGATGCCTTGTTGGGACCATGTAGAAATTGGTGCTGAGATAGCTGGGATTGAGCGGGAACTTCTCGGGCAATTTTCCCGAAGGCACTGGGGGGTAACGAATCAGGCCTTTCCCCCTCCCCTTTCCCCCCCAGGTGCTTAGAAAATACTCCTGCCTGTGGTGCATGAACAGACCAGCCGACAGGAGGCCAAAGCTTTACATAGTCAACCTGCAGGTAGGCTTCAGCGGAGCGATGCGAATGCGATCTGAGCCCTGCATCTGCAACGCTGAGAGTCAGCGTCGCTGAGGAAGAAGCAGGCGTGCGTCGTTCCTGTCACTTATCTTTTTTCTGTTTTGGATGCTGCCACGTTTAGTTTGAAGTGTGTGTGTTTTGTAGTGGACACCAAAGGATGACCTGGCAACCCTTAAAATCCATGGAAAGTGTGACGATGTCATGCGTCTTCTGATGGAGGAGTTGGACATCCAGGTTCCTTCCTATGTCAAGTAAGAGCCTTTGTTTGTGTGGGTTGGTTGAGCATGACCTCCTATTTGATGTTTGGTCTGTTTGTTTAGCAGTTTGTTGAACATTCCTTGTATAATTTATAGTGTCTTTCCTACAACAGAGCAGAAGACCCCATTTTCAGCTTGGCCATACCGCTGAGACCTGGAGAGGAAAACAGTCACACTCGTAAAGTGATATCGCCATCTACAGGGCTGGAGGAGAGAATGACGGGCACTGAGGGGCCACGTCCGGGAGCCGCCATCCAGGGTGGATGGTTCGGACGAGGTTATTCCAAGGGAAGGAGGAAGAAGAAAACAACAGCCTGAATGAGCCAGGCATGGCAGATTTTACCAGAAAGTATTTATTGAGGATCCAGTCTCAGTTTCAAGTGGTGCTAATTAACTGTCTGAAAGGACCTTTGGTTTGGTAGATGGGTGACGTTGCTATTTATTGAATTTAACCTGTTTGCACCTTACTCTGTCCTCAGGTATTTAGTCAGAGCAATAAGCAACTTGACTGGGTCGATATTTCTGTTCACAAAGTCAACAGTGAAAGAAAGTGTTAACATGTGACATGGCTGGTAGCTTAAATGTTTACATATCTCCTGAAGTTGGTGCAAATAAGCAGGGTGTAAATATAATGTTTTACTGGGTTCTCTGTTTGCTTGAACAGTATAAAAAATTATGATTTTTTTTTTAAGCTGCTGACCTGTTTTGGCCTTATTCAGAAAGACGGTGATGGAGTGTAAACGTCTAGTAGGGTCATTCTGGAGGTTTGCTGGAGGTTTGCTGGAGGTTTCCCCAGCCGCTCCGCGGGAATCCCCAGCTGCTCCGCACTTGTGTTCCCTCCCATCCCTGTACCAGGGTTTCAGACCTCCAGATTGTTTGGTTTGGTTCAGTTACACTTGGAGCTGTGAGGGAGCAAGAGTGTGGACCGTCTGGGGATCGCCAAGGACCGGGTTCAGAACCACTGGTGTAAAAGGTCTAGAATGGTGACCCAAGCATGTGGGTCTGGGGACTTCCCATCTGCTGTTATACCTCAGAGTTTGGCCTGTGCTGCATTGCAGCTGTGTAAATAACGGTATAACGGCATGATGCATGTTAATGTTTGTGGGTTAGGGGTGTTTAAGCATCCGATGAACGTCGTACAGTGATTTCAGGGGGATGGATTGTTAAACTCTTCAGTGTTCCTGTGTTCTGACCAGTCGGCGACTGGCCTGTCCTGGCAAAATCACGGACCGGTGTGGATTGCACATACTTGCGAATGTTTCTCCGTACTCTCAGGGGATTCGGGACTGTGATGCTGGGGTTTGGCGTTTGCGAGGTCGCCCCCTGCCTGCCTCTGCCTGCCACTGTCTCTGTTGCTAATGTTTCGGCTAATCTTGCTTACGCGGCCACTCCTGACATTTTGTAGGACCCACCCTGTTTGAATGGGTGTTTATAATTTGGATTATTTGTATGGTCCGCAGGCACTGTGACTTGCAGATGGACAAGGACCCAGGTCCAGCCTCTTATGGTTTTTATGTGCTGATTGTAATAAAAGTCTTTGTTTTACTTTGTTTCTGGGTGCTTCCATTACAGGACATGGTCTAACTAACTGGTCATGAGGCTGCTTTTAACCCCAGGAAAAGCCGTGCACTACTACTTCAGTACATCAACCACAATATTCAACAAAATGTGTGAGAGCGATAGACGGGAGCTGGAAGAGAAAACAATTTTATAAAACAGGAGGACTATGAAGTAATTCAATCACAATTACAGTTGCTAAAAAAATGTTTTGTATTTGGCTGAATGATTTTAATAAATTGGACCAATCCTTTATAATTAATGTCAATTATAGAAGAGGTCTGACTATCAACAAGGACCGGAATGAGGTAACTAGCGGATTTCCATAGAGGCACCATCTGTATTTTGGGTGTAACCATCTTCCGTGGGCGGAGTGGAGGCTCTGAGGCTAGGGATCTGTGCCAGTAACTGGAAGGTTGCTGGTCTGAATGCCGAGAGTGATTCTACTCCATTGGGAGAACATGCAAAGTCCAAACACAGAGACCTGAACCTTCAGCCATTATAATAATAATTTTATTATATGGTCTATGCAAAGGTATGTTTCACTCCCGTGTTTTTCCCCGCAACTTACGCGTGCAGCATGAACAGCGTTTGCAAGTTTAGATAAACATAAAAGTGCCCATTAAAGAAAGCAACCGTTTATAAACATAGGAAACAACTTGCACGCCAGTCCCACACTACTCACGTGACGAAGGTTGAAGAGTCCGCGTGGGTGACGACATGGCGGCGCCCACAACGACTTCATCGTTCGATTCGACTCTATGACGTTATATCCGGGAGGAAGGGCTGCCGCTGCTCCCCGGTGTTGAAGTGTCACTTTGTCTAAGCATCCGGCATATCGCGAACGGAGTGCTTGTCGTTAACGCCCTCCACGGGTCCTCTCCGCAAGTCATCACATTGTATCATATTTATTTGTAGCTGTTTTAAGAACCCTGCTTAAGATATCCATCGTTTATAAAGTAATTGGAGACAATGATCAAGAACGGTCACCACGCGACGAGCGAACCGGGGAAAGACACTGAGCCGGAGAGAGGCGTTATCGGCCGCAGCCCGGAGAAACGAAAGCGTACCGTCCGGGTGTGGTGCGATGGCTGGTGAGTAGTGTGACATCCGCAGTGATCACTCTGGTTCGGACAACCCATGGGGCTGGGAGGTAAGCCTGAGCTGAGATGGACACCTTCGTGCCCTCTGGGCAGATGTTATGGGAGGTGTTACCGGTGAACTTTCTAGAAGTATTGCTTCATCTTCCATTCATCCCAGCTTGCTTTCGGTTAACTGACAGCAGCGTGAACTAACTTAAAAGAAACTTATGTATGTGGTTATATCGTTTCACTTTTACTTACTGTTTTTCATACGCCACCCCCTTGGCTAATATCATTAATACATGAGAGCCCAAGTTAGTCATATTTTACAGGAATGACAGTGTAACGAGAGAATGACAATATAATGTGCCACACATCAAGGGTTAACTTGATAACAGGAGTAAGGAAAATTACAAAGATACTGAAGTGTAAACGTCGTTCCGCTGTGTGGCTCTCCTTGGGGTTAGCACAAGAGCTGGCAGACATTACAATACATTCCCATCTAAAATGTAGTGAACACTACAATGTAAATCATTTCTTGCTTGTATAAATGACCCTTTGACTTTGTTTAAATGCCAGATCCCACTGAAATGTGCGCAGTTACCCCATCTTCTGTTTTAAGGGCTGTTTTCCTGCCCCGGGGTGCCGTCGTCTTGTCCTGGTCTGGTTTAAATGGGATACAGATGGCGCCCTGTAAATATAAACGTGTCTCTGATTAACCGCCAGTCAAACCTGCGGGTGGGAATTTGGCTCAGATGTTATGCAGGGCAGGGCCAGTCGTTGGCCGGGGGTGGATTAATTTATGTGGGGGCCATAGGCTTACATCAGCATGGACACACAGGTGTTGCTGATTTAACCAACCGTTGTATTTTCCTGAGGCTGGGCGGGGCCAGGACGTTTATAGCTTATGCATTAATCTGCCCCTCTTGCTGGCATTTGGTTAGACATTAGATAGAGTGTAATGTCCTGTAACACTGAACCCAGATCAGCAGTAGGAATAAAGCACTATGTGTTTTAAAAAAAACTCTAGTATCCTCACACTGTTCTGCTATCTATATCTGAACCCAGGCTTCTGTTTTTTGTTTGATTTATACATATTTATCTTCGTACCTACTGCTATTTTTCTGTCTGCGGATTCATCGCTACATAAACTTTTGCCGTAGGCGCAATGACAAAGTTTTATCTCATCGATGCTTTTGCGTGCCGGCAAGCAGGCAATGCGCACCCTTCGTAAAACATTTTTTTTTTTCTTGTTGCCTGGAAATCAAGAGTCGTGCTGGGTTAAATTAAGGAGAAACGGTTTGAGTGTGGCACATCCTCGCTGCCTGCCTTCCAGCTGCAGATGTCGATCCCGTACAGCTGTTGGGGACGGCAGGGTGGGCTCTGCAGTGAGCTGAGGCCCAGTGTGATGCGTGCGTCCGGGTAAAGGGAGAGGTGCTGACAACGGTCATTCTGGGACAGGCTGCTCCCGTTTTGATTATGGGTGGACAGATCACACTGGATTTGACTGCTATGGCAGCGGCTCTTTCACCCACAGAACTGTCAGGAAGCTGTCAGGAAGCTGTCAGGAAGCTTTACTCAGCAGCCCACTGTGTACTTTTATACCCCTAAGACTTGAGCTTTAACCCAGAGGAAGCCGGACAGCAATAATGAATCCATAACAAAAGAAAAAACAGAAAGTCAGCCCCTAGTTTTATTAGTTTCGCTTGTGACGGTGTGCTGTTGTGATGTGGGAGGTTTCCTGCACACCTCCTGCGTCATGGCAGGTCTGCCCCTGGGGGAGTGCAGGCCAGAGGTGTGTCTGTTCAGGGAACCTGACAGGCTGAGCTTTTGGGCTGGCACACAGATTTGCTGCTGCCTGCAGCCTTTCAGCGACGGTTACCGTGGCCCTCCGCAGGACGGCCAGCGATGCCATGATCAGCCTGGTATTTCAGGTTTTCATTTATGAACTGGATTTTTAAATATACAACATTTTCAGACAAGTTTTTTTTTTTTAAGTTCTTCTCAGTAGATCTAACAGAGGTGACTGAGACGCTTAAGTTGTCAGTTTTGGGAAAACCAAACACAGTTTCTGGATCCCTTTGACGGAGGCTGTAGTAGGACATCTGTAACAGTATAATCTGCACTGCTCTCTGATAGGGTGTCTGCCAGTCATGTGACCCATGTGTTAATGATATCATTGTGTTCAAAATCGGTCAGAGTTTTGCAAATGGCTAACCGTTCTAAAACGTGGATGTTTAACGGGCCGGAGGCTGTGTCCTTAGTGGTCTATGGTCGCAATGAGGGCAGGATGATGGATTTTGGCCTGGCTCGTATCCGGGTACGCCAAATCCCACGGTGCACCAGCTAATGGCCCCACTGTATAAGACCCAGGACTCAAGAGTTTGTTATTGTCAACATCTCCACATACAAATGTACATACAGAGGGGTCAGTCCTGTGAAACGGTTTCCTATCCTTATTAGAATATTTATTTTTTTGAATTTTAGTGATTAATTGTCATTGTTGACACACCATAGCACACAGTGCACAACAACTTAAACTCTGCATTTAACCCATATGTGTCAATGTGACATAGCAGGAGGCAGCTAATTCAGCCCCGGGGAGCAGTGCCTGGGGGCGGTACCTTGCACAGGGTACCTCAGAGGTGCCTTGCTGGTCGGGGATTTAAACCTGCAATCTTTCAATTACGAGTGCGCTTCCCTAACCATTAAGCCACCACTGCCCACCGCTACCGCCCGGGGACATCTTTTTAAAAACATGCCTTAACCCATATATTTTTTTTGTTGCTGCTGATGTAGCCCCATGTTCAGGAAGTCGATGTGCTGCCTCGCTGTCCGCCTGCCTCGCTGTCCGCCTGCCTCGCTGTCCGCCTGCCTCGCTGTCCGCCTGCCTCGCTGTCCGCCTGCCTCGCTGTTCGCCTGCCTCGCTGTCCGCCTGCCTCGCTGTCCGCCTCTATGTCTCCCTTTATGATCCCAGGCCAGATTCTCTCTTACTTTCACCCCTCCCCCCTCCCCGCTAGCTAATCTTAGTTGTGCTAAGCAGCAGGGCTGTTGCTAATCTGTGAGGTTCCTGTGCTAAATGCGTTGGCTTGTCTTCGTCATAGTGAACGGTGTCGTGTTAATAATAGATGTTTTAAAGACGGCATGTACAACTTTTCTGGGGGGCCTGTTTGCCACATGTAGCTTTTCTGGGGGGCCTGTTTGCCACATGTAGCTTTTCTGGGGGGCCTGTTTGCCACATGTAACTTTTCTGGGGGCCCTGTTTTCCACGCGTTGCTTTTCTGGGGGGCCTGTTTTCCACGCGTTGCTTTTCTGGGGGCCCTGTTTTCCACACGTTGCTTTTCTGGGGGGCCTGTTTGCTGCCCCCTCATTCTTTTCTGTTTCACCCACCACCGCAGTGCTGCTCGTGTTTTTCAGCTACGACATGGTGCACTATGGACACTCCAACCAGATGCGGCAGGCCAAGGCCATGGGCGACTACCTTGTTGTTGGAGTTCACACTGATGGTGAGCATCCCGGGTGGGTCAGTCCCTGCTACGAATTGTTCTGTATGGAGGGCTGACAACTAACTACCATAACCCTGTCTCACTGCACCCTGGGATAGGCTAGCCCTGTCTCACTGCACACTGGGCTCAGTTAGCCCTGTCTCACTGCATCCTGGGATAGGCTAGCGCTATCTCTCTGTGCTCTGGGCTTGGCCAGCCCTGTCTCACTGCACCCTGGGATAGGTTAATCCAGTGTCACTGCACCCTGGGATAGGCTGACCCAATGTCACTGCGCTCTGGGATAGGCTAGCCCTGTCTCACTGCGCTCTGGGCTTGGTTAGCCCTGTCTCACTGCGCTCTGGGCTTGGTTAGCCCTGTCTCACTGCGCTCTGGGCTAGGTTAGCCCTGTCTCACTGTGCCCTAGGCTAGGCTAGCCCAGTCTTACTGTGCTCTGGGCTTAGCAAGCCCTGTCTAACTGCGCCCTGGGCTAAGCTAATCCTAAAAAGATACACATAAGCATGTATTTTGGCCTACAAGAAAGGGTATGCACCCACACACAGACACACACATCTTCCCTTCCATCTCACCTGCCTGCTCACCCACCCCCCACAGAAGAGATTTCGAAGCACAAGGGCCCCCCCGTGTTCACGCAGGAGGAGCGCTACAGGTTGGTGCGCGCCATCAAGTGGGTGGACGAGATCGTGGAGGGCGCACCATACGTCACCACGCTGGAGACACTCGACAAGTACAACTGCGACTTCTGTGTCCATGGAGGTGAGGGAGGGGCTATGGGTAGCGGTCACATGGTCTGGGGGTGGGGTCAGTAAATCTGTGCTCAGTAAGCAAGTAGCACTTAAAAGGGTCGGTCTGTGGCTCAGTAGTTTCGGACACAATATCCGTGATGGGAAAGTCACCATTTTAAATCCCGGGGTCGACAGAGTGATGTCACTTTTGGGCCCCTGAGCAAGGCCCTTAAGCCCAAATGACTTCAGAGACTGGCTGACCCTGCATTTTCAAATAGGTGCACTACCATTCAAAAGTTTGAGGTCACTTAGAAATTCCCTTGCTTTTGGGGAAAAAAAGTTTTTTCTCTCCATTAAAATAACATAATTTTGATCAGAAATCCTGTGTAGACATTGGTAATGTTGTAAATGACTATCATAACTAAAAATGGCTGCTGTTACTGGACTATCTGCATAGGTGTACAGAGGCCCCTTGTCAGCAACAATTAGTCCTGTGTTCCAGTGGAATGTTGTGTTTTGCTGATGCAAGTTTGTCATTTTAAAAGGATAATTAGAAACCCTTTTGCAATTATGAAGAAAGATGAAAATTGTTGTGCTGATTAAAGAAGTAGTAAAACTGACCTTTGGACCAGCTGAGTATCGGTAACATCAGCATTTGTGGGTTTGATTACAAGCTCAAAATAGTCAGAAACAAAGAACTTTCTTCTGAACCTCGTCAGTCTATTCTTGTTCTGAGAAATGAAGGTGATTCCAAGCGAGAAACTGCCAGGAAACCGAAGATCTCATACAGTGCTGTGTACTGCTTCCTTCACAGAGCAGCGTAAACTGGCTGTAACCACAGCAGAAAGAGGAGAGGGAGGCCCCGGTGCACGAGCGAGAGGATAAATATATTAGAGTGTGCAGTTTGAGAAACAGACGCCTCATTGGTCCTCAACTGGCAGCTTCTTTAAATAGTACCTTGAAAAGAGCAGTCAGAATGAAAACAGTGGAGAGGCGACGCCGGCATGCTGGCCGTTGAGGCAGAATTGCAAAGCAAAGCTGTATCTCAGAATGACCAATAAAAAAAAAAAGACTGGCAAATGAAAACAGACACTGGACAGTGAAAGATTGGGGGAAAAAAAGTGCTGTGTGTAGATGAGCCTTTGAGGTGTTCGGGTCACAGAGAGGAATGTCTGTGAGACGCAGATCAAATGAAAAGTTACAGGATGACGTCTATCAAGCCTGGCGGAGGCTTTGTCACGGTCTGGGGTGGCTTTGGTGATGGTAAAGTGGGAGGTTTGTACAGGATAAAAGGGATCTTGAAGACGGGTGGTTGTCACTCCATTCTGCAAGGCCGTGCCACACCCTTGTGGACGGTGCTTAATTGGAGCCAGTTTCATCCTACAACAAGACAATGACCCAAACACAGTCAAGAACTACTTGGGGAAGAAGCAGTCAGCTGGTATTCTGTGTATACTGGAGTGTCCAGCACAGTCACTGGATCTCAACTCTATTGTACCCTATTATACCTCAGCAAACTGACATCTAGAATGTTCATGGTCTACAAAGCAGTAATTGCTGCAAATGGAGGACTCTCACAAAAGTAGAGCTTAATAATTGTGTTCTTTATTTTAATTTCAAAAATGATTATTTCTAATTTTATCAATGACTATTTCCTATTTATTTAGCTATATTTCCTATTGAATCTCATATTGTTTATGTTTTCATGGAAGTCAAGGACATTTCTGAATAGATAAAATGTAAAGAGTGATATTTATGGCATGGTGCTGTGTTATGGGAATATTATGTCATTATGGGAGCTTTGGGAAGCGCACACGTGGTCTGACTGCTCTTACCTGTGATTGGTTGCTTGCAGATGACATCACACTTACAGTGGACGGAAAGGACACATACGAGGAAGTGAAACAGTCAGGAAGATATAGGTATGAGGGCGGGGATGGATCTTCACTGGAAGTCACTCGAATTTCACACTTAAATACTGCATTTTGAAGTTTCAGCCATGCTCTTGCTCAAGTGGGAAACGGCAGAGTTTGGTTTGATGTGCTAACTGGCCCCCTGCGTGTGGTTCGTGGCCTGTTGATGAGTACTTGGAGAGCATTGAGTGGCAGCTCGTGTCACAGGGCCTCCTGTGTCTTTCAGGGAGTGCCGGCGAACGCAGGGCGTGTCCACCACTGACCTGGTGGGACGGATGCTGCTGTTGACCAAAGCCCACCATAGCAACATTGTGCGTGACATGCATTTCTCTGTGTTTGATTATTTCTGTCTGCCCTTCGCATTGCTGCTCATCTGTAATGCTGAGTTTGCTTTAAAAATGTGTGAAGTATATTTGTGTGTTTTCTCTTCTGGATAATAAGAGTTTTCTGATTCTCATTTTGTTGACTTATTTTTATTTCTTTTTAAAGGACAATTCAGACTATCAGCAGCACACAGACAACTTTGGAAAGGTGAGCTAAACTAGAGTATTTTCAGGAACACAGACAGAATGAGCCCCATTTTGAGTCCCGCCCCCTCGCCCCCCCCCCCCCCCCCCCCCACCACTGGAGAGAAGCGCCCCATCATCTCAATTCACCATACAGATCTGCTTGCCAGCCCAGCAGCGGCCATCTTCACCATAATCCGATGCATATTGAAGGAGCATTGAAAGCAGGTGTCACCACCGGGCAATCTAAGCTATTAGCACAGGCCTGCCTCAAACGGAACACGCTGCAGGCCTGCCTCAAACGGAACACGCTGCAGGCCTGCCTCAAACGGAACACGCTGCAGCGGCTTCAAACAACAGTTTCAAAGCTGCGTTTCCCTGTTCCCCTCCAAAGTGCGGCCGCTTCCATTTATGTCCAAATTAATTATGTTAATTACAAATTATGCCCTATAAAAAGACAGAACCCTCAATTACTGCTGCACATATAAATTTCGGGTGTCTTACATCACTAGAAAAGCTATGACTTGTTTCAGGAATGATGAGCCTGATAATCCTGTGTATTATAGATGATTTTATTGAGTTACTTGCAAAAACATGTCATTGGAAAAATGCATCTCATTAGGAAGAACAGCTTCATTAGGTAATATCATCTGGGCATTTTCTCATGTGTCTGATGTACACTTTAGCATAGCCATGAAATGGCCAGAAGACGAAGTGCAAACAAAATGACAGACACCGACAGCAATATGTCCCCTTTCAGCTGGTCCCCGTGCATCTGCTGCTGCTACTAATGCACCTCTACGATTAATGACGAAATACCATCCATGGTGCGAAGAATCTCCATCAAACAGAGCAGGTCTTACGGTAGAAATCACTCCACACATCAGTCACATTTGGGACGAAGGACATGAATGACGTGTTCCTTAATCGTGACCAGAGGCAGCCGGGTGAAGAAGAGCGGCGTGAAGCTGGAGAGTTCCCCCCCCCAACCCCCCAACACGAGCCTCCAGAAGGTAAGTCACCTTGGCTGAGCTACGGCTGAGGTGAAGGATGCAGCTCGGTAATGTATGAGTGAGGAGGGGAGCACATGCCGCTAGCGGCTGGGGCTCAGCTACCTTCATGGCACCGCAGGACAAAGAGGGAGAAACAAACAAGCCGTCCCGCCAGCAGGGCCTGCGTGCTCTGCAGCCACTGCCTCTCACTGGCTAAACCCCTAATCCCTCTCAGGGCCAAAGACGCAACACTGACATTTTCTCCAGAGAATAACAGAAATCACAGAGCACCTTCCATATCCGCGTCTCGCGGCAGGGATGAGCGGGAATGCGTGAGGGGCTGCGCTCGCTGCGTCATTCGGAGAAATCCCACATCCCTCGTGGTTGCTGGGTCTGCCACATTCCCGACAAGGACACCGTGACCTTCCGGAAGCCGCACGAGAACAGCATGGTGACGTCTTACGGATATTTATCCGTGGCTCCTGCCGCCGGTTTGGAATGACGAGCGGCTTAAATCGTCACCCCGGGAAGCACAAGTCAGTGCTGGATCTAAAATACTGGCAGGGAAATGTCAACAGCGCATATCATAAACACTAAGCCGGGCTTCCTCTTTTATGATCTATATTTAATTACAGCCAGGACCGGCACGGTGAGTGCCTGTCAAACCGGAGGGGGCCTGGGAGCCGGCTTCATTATCAGCCATCTCCATCCAGGGCCAACCGTACGCTTCTTTCCAGTACAGCACCACAACCCCCCCATGCTCATGGCCAAGCCGGGCCGGGCCGGGCTGTAACATCCGGGGCCCCTGTGGCTTACCGTTAAAGCAGGGGAGGCCATATCACAGGTGCTGCGTGGCACACACACACACACACACACACACACACACACACACACAAACCCACAGACACACACACACACACACAAACCCACAGATACACACACACACACACTCGCCGCCCGTCAGGTCCCGTAGGAATACCTACATTCCATCTTTCTGGAATGCCTATGTCCGATTTAACATGCACTTGTGGTCAGCCGGGTCAGGATCACATGAAAAAATCACAGGTAGAAGCACCTGCCCCTAACACTCTTCTAGCGTATAAGGAATTTGGGGAAGTGCATCATGGTGACTGAGGTAAGAAGATGCTCCGGCAGCTATGGCTTGTCTCCAGCTTGCACCTTTTCTCAATGACCAAAATACATGAACCATAAACTTCAACTGCTCTGGGCTTAAATCATTGAAAAATATTCAGATTTGTACTTTAATTGGAAGTCTATGGAGAACAGAGTCGACATGGCCTGAAGAGGACCAGGAAATTACTGATGCTGACACCAGCACTTAATATGTGCATTGCTAAATCGATGTGGTGTTTTAAAAACTACATTCTGATGAGGCTTTTTGCTTTCAAACAGTTTTCCCTCGATCTTGCCTCAGAGGTACATTTGATGGGAAAACGCTCAGTGGAAATTAACTATCCAAGTATAAAAATACAAACATACAGTCATGATCCAAATGTCACTGACTGATACAGAAATCCTCATCTAATTGCTTATGAATCCAAATTATGCCTTATTCAGGGGACGGTCCTGTCACAGAGTGCATGTGTGACTAAAATTTTCCCTCCAATTATCGAGATAAAAACCTGAGCGACAAACAGCAGCCAATCCCACTGTTGAACACACACCAATTTTCTTTTCACACACATTACAATGCCTGTATAAACACCATATAAACACTGTCTTTAGAGCACCACAGAGCCTTGATCCAGGAACAAGAAACCATGAACATCAAAGCAAATAAATAAAAAAAAACAGGTGTACTGGGGAAAAAAAATCAGAAGACGAGAAGCAGCAGAGTCACATACTAACATACACATCAAGGCTGCCTCAATGACTTCAAGAAATGTGAGATTGGTAATGCTCAACAGAATACACTTCCTGCCACTCACTACCAATGCCAAGGAGATACGAAAACAAACCAGCATGACCTGAAGTGTCCCCTTGCTTCGACAAATTAAACCATGATACGTACGATCACTGACAAGCCTTGGATCAGGGGAGCTGGGACTTCAAGGACCGCAAAGCAGATAATGCCGAAGGCAGAGGGAACGGACAAGCCCTCCCAAATAACAAGCAATTCAGAAACGGAGCAAAGAAGCAAGAAGAGAATCCTCAGGAGCAAAATCCAATAAAACAGCGTGTCACTGGCACCCCTGTGCGCACGGGCGTAAGGCGCCTGCCAAATGGTCTGCAAAGCCGGCCGTATCCGAGGGAAGCCAATCGCAGCGGAGGAGAGAGGCCAGATATACTCACCAGGTCATGGTTAGTGGAATTGGAATCATCTTCTGGGAAGGGAATGTAAACAGCTAAGGCCACACAGTTGGCAAAAATCGACAGTAATATAAAGATATCAAATGGCCTGAAAAGAAATAGTTAAGGAAAAACAGGAGGGGACCCACCACAAAGCAAGTACACATCAATGAAAAGCAACTTTTGCAATGAAAAGCAAGATTAATTTATTCCAATAGCCCAAATAACTAAAGCCAGCACTTACTAGTGCAAGGCAGAGATGCAGTGATGGGTATATGCGTGTATAAGGCGTACACCCACCTCTAAAAAATTTTACCACATACCCACCTAAAACTGTCAGAGGAGCATGTATATGCAGTTATACGGTATACCCACCCACCAAGACACCGCTACGCCACATGTGCAGGATGGGTTACAATTTGCCTCATAATTTTTCCTAAAAAAAACTGTGTGTCTCTCGTTTCCTTCAGACAGAAACAGGCATCCCCAAACCCCCCAGGTTCTCAGACGCCTCTGAGGACAGCTTACGTTTGCAGGGAGCGTAAGGCGACTCACGGACTGTCCTAACCCGCCTGGCATGAGGCTACTGCTGTACCACTCGTGAGTTCTGGGACACACAGGAGATAGAGTCACTTCCGATTCATTTGCAGTGTTTAACAGTCATATGAACCAGTGTCCCTTTTTTTAACTGAACGAGCCTGAAGTGACTCATTCTGTTCATTCACATGGGTGATGCAGGAAGGATAGATACTCTGGCATCACTTGGGCTTTCGAAACCAATATTTTACTAGATTTTAAACACCTGAATATGATGGACTGTCTTCCCAACACTAATTGGTTGTTATATTGTACAGCCACACAGGCAGACTTATACAAATATTGTTTCATTGGAAAAGGTCTAAAATTGTTTATAACAGCTACAGAAACGTAGTAAAAATTCTTTTGCTATCGTCCTATAGTCGAATTTTGTGTCCAGGGTGATTTGTTAAGCATTCAAAACAAATCTGTTAGGGGATACAGAGGTATTACAAACCTGATTTTATGTGCATATATGCTACATACAGAGTCACAATAAATTAACATTTTGTTCATAATGAACCCAGTTATCTGATGACCTTCGGATTAGGGCTTTCTGACCTTTTGATGTCCGCAGGTCGGTTTGCATTGGACAAAAATTTCATAGACCCGTAAAATGGCTGTTCGGGGGAGAGAGCGATCTGGTGGATCGATTGGCGATTTCATAAATTTAACCGTTTCCATTCTTTTCAGAAGCAAACGGAACATACCATAAGGGTGTTATAACAAAAATTGAAAATACCTAATTTATTTTTGGAAATTAACCAGCCCTTCTGCAAAACACCCAGCCCACTGGGACCAGTAGCGGTCCACGGACTGAAGGTTGAGAGCCCCCGCTTTAGGTGACACTCATGGCGACGCACCCCAGGGACTTCCCTCGGAGATCTACCCCCAGAGGCAGCCTTGCGAAAAGGATTCTTCCACTCTACTAGACTGATGCAGGCCCTCCGGATGGGGTTGTTGAGGCTCAGACAGAAGAGGGCACGCTGTGGCCTGCTGTTAGTTCCGCCGCTCGGCTTCTTGCTCTTGGCGTACTGCTGCCTCTTCTTCTGGGACAGCGACGCGACCGGGACGGCACAGCTGGCGCTGGTGCTCATGGTCTGGGCGGCCCGAGCCTGCTTGGCGGCATGGATCGCGGCCTGCCAGGAGATAGCGGTCGGCGGGTTGCCTGCGGGGCGGTCTGACCAGAGGGTCGGCGCGTCACCAGGTATAGGAACTCTAGTGCTGCTGGCATAATTTGCCCCTGGGAAGAAAAAGAAAAGGAAAAGATGCAAAAAGAAGACTAAAGATGCAGAGGTCAAACTCAACAGACTTGTACATGTTTCGAATGCATCTGAAATACATGATGGCATCCTCCTGCTCCAGGACAACCAGAATTTATTGCCTCTGACAAGCAGTGGATACCAATATGTGTTATTTTTTTGTCTGAAATGCAAGAGATGTGGGCGGAAGTGCAACGGTCAGCGTAGGATTTATATACAAGTTTTCCTACTCCAACACGTGCCTTTTTAAAGACAGGCATATTTAAGGAAGCACCCTCTTAAGTTCACCAACAAGAATTTGCAAAAACGAAAGCCCTATCTTCTCATACACTAAGCAAATTCATTGCTTTCTTTTTGTCCCCATTTCAGATAACTGAAATACAGTCTTATTAAACTGCACCCAAAAAAAGGGCGACATGATTATATTGTGACTGCAAACAGATGTAGTCGCCGGGCTAATTGTTGTAAAGAGGGACCTATGATTATTAATTAAGTTAATAACCAGATGCTTCTATCTTAAGTGACTAATGCAGTCTGTCATTTACATGGTCTAGTTTCTGACTGAATACAACACTGATCAGGTTATGTACATGCAACTGCAAGATCCCGCGAAACTTCCAGCAGTATGCATTAAGTCACAAGTTCCCTAACTACCACATGTTTTTGAAGGATTCCAATTAAAATGCTGCAATTCACGGTATTACACAAGCAAACAGAAAGCATTAACTAAGAAGGATAAAACGTCTGACAGAGCGGTTCTTATGTAATGCTCTCAAAACAGAATCTGTAGGCAAATATGATGTTGCTGCAAAATTTTATACGGTTCTCAACAGCACCCCAAACGTATTTGCTTGTGGTCTGTTCTTATGAGAAAAATCAATACAAAGGTTACCTATAGGAAAGCTTAATCATTTGCCAATGACAGAAACAGCTGTGACATTATTGAATTGTGACCAAAATTAGGTGCACCAGATAGGTTATCGACAGTTTCAGTGCAACCAGTGAGCTTCTGATGCTCCCAGTACATTTGATATCCTTTTAACTTTGAAGGTACAATAAACAGGCAAATAGCTGTTGACGGAATTTGGGAGTAACTTGTTTAATTTGACATGCTATGACACAAAACAGTTTTCCAAGTCAAACCCTACCTAAATTCAGCATGTTTCAATGGGACCCAAGCGCAGCCGCTAAAATAAAATAAACAGTGATCATGGACATTACAAATAGGATTTTAATAGCCTAACCTAAAATTATACCTTTCATGTATTAAATAGAGACAGGCTTTTCGGCCTGTAAATCATCCATATAATCATTCTGCAATTATATTAGGCCGATACATTTTATGGAAAAAAAATCCCTTAATGAACAATTATGAAAACACTGTAATGCGCCAGTCAGATTGTGCGTCTGACCTCGCTAAGAACAGCCGGCACATTGCTAGGTTACTGATTCAATTAATTCTTAAGTGCTTCATTTCTGCGCCACTGTTTCATTGCATCTTATGGAATTATTTCAATCGTAAAATAAAACAAAATCATACGTGTATAACTAAAAGAAACACATGACAAGTGACGTCAATTCGCCACTAGAATTAAGCGTTGCAGGACCGCTCTGACCTTAAATTTTGACTACAAGTTGCCCAAGTTTGCAAATATCTCGAATGGCTTAAAATATTATACTACCTCGCCAAATATCTCAAAATGACACGCGTATAACGGAGAAAACGGTCGATACTGTTTAAGTTCAGATACATCATCTGTATAAATAAATAAATACATACCTTTCTGCAGACTGTTTCAAGCAAAGGACTCGGATTTGTCCACACTATTTAGAAAATGCATTGCTCTTGCAACAGAAATGACCGGCGTCTGGGTCGCAAGCAACGATTTGGGAAATGCATTATCTTTAAAACAGGACTGATTCGTGCCCGTTAATTAAAGCCATATATACCGCAGAACAGAGCACTGAAGCTACCTCGCCTAATGCTCCCGGTCGCCTATCCTTAGGTAACAGAACGTGTGGGCTTATTCAACACATCGCTGCGATTTATCCAGGGACCAGAAGCTGTGCCTCTGGTCCAATTCTCTTTCCTCGCGTACAACCTTAAACCATAAAATGTCCGAAATGAAAAGCTCTGGCGACAATATTGCAACGCCTCCGTTTTAAACTCGCGCAGATTTAGTGCATTGCATTCTAGGATGTAGTTATTCTTCAGAGTTTCGTCTAAAAGATAACGACATCCGGGTGCTGCTTTGACAAAATGGATTTCACACAGTATTAACTCCAAAAGAGGAACGTATGTTAAGGGATTTTACTCCCATGTTTGTAAAAATCATTTTGTTTCCTTCGAAATTTATTTTTAAACGGCAAATCCCGAGTCCACCTTGTACAAACATCACTATAGCTTCGTCCGCAGAGAGGCATCCGTTTCATTAAATAGGTGTTTCCGAATAAGGTTTTAAGAGAAAAAAAATACTGATTGTGGATTATCTCTGAATTTGATTCAAAGTGGACAAACTATTGATCGGAGCATTAGTCTATGAAGACTACGTGACATATGCACAAGTATAACGTAATAATCTGAACCTATATAAGAATTGGATTATGTCAGGAATAATTGCAGACATTCAAAGCACAACCTTAAACAGTCAAATGTATGTACATACTTTTAGTAAATTAAACCAGTTATATGTTCACACACACAAACAAACATATATATATATATACAATTCGTTCTATATATATATATATGTGTGTGTGTGTGTGTGTGTGTGTGTGTGTGTTTGTATAACACTTTGAGTAATTAAATGTCAAACAGAGGCTATATTAAAGATGGAAAGGTGAAAAATGAAACATTCAAAAACAAAAGCGATAATACATCCCAATCTATCCATATTCCATCCGCTTATCCTGATTCGTGTGGGGGCGGCTTGGAGCTGATCCTGGGCTGTACAGGGCAAGGGTGTAATACAGCTGTTCCAGGTAATGCTTACATATGACCAGACATTTACAATTTCATTGTAACTTGCTAATTTGACAACAAGTAAGCCTATATACTGACATCCAAAGGCTTGCACAAACTTGTGACCGAAGCAATAAAAATGTCACACCTCAAACTGTAAGCCTAATTTCCTCTCTTTCCAAGACGTGTGCTGCAGAAGCGTGTGCTTTCTGGTGTTAAAATTGCTTATAGTCCATTGGGAAGAGTTGAGCTTTCAACTGTTTAATCTCAAAGACATTTTAACAAATGATATCTATCTTTCTGTCACGCTCCATATAAATAACTGAACTTGTTAAACATATCGAAGTTGTTTTTTTTTCTAATCAATCTAGTGTTTATATCAACAGCATAATTGGTGCTAGCATGTTATATATACATATATAAGTAGTGTGAAACTGATATATGTCCACTTCTTGCGTGGATGTGAATATTTAAAATTTGGAGAACACCGAAAAAGGTTTTATGCTACTGATCATTCACGTTCGTTCTCAATCTACGATTGTGCTTATAGTTGAATTTACTAATCTTGTTTTGTTTAGATTATTTCTATAAATCGAATTTCTTACCCTAACGTCTTGGAAGCCCGATAAGAAATGCAATTCATCTTCTTGCTCGGGAAACTTAACAAGCTTAATATTAACTATTCTGCATGGTATAGCGGTACTAATGAAATGGCACGGTAGGTCTTAAGGTACAGGATATTGGATTACCTGCCTGCACTAGATAACGTTTACACAGTAATCCATGATTATTAATCCCTCTCAGGCCCTGGAGAAAATTACTTAAACCGGGTCCCTATGACGCGCAACCCCTCCCACCAGAGCCCTCTTCTGGGTAAAGGGCGAGTTCCCCAGTTGCGCCCCAAAGACGGCGTCCCTGAATCTTCTTCACAGAAAGAAGGTGTTACAATCGACCTATGTCAACCAATGGCTAGTCAACGGATTGTTTTTCAATCATATATTGGACAAGTTAAAAGGTTTTATTTTTGTTGTTATTCCAAACTAATTCAAGATTTTTTTTTCCACATCGGAACAGATTTTACTCAGCGGGGGCGACAAATTTGGTCATTATTCGGAGTGGTTTGACAATAAAAATATCTGAAGCATTTGGAAATCATTTTCATCCATCCATCTTCTCACCCTTTGGTCGGGATCGGGGGACATTCATTAATGTTTTGATTAATTATTACAAACTTTACAAAGTATCACTGTTATCATGTGCATCAGCTTTAATTAAAAAAAAAATACAGAAAACGTATATTTTAATCACATATTTTATTCGTCACAAAACGTTTATGTATTGAACATATAGAAATATGGTGATTTTTCTGTTCGAATTAGTAGCCTGAATAGGAACTAATTTGACGAAAGTGATCTTCTCCGAGGGAAGAAGGACTGGTGTTCATAGAATTCCTTCCGTGTTGCTTCTTGCCCTGGGTTTCAGAACCCAAGATGGAGGCCATCAGTAAAGCTGGGCACCATATGAGTCTAGCAGCATTACAACAGCACGATCCTTACATTAATAAAATCGTCGATGTTACCGGACAGGTAGCACTGTACACCTTTAATTCAAAAACAAATGAATGGGTAAGAACATGCCTCTTTCGAAACGCGAGCGGCTCGTTAGTCTGAATGGCTATTGCTAATGTTAGCTACCCAGCTAGCTTCGTATAATCCGTTAGTTTTCTCTAATGAAAGTAGGCAGCTACCTGGTTAGCGGCTAGACGACATCGCTCTTCCTGATTCTATTAGTTGCTGGGGTGTACCAGTTTTATTTTCCCAACATACCTAAGTACATTAACTATGTAATTAAAATTGTGGTGGTCGCTAATGAAGCTTGGGTAAGCTAACTACTAGTAGTTGTGTTCTCGACAAGTTTACTTGCAGCCGTTTTGAAGGTAAGTTTTATCATTAGCATATGTACAAGTCAGTTCTTATCAGTCCCTGCAGTATATCTAGCCGTTACATCATTTTTGTACCAAGTTGATGAAATTAATTATTATACCGTTTTCTGGTTAATCTGTTAGTTGTGACGTTGGTTTGTTAATGTAACTCAGTTACATTTGTTAATTTACTTGCAATTTTTTCAGGAAAAAACTGATATTGAAGGCACGTTGTTTGTATATACCAGGTAAGCATTTAGACCCAAGTTCTTGCGAAAAATACCCGATTAATGGTTTGCATGCATGTGGGCGGTTTTTCTTTCAATTGTGATGTACAGGAAGATGTTCTCCTCTGAACATTTATTCATATAAACATTGTAGAATTGTTACACTTGTATAAATGGAATTGGCTGCTTCTCGTCTAATGTGCTCTGGCGTGCAACGGCGATCGTTTCCCTGGGTTCCTTATTTCCACGGGAGTCATTAGAAATTGCGAAGTTCTCGATTTGGTATTCGGTAAAATGTCTTAACATTTTAGAAGTTAGTTTCAGATATTATTACAAATTCTATATACTACGTGAGAAGACTTGCTGTTCAAGTGTTTGACTGCCCGTAATGGACATGATGCACCTGAGGAAGATTAATTCTCCTTTAAGTCATCTTGTGTGAAATGCCGCTGAAGGTACATAAAGTGGAGCTAATACAGTTTTCAAGTGTAACTAATTCTTACTCTTGCTTTGAGGCCTGTTGGCCTCTCAACCAGGGTAATGTGCTATATGTGTGACATATTACAGGATAGTAGTTGACAGCATTGTTGCATTCTCCCAAGCATGCTTGTATTTGAATGGACTATATCGTGCTGTCTGCTTACAGGTCTGCCTCGCCTTACCATGGCTTCACGATTATGAATCGACTCAGCATGGAAAATCTAGTGGAGCCCATAAATAAAGACCTGGAGTTTCAACTACAAGACCCCTTTCTTCTCTACAGGAACTCCAACTGTATGTACTGCCTAATTGTGAGAGTCTGTGGGTGTTCTGTCAAAATGCACGAAGGTGTAATGACAATATGCATAAGATTGTGTCAAAAGCTTCTTTTTATGTATAATGATGTGCAATTTAAGTGGCCTGGCAATGCCGATTACATTTAGTTTATCAGTGTCACATAGTGGGATTTATTGATGAATTTCATTAATTATGTGTTTGATGACGGATACATTCTGAGAAATGTGTCGATTTCGTCATTGTGTGAATATCTTAGATTGATTAGACTGCTGCAGGCCTAGGTTTTATGATGTAACCTAAACAATGATAAGTACAGTATAGTAAATAGATATACCAGTAACAATAGTTTATCAAGTGTTGTGTACTGTACGCAACTGAACGTGCTATAGTTTTAAACGACTGGCAGTGCAGTTTGTTTACATCAGCATCACCACAAACACGTTACTAATGTGTTGTTCTGCAACGTCACGTCAGCTACAATGTCAGTAGAATTTCTCAGGTCCGTTACGGGACCAGCTTCGTATATGCGGTCCATCATTGACCAAAACATTGCTATGCAGCACATTAACACGTTATGTTACACAGTTGTGGCTTCTTCTATTGTCAAAATGTAGCAGAATGTGCAGTGAAGGCTTTTCCCCTGCTATTCCATTTTGTATGCCAAATTGAAAAGTTCTCCATACCAGAAAGCATCTGAGCTAATCTGACAACGTAGTTGTTTATTCCTTAAATGTCAGGCCTCGTGTACAGTCACTGAAGGCATTATAGATGAACACTTAGAAATTAAAAAGTGGTTTTCTATAGATATGGTGTAAGGACAAATGTAGTTTCTCAGGTCCAATGATTTATCTTTTTGCTCGTGATTCATTTATAGGTTGGTTGGGGTTTGAATACTAAACTGTGTGATTACTTGTGACTCCAGAAATCCTTTTATTCAGACATGTGCTAAGTCTCCTCCTTAAGGCTTTGGGTTTTTGCTTGGCATAATAGTGGAAAAACTGTGTTTGAGGCTCTAGCTGGATTATATTTGGTTCCTGAAAGTGGAATGATTGCGTTTATCTCGGGCTGCGATGACAGCTCCCCACATCTATATCCGAGCCTCCACAACTACTCAAGTTTCCCAGCAGGAGAAGGCAGCGTTGTCATTTTTCTCCTGCCAGTTGGTGTGAGTCCACCTGGAAAGGAGATGCCTAGCATCCCTTTCTTTCGGCAGTACTTCCGCCAATTCTGCTACCCCCGGCTGCATGGCTCTTCTCGCTTAGCGTTTATTTGGCAGCAGACTTCGCCGGCGTGCATTTTAACAGCCGTCGTGTGTCCAGAAGGCCCACATTGGTCCGGGAGGGGGGAGGAGTTACTCCACCGCATGTTAATGCGGCCGGGTTTTGTCTGGGATTAATCTTTTGTTAAAATAGTATGCTGTTCTGACCTTACTTTCTATAGCCTCCGCCTTTGAAGTAAAAAGAGGCACAGAGGGTGTCCATGCATCTTCAGAAATCAGTTATTCGATTACGGCTTGTGCGATCTGGAACCTGTCCCAGGGGACATGGGGCTAAAGGTTGGCCTTAAGCTCACCTTCCGCAAGACCGTATTTGAGCATCTGTGCTTCAAATGCTTGGAGGGAGGACGACGAAAACAACAAAAGCCTACAGAGTAGAGTTCAGAGTCAGTGGTTCACCTGGACAACATGTTTGGAAAGAAACCAGGGTGGCAGCCCACGTGAAGACAAGGAGAGCGCGGGGAAACCGTGCATAAAGTCATACAGTGAACTGGGCTTGGACTTCAACCAGCGACTGACGAAACGCCATCGCCTCCTCCTCGCGGCGTGTGTGTTGCACGTATCCATGCCGATGTACCTGATGTTTACATGTACATGCTTATAAAGCCGCGGAGTCGTGCAAAGATACAAAGCTTTGGCCCAAGGTGGAACTCACCTGTTAACGCGTTGAAAAAACTTCCCAAATCCCTCTCGAAAACAACTTTCCCCTCGCACCGGAGGTCGGCCTCCTGGTGCGGAAGCCTGTTAATCAGGAGCAGCTCCATGGAGGGATCCAAAACACTCATTTCCCAGTCTCCGATAAGCCCCCGGCAGGGGGTTGGTGGGCAGGGGGGTGCCCACTTCAGCAGAGGATTGACGGCGGCGGCGGAGGTTTACGCTCCCGTGTGCCGTCACCCGCGCGCGAGCTCGCATCCGGCTGGCGGGCCACGGTGCTCGCTGTCCATGTGGCCTCGCTCCACCGCGGCACCTGTGGATGGAGTAGGAGAAGCAGGCCTGGGCTGAACCACAGCATCCGCCTGAGGGTGGCATCCAGCGTACTTCACATGGCCAGCTTCTGCATCCCTGAGGAGATTTTTATGTAAAAAAAAAAAATAATAATAAATTCTGAGCTGTTTTTGGGAAAAAATATTTTTGGAGACTGCAATGATCCCGGTGTCGTCTTCAGTCGAGTGGCGCTGCCTCCGCCGTGGCTGGGTTGTCAGAACAACCGAACCCCTCCCCCCTGCGCGGATTAGCTCCGGCAGCAGCCCCCCCCCCCCCGCCCCCTCCGGGGAATGGCACGGGCCGCTTGTCTCTGCTGGTGCGCGCGGGCCGTAGGAGGAT
>JAODKE010000101.1:3444634-3464296 GCA_026779605.1 Mormyrus hasselquistii
TGTTCAGCAGCATTATGACTGACCCTGGGTCAGTCAGACCTGAATCTCTGCCCCCAGGCGCATTGCTGCTGGGATGCCCCCCCCCCTCCCTTCACCAGGCTGTTGTTGGGGGGCTGAGTGCTTCCTGGCTGGCTGATCAGATCTGACTGGATGGGAATGTCACTGGGGAGGCACAGGACAATAGGCCTGGTCTCTGTCTCTCTCTCTTTCTCACACACGCACCATTCATTTCTATGGGCATAACCCTAATCCCAGCATGATGACCGTAACCCCTAACCGACCCGTAACCGTAACCGTAACCGACCCGTAACCGTAACCGTAAGCAACCAAACTAAATACTAGACTTGGCATCTTTCGTTTTTTGGTTGTAGTCACAGATTTGCTCTCTCACCTTCACTTCCTGTCAAGCAGCGGCTGCTCGCTGACCTGTTGTTGTTGTTGTTGTTGTTGTAGTTGTAGTAGTAGTAGTAACCTCCGCATCCTTTCAGCTTCTTCGAGAACATGGACCGCATCGTCTCCCCTGACTACCTGCCCACGGAGATGGACGTGCTGCGGGTGCGACTGCGCACCACCGGCGTCATTGAGACCCAGTTCAAAGTGAACCACCTGATTATCAGGTAGGGCTTGGTCACCCGCCGTTCTGTCCAGGCCTCGGGCTCTGATGAGGGACTGGGGGGGGGGGGGGCGGCTCATGAATCCGCATTTTCCGAAGATGAGTCTGGTTCCCCTCCCCTGCCTGCCCCTCCCCTGGCTCTGACAGGCACTGTGACAGCTTAAGCAAATGGCTGCCAACAGCCACGCCTTGGTGATTCTGCCTTTTTCCTCCCCACCTGCCGGTTTGCCTGCAGTTTGAATGGTAATCACCCCCCCCCCTCCCTTCCTGCTCCTCTATATATTGCTATCATTGCTTTTTAATTCGCCGTGTGTGTGTGGGTAATAAATCAAATTACTTCTGGTGCCTTGGCGGTTTCCTGGGGTGCAGCGCCCCCCCCCCCTCCCCGCCGCCCTCCCCACTCCTGCTTTCCCGGTGCCAGGCAGGGGGCAGGGAAGAAGGAAATCGGAGATGCGTGGTGGTCGGGGGGGCAGTAGTGGCTTGACTGAAATGCAGGGCCACGGAGGCCTTGAATGACTGTAGAACCCCCACCCACCCACCATTGTCCGCTGCTGATGTGACGGTGAGGGACGTTTTGTCAGAGGTGACGGTGCTGTCGTAGTGGCTGGCCTTGCGGTGACGGCATCTGACGTCTCCGGCGATTTACCGAAATGCGCGTCGAAGTTGGGCACACAGCTAATTGGGCCGCTCTGTTGCTGCAGATTGGATTCGCTAATAAGAAAAGGTGGATCTCACTAAACTCAATTTCTCATGCAAACGCGATATGTAAATCTGCCCACATTCGGAGTTCTACCCAGAATAATCGATTCTGATGGATAACCGCATGAGATGCACGAAGGTGGTTGAGCGACCGCCGTCGCCGTCGATCCCCAGCTCTGCGCAGATGAGCCGGATGCCGCCACGGTTGAACAAATTGCTTCGCGCTCGTATCGGATCGAACGTCACAGTTAAACTCTCAGCATTCAGAGGTTCCCCTGCATGGCTTCCAGTCGTTTGAATAGACAAAATGGTGTGACCACCAGTAACTCGTACATTTAATGATGTCTACGGATGACTGTTTATTGTAATACCATGTTTGATTTAAATAGACGGACAGTTTACTTTCTCTCATTTTCTCGCTCTCTTTTATTCTTTCTCTCTCATTCGTTCTTTCTCTATTGATTGATCTATCCCCGGAGAGATATCTGGGAGGTGTCTTTGATACCTTTGCATATGTTATGTCGATGATTGCAAGGCTTGTGTTTTGTGGGAGGTCGCTTTCACAGCGTGCGGCTGTTTGGTCTCTCACGTCCTCATTTATCCCCTTTGAGCCCAGTTTTCATTACAGCAGACGTCCGCAGAAACGTGAGCCCAGAACTTTGGTTATTTCCCTGTAGTTTCTCTTCTGAAGGCTGAGCTTTCGGTGGAGTTTGGTTCGGTTCTCGAGCAGCGTTCGCGACCTCATGAGGATGGTCTCCACGGAGCTTCTATCACACCATGAAAGGCATATCTGTGGTCGTACCTGATTGGTAATGGGCGTTACCCCCCCCGTCAGGCACGTCCTGTGGAATGCTCAGTTTGAACCGATTTAATGTGGCTCGATTTTGATTTTTATTTCAGATCGTTCCACTTGGTATGTGCGGGGGTGGTCTCCAAGATCAACCCGAGCCCAATTTTCCCCCCGACAGGGCATGATAATTGACTAACGATAACGGCTGCGGGACGACAGGCCTAAGCTTTGGGACGCTCGGCCGCGGGCCGCGCGGAAATGAGCCGTGAATGAGACGGCAGTTCCGCTGGAGGAAGACGGCGATCGATAATTGCACTCTGCCAACAACATGGCTGTCACTCTCAGGCCACGTACCCCTGCATCTCATTCTTTTTGTCTGTCTCCTGTTTTGGTCATATTATGACAATCACCCCTCTCTGTTCCTGAGCTCTGCCAATAACCCGGCTGATGAAAGTCTCAGCTCTGTGATCGTGCCCCCCCCCCCCTCTCTGATTCCACACAAGATATTGATGGGGGCTGAAGTGGATGCTGGGTGTTGGGAAGCAGGTGTGAAAGACAGCCCTCGGCACACACGTCTGCCCCCCCCCATAACCGAGGGTAGATTATTTTGGGGGCCTCATTTTGCCCCCACCCTGTTTGATCAGCAGTAAGAGCAGCGGGTGGGTGTATGATATGTTATACGCGATGGAGGCTTTTTCAGTCAGATCCCAAGTGTGGATGGGGATGTGAGTGGAATGGGAGATATGGAGTTAAGGGCCTTGCTGGTGGGGGGGGTCCTCTTGGGTATCGGGGGGGGGGCTTGTCCGAGGGTGTTTGGATGTGTCTGCATATCGTGTGTTTATCTGTAACCTTACTGTGAACGTGTGTATGTGTGTGTGTGTGTGTGTGTGGGTTCAGGTTTTATTAAAGTTTAATTTTAAACGTTTTTAACTGTCCTTGATGCTCATTTCGGTGTCTTAATTTGTCTGTTAAGGTGCGTTGTGATGATCTGTGTATCGAGATTCGTGCTCTTGGCTGGGGGGTTTTTACCTGGAGCCGTAGGTTTGGTGTTGGAGGGGAAAAGAACACACTGCCACCTGTGAACGGTTGGCTTTTAGATCGAGTCTCAGCCTGAAATGTCAGCTTTTCAACCACATTGCCAGGTTCCCGGGTTCTTGGTCCAGTGGCCTCGAGGAATCGGTTTGTCATCGAGCCGTTAATTTGTGTTAATTAGCGGAGCTGATAAACGGCAACCAGGGCGGAATGTGAATGAGTGGGTGGGGGAGGAGCGGGGGGGTCATCAGTGTGTGCTATCCCGTATTCTCTGCGTTTAATTGGTTATCGTACATTATAATATTAATGTAGCAGATTTATTTTTTGAGAAAGCTGGGTGAGGCTCTTAGAGTACCTGGGGTTCGGGGCCGTGCTCAAATCACCCTGTTACCCTTGGGACCCGAACCGATGACCTTCTGATCACAGGCACATTGGCTCATAATACAACAAATCTCAAGCTGTCCCAGAGTGCTTAAGGTGGCTCAGATTAACACAGCAGTTAGACTCTCCATTTAATGTTATAAAAAGCTCCAGTGGGTGTCACAGATGAAGGGAGGCTGAGTCTGAGCAGGGGGAGATCAGCTGTGTGAGTTGGACTGGGGGGGGTGGGCTGGCCGGCCCCCTCCCAGCTGGGGGATGTGTATGTCTGAACTCCGGCTGTTTCTAACACCACCCCCCCCCTCCAAACTCTGCAGGATGTACGACGTGGGCGGACAGCGGACGGAGAGGAGGAAGTGGATCTCCTGCTTCGAGGACGTGCGTGCTGTGCTGTTCGTGGTGGCGCTGAGCGGCTACGACATGACGTTGAAGGAGGACCCCTCCATGGTCAGTCCTTATCCCCCCTGTTTTATGACTGGACTTCGTCTTCCTTCCAGGCAGACATGTAGAAAAATATATCAAAAACCCCAAATGGCGCCCCTCGCAGGTGAACATTAACGGCCCGCTTTCCCGTCTCCCGCAGAACCGCCTGCAGGAGAGTCTGAAGCTCTTCTCCTCCATTTACAGTAACATCTTCTTCAGGAGCACCTCCATGGTAAGCCTGAGATGCCGCGCTACCGGCTGCCCCCCCCCCGCCCCCCCGTGCAGTTTCATCAGCGAGTCACTCCGTCACGGCATCTGCGTCACAGGATCCACGTCACCCCGCCCGCGGCTGCTCTCTGTCTCAGGATAGTGTCTAATTGTCTCTGTCATTGGTAATTAGAATGCAAAGGGGCCAATTTGACTGCGCGGAAGGCAACGTCGATTTTATACTCCGGTCCGAGTCGCTGGTATCGGAGCGTGTAACCACCTCGTTTTGGGGGCCATTGGGGGGGGGGGGGGCCCAATTAGTCATCAGTTACTGGAGAGAGTTGGTTTCTCATGACACGGCCTTTTAATTACAGGAGGGGGATGGCTGACTGTGGTTTTTCGTCCGTCCTCTTAATCAGCGCCCTGTTATTCCC
The DNA here is from genome assembly GCA_026779605.1 of Mormyrus hasselquistii. Lineage (NCBI taxonomy): Eukaryota > Metazoa > Chordata > Actinopteri > Osteoglossiformes > Mormyridae > Mormyrus > Mormyrus hasselquistii. The sequence continues at coordinate 3,449,211 of JAODKE010000101.1, forward strand.
CTTCGCCCTCCCTCCCACTCTCACTCTTTTTTTCTATTTGCAATTTTATCGACACGACTTGGACGACCGATGACATCACATGGTGAAGAGAATGTTTGTTTAGGCCGGAGTTCCTGAATGAGCTGCCTCACACCGGGTTTACATTCCCCCACGGCACCAAAAATGTCAAAATAAAAGTTGGGTGAGGACTCTTGGAGGTCCCAAGGCAACTCGAAACACTTTGTGCCCAGGTGTCTGGGCTGTCTTTAGCAGCGATCGTCTTGTTCTTTTGCAGATTCTATTCTTGAACAAAATCGATCTGTTTCAAGAGAAGATCTTGCACTCGGGGAGACATCTGAGGCTGTACCTGCCGGAGTTCACAGGTGAGGTCATGAGGGATCTTCCTCAGTGATTTAAGCCTCTCGTGACAAAGAACATTTATTTATTTTTTTTGTCCTGAATGAACTTCAAGCTGAAGTCACTATTATTGAAATAAGTCATTGGGAACCATAAAAATGTATCTGCATACCGGCCTGTCCAATATCTCACTCTGACACCAAGAGTATTAATATGAAGCTGGTTCCCATTTGCTGTTGGTCACGCTCCGCTCTTCTGGGAAGGATTTGCAGTAGATGTAATATTGTTGGTCGGATTTGCATGATCTTTACAGTGGAGCTTTAGGGAGACAGGCTAGCGATGCAGGGTGCTCAAGACTGATCGCTGCCAGCATTCCTGTTCATCCCACCGATGTTCAGTTGGGTTAGGGTGCCTTTGTTCTGGCCGGTCCAGCCGCTCAGCAAACCAAAACCGTTATTCCTCCAGCTGTGCACTTAATTACGTGCCTGTGTCAGCTGTTGATTTGCGGGGTGCCCTGAAGCTTTTGTCTGTCATTCGCGGGGAATAAACAGGAGTGTCCTGCCCGTCTGTGTGTGCGATCAGCCACACCGTGCTTTCCGCCTCTGTCAGCCCGTGTCTCCCTGGGGCCAAAGGTATCACAATCACCTCTCATTTTACAACTTACTTGTCAGTCAAGGTGTTCACTGGTTTTTCTGTATTTGACTGATTCCAGATCAGGCCAGCAAGTCGGGTGGGGACACTGTCCAGATTTACACTTTATGAGCAAAAACGCCAACACGTTACGTATGTTAGCACATGGCCTGTATTTAGTACTTTTGATAGCAAACCAAATCAACACTTTTTTGGCCCTTTGGAGATATTAGTCTGAGGGAGGGGGAGACGGGGAGGGGGGGGGGGTGAAATCATTCTGCCCCGTGTCAGAGGGTTATGAACCCCTCTCCTGTCTGGTTTAACCCTGAGCTCGTTCACGCTGCCTCGAGTCTGCAGACACACCTGTGTTCCTGCCTCTACGCCGTTGTGTCTCCCTGCGCCGCCTCTGCGAAAATACCGCCGTCATGCTAATTTCCATCTAAGCGGCGGGGAACGCAGATTGGATTCTCTGACCCAGGGCTCGCTGGCGGCCAACCTCTTCACCTTGCTTATGCACACGCTCCCGTTTTGGTCTTCCAAGAGTGAGCGATGTAATCACACATCCTCAATCTTTCTCTGGCTTCATAAATAATTCATGGCAGCGATACTGTTTTCATTGGGAATGAATGAATTTCAATCTTATCGAGGCATCCGTCGCCCTTCTGGCTAAATAAAAAGAAAATGATTAAACCATATATATATACGATATACATTACGTACTTATGACTCACCTATTTCAACTTTTTTGTTCATATATTCTCTGCATATCACAATGAGATGGACATGGTGTCACATAAAGGTGGGCTGGGAATTGGCACCCAGGTGCAGAGGGGCTGCTGTTGACTTTGTGCCCCCCCCTCCCCCCCGCCCGGCCCCCAAATGTCAGGTGCTGACTGTGATGTGGATGCCGCGGCCCGATTCATCGCTGGCATGTTTGGGGCGGTCAACACCGTGCCCGATAAGCTGATCTATCACCACTTCACCACAGCCACCGACACCTCCAACGTACAAGTCGTCTTCCAGGTCGTCATGGACACCATCATGAAGGAGAATCTGGAGGCGGTCTCTCTGCTCTGAAGATGTAGGATCCACACACTTACTTTGATTCATATTCAAAAACATTATCAACAGAATCTGTTTGTACCAGAACAAACTCTTAGGCTATAACAAGAATATGGAGGGGGGAAAAAAAACTTTAACCAGAAAAAGTATTTCATCAATAGCCTTTACTTGGATGAAAGGCTTGGGTGCTGCACGCTGTGCCGGATCGTTCGGCTTTTGACAGCTCTGTGCGTAGTCTTCAGTTTCCGGTCTTTAAGCTGACGCTTTTAGTCCACGCGGCGCGATTGTCGGTCACGGCGGCCGCTCTGGGGGAAAACATTAAGACAGCAAGGCAAATTATAAGACGGCGATGTTTTGTCCCCTCTTATTCACAGCCCATTTTCCGTCTCGCTTGCTCTCCCCGTTCCTGAGATTAGGTGTCCGCCCCCAGTGTGTCCGAGCGCGGCTTACGCGGTCGGGGGGCGTGGTCCACGAGTAACCACGTGATTCGAGGCGTGATCGCGCGGCGGCCCCAGGGTTAAGCCTGTTTCTGACCATATGAAGCATCGCGATGCGACGGCATGTAGGACTTCAGCCCATATGGCATGTATGTTTCTTGACCTTGTGGTCACCGTGAGTAGTGGAGCAGAGGTTGGGATTTGTCGCAGCCCAAAACGCGCATAAGTTTCCATCTCGAGCTGTGCACACATCAATTTCCCTATGAAATCACTGCCTCTGGTTTGGGTTTGGGGAAATGGATTAGGGTTGAAGTTCAGGACACGGTAGTTTGGCATCAGAATCGTGCAGTTAGCCGCAGATAAATTTCTTTTGCTGCCTTTGGGTGAAGCAGCAGATATATAGAATTATCTCCCCCAGAGCAACGGAGTGTGAATGAATTGCCGTTTAAGTCACCCGCATGACACTTGCATAATTTCACCCTGCCACTTAATGTCATAATTCTGCGGGATAAACCCTCGCCGCGTGTAAACAGCTTGTGGCCACTGACGGATGAGGCTTATGAAAAACGGAATATTTAGGAGCCTTACGTCAAGCTCATGATGCGTTAGGTAGATGCAGCTTGGCGCCACCTTTCCTCCAAGTATACCGTACTCTTAATTTTTAATTTGTTGAGGTTTCCTTTTAGTTCACAGCACTTTTCCGCCATGTGTGGCAGGCGTTTGACGGTTGTCGTTACGGAAAGGAGATTTGAGTGTGAGAAACGTGGTATTTGGACTAATCTCCCTGGGTATTTGGTTTTTACATCACTGCTGCTGTCATTTGCGATCTTTGGGGATTAAAATCTTCACCCTTATTTTTTATTTTTTAAAAAAGCATTGCAGAAATGATTTTGGCGTTCCTTTGAGATGTTTGCGTTTAAGAGTTTACGATTTTGACCGATGGCAAGTTGAGGGGCTTGCAAGGCTGATGCCTGCCCTCCAGTCAAGAGGGACCTTTGTTTCCCTCGGAGCCCATCTTCCAGTCGAAAGCTGTTTTAGGTTTACACTGGTTTTTTTTTTTTTTTTTTAATGTATTTCATTACAAAAATGTGTGTATATATATATATAAGGCCACGGTCATTGTGCACACGTGAGACAGGGACACTGAATTACTTAATTGCATTACACGGTCCACTTCCTTGGATGTGTGTGAATTATTTAATATCACCTGAAACTTCACGGACGACAAATAGCGTAATATGAGTAATGTAAATTTACTGTGAAATATTTTGTGTACGTCTACCGATCTGTTCAGAGTTATCTTGTTTTGTGACGAAGTTGAATGCACTAATATTAAAGTATTATTTTAATTGTTTGGATATTTGGTTATAAAATATTTTGGTGCGAGATGATTTGACTTGGTGGTCTATAAATTTTACTTTTACACAAAACGTGACAAGGCGAATTCCGAAGTGGGGAAAAAGATTTTCATATAATTTAAGCACAAATTCAATGTACAAAATATTTAATGGTATGTAAATTTTAATAAAAATAAAGAAACAATCTTTGAGCGTGCTGCGCAGCAGTAAACAACGTATGATCATTTAATAGTTTACATTTGGAACAGGGGGAAATTGGTGCGTGGGCGATGGATGGGGATTCAGACAGACATTTCGCAACATACCGTACTTTGGATTATTTTTAAAGGTTGCTAACCATCACATTTGTCGCGTAAAATGAAACATTCAACGTGATCGGTCCATCGCGACAGTACTCCGGGGGTCGGGGGTCTCAGGCGCCGCTGCAGTCCCTGGAGTCCAGCGACAGGATCACGTCCGCTTTGCACTGAAAGGTACTGGTTCCGTCCTGGACAAGCTGACAACTCTGCAGATTCGGGGAGATGTCCCTCACGCACACCGCCTGTAAAGGGACAACTTGCCGGTCAGATATTTGGATAAAGCAAGACATCAGTTAAGGACACAAACCACCTTAAATCCACTGTTTACCGATAATTTTAACAATATCTTTGCCTGAATTAGGAATTTGGTATCCATTGGTAGCGACAGGACCATTTTTATGTGTTCAAATGTTTCCGAAACTTTTAGAGATCATTTATAGATAGTTTGTGTTTTTACTGACCTCAAATTGAAATTTCAAGGAAACATTCATATGTTTAATACACATCAGACAGTCTATTGTACCGTAAAGTCATTGGTTTTTGGGAAAGTTGCGTTAGCCTAGATCCGGCTGAAGGGAAGCAGATTCTCCTCGCAGATGCACTCTGTCTGACTTAAATTTTTTGGGGTTTGGAGTAACAAATGACAAATCAAAACATTTGTTTTGGTCCACATACAATCGTTAAGTAGAAGTCTTAATGTCGGTGCTATTGCATATTATGGTACTCACCAAATTTTTCAGAACGGCGTTCTGCCGGCTACCGAAGTCCGCAATCCCGCTGTTAGCCGCCGTCTCTCCGCTGTCCGGTTCGGGCTCGGATCTTCTGATGTAAGGCGACCTCCGAATGCCGGACAGCAGACCAGAAGCTCTGCCTACGGAATAATAACTCGGACCGGTCGCCTGTTTGTACCACGCCTCTGTAGGATGGCAGGAAATGAGCAGGGAGATTGCTACCACCACCAAGGCGAACTTGACGGACCTCTCCATTTCTAGCATTGCGCTGATCGCCCTCTCTTTCTTTTTCTGTGCTTTTCTTCTCAGCGTCTTTTGACGGCTGTCCCCAAACGCCAGTGCTTATATAGGCGAATCGCAGTCGTGATCACACTCGTCAAACTTCACGGGACTGGGTGATTTACGTTTCCGCCTTACCGAATTGCGACCTGAAATTTATCGATGGGGGGGGCAATGTCACAAATACTTCCTCCCTTTTCTTTGATGATGGAATATTTTCGCACAAACCTGACATTATGGTCACGACCGGGAGTCAGCATTGTCTCGGAGCAAATTCCAATGACGCCGCCGCTATTTCATCCGCACCCCCCAAAATACCAAACAAAACACCTGCCAAGATATACCTACGAAGTAATGTTTCCAAATGAGTTTGAGGGATGCAGGAAATGAACCATTCCGTTATTTAAAACCGCACATTTGTTACACCTCTGATTCATCCAGGTACACTTAAAAACAAGAAACCCATGCCTTTGTACTGTAGGACTTAGAAAATTTACATTTGTAATGACCTACCCGCACTAAATGTCTACTCTAGCTATACGCGTTTATATTTCTGTTTTATACGTTTTATTTCAAATGCAACTTGAAGGGAACAGGTGAAAGCAAACCGTAAATTGCAATCCAAGCCAAACTACTTTTTTTTTTTTTTTTTTCTTTTTTAGGTTTACTGACGCTATAAACCTGTCAATAGAAACAAAAAAATAAACGAAGCGCCACGCTAACTCGTTAGAATAATGAACATCGATAGGTAACGAAAAAAAAAAATCAGAAATTACACGGTAAGGAGCATTTGCATTCGGACAAAAACGCAGAAAACATTATACAGTACAAATAATACAACAGATTTTTATAGCGTTATTCAGGAACCAAAGGTGCCAAATATAGTACTCCTAGAAGCTGAATATAAAATATACATTTTTTAAAAAACTAGAATTTGAGTGTGACGTGCGTATTGAAAATCATATTTAAGAGAATCAAGTTGGGCACCCAAACCGTAGGCAGTTGGGGGTATGCAGAGCAAAACGCCCATCAGTCAGCCTCTAGGGAAACTGCTTTAGAAAGGCTTTGGAAGTCCTTAATGCGATATCTTAAATGGAAAAAAGACGCTTTCACACACTTAGAGTAAACATTGATCCTATATAGGACTGAATACATTTGTGTCCCGTACCTCTCGTCCAACAGCAACCTTCAAAACAACAACATTTAATCATAAATACCCAAAGAAAAGCCCGCGATCCCGGCGTCCCGCGTTGTCTAAGGAAGGCGAGGTCAGTCACTTAATTGGCGTCTGGCACCCACGTCTACGTCTAATTCCGCTCCAACAAACTTAATTAAGGACACTTGAGGAGGGTGATTAAAAATAAGGATCTAGATACTTAACCTTTTGACGATGGCAAAGGAAAAAAAAATCAGATAATTAACCTTTAACGGTTTTTAATCGTGACAAAACGGATCTTAGAAGAGGATGTTTGTGAAAATAAACAATTTAATGCCTTATCATGTTTGCCTTGCGCAAATTATAGAATATAGACAGTATTTAAATCAGATGAATCACTTAAGCAACTTAATAGCTCCTGTAATTTCAGGGGCTAATTAGATGTAAAGTCATCTCCATTTGAAGCGTTATTATTTGAGAAATACTGCTACACTATAGCGTGATTTTTAAATACAGCTGCCCCCCTTGACTTCAGAAGAAAAGAGTAAAGCTGCTGTAAAAGGCACAAGGTTCAGGCAAGAAACTGTTCTGGTGTTAAAAAAAAGAAGACTTCCTCGGCTGACCCCTGGAGGACGGGCTCCCCCTTTGGGTCTGGTTCCTTACAAGGTTTCTTCCTACTGGGGAGTTTTTCCTTCCCACTGTTACCTCTGGCTGCTCACTGGGGGCCTTGGGTGGGGATAATGTAAAGCACTTTGAGACGATGTAATGTCGTGAAAATGCGCTCTACAAAGTGGAATTCAACTGGTCACAGGTCGTTGAAGAGCGGCTGGCACTGAGGGCTCAGTTTGGTCTCTAACACCCCATCTGGGGCACACACCCAGGGGTCTGAGGTGTCCCACTGCCACTTGAGCAGCTGTTCCCGCAGGCTGCGCAGGGTGTCGGCGTGGTCGGGGTCCGGGGCCAGGTTCCGGGTCTCATGCGGGTCGGCCCGGACGTCGTAGAGCTCCCAGCGCTCTCGGTAGTAGTATCTCCTCAGCGTCTTGAACCAGTTTGTGGGCTGCCCCGCCTGCGTGCGCTTCAGCAGGTCCTGGAAGGTGGGCGACACGTAGAAGTCCTGGTCTATCGGGAAGGGCATCTTGTAGTTGAGGTTGTGCACCAGGCGGTAGGGGCCGCGCAGAATGGTGCGCATGGGGTACGACATGGTGACCTCATGCAGACTCTGGCTGGCAAACACCGTGTCCCAGGGCGGCTCCGAGCTCAGTGCCGAAAGCAGAGATTTCCCACTCAGCTGCACCGGCTGCTTCTGGAACAGGCTGTAGGCCGGATAGGGCACGGAGAACCAGTCCAGGATGGTGGGTGTGATGTCTGGGGAGGGACAGGGGACACACACAATGTTTCAGGGGGCTGCCTGTTCATATTCGGGGTGGGGGGGGCTCTGTTAAATGACAGACTTTGAGTCTCACTCATGCTATGAGGCTGCTGAAATCCACAGTGGGAGGGGCCTCCCTGCACTGCCAGTCACATGCTCAGCTCTTCCAATTCCCATTGGACAGTGAATCCTCATTACACGTGGGTCCAGAGCCTCAATTCTCCCATGATCATTAAATAACCATATTAATAAAGTGTAAAAAACACAGACCTGATTTGAAATTCATTTTTCAAATATAAGGCCATTGGAGTAATTATAATAAAAGTAGTAAAAGATACAGAATGCAAGATACATTTCAGTTAGTTAAACCTAAATTAGCTTTTTAAAAAAATAATGTAATAGTTTTTGCAGCGATCTCCCAGTTACCGGTGTTAAAACTATGTTATGGTATCTAGCACCCTCTAGCGATCAGTACGCGCTATGCCATTACAAAGTTGCAACACACAAAAAAAGAAACTCACCAACTACTGTTTAGAATACAAAAATAAAATGATGCATCTCTGAGGCTTGCAGACACTTGGTCACTAATATACTGTGTAATATACCAATAACCCCGGAGCAGAGTGGGCTCACCCAGCAGACTGACGTAGGCCTCGCTGGTCCCCCCCCAGCGCTGCCTGTGTTCCGGGGACGAAAGCAACATAGGCTCCGCTGTGCCCGACCAGTACAGGTTGGTCCTGCCGTTGGGGAAGGGGACACCATTGTCGGAGCTGTACAGGACCAGCGTGTCGTTCTCGAACCCGGCCTCCCGCAGCTCCTTCAGCACCAGGCCGATTCCTGCCCGGGAAACGGCACGCGATCCGACCTCAGGCAAAGCCAAAGCAGTGGGGGGAGGGGCTAATCCCAAACATTATTAAAAGCATTGATCACACTCAGACGCTAAAACATCTCCACAGATACATGTAATAATGTTTACAAATTGTGACCCCCCCCCCCCCATCCACTCATCCATCCATTTTCTGAAAACCACTAACCAGGGTCACGGAGAGTCTGGAGGCTATAGGCACAAAGCAGGGAACAACCCCTCATAGGGCACACTCACACACCATTCACACACTCACACACCATTCACTCACTCACCATTCACACACACACACCATTCACACACTCACACACCATTCACTCACTCACACACCATTCACTTACACACCATTCACTCACACACACACACCATTCACTCACACACACACCATTCACTCACACACACACCATTCACTCACACACACACACACATACCTACAGGCAATTCTAAGTGTATCACATTCACTGTGAATCTGGGCTTCGTCCCAATTACCCGACTTAAGTGCAAAGGCACTGAGATACTACATACTTTGGTGATGTAAGTTGGCATTTGAAGCAAAGTGTGCAAGTGTATGTGAAAGGCTCGAGTGCCCGGGCATTTCCTGAAAACAAAGGGACACACTTCATAAGAGCTGAACAAGAAACATGTTACGACTATGTTATCATTTGTTTTGGTTGTGTTTAGGCTTTTCCTTCACTGTAGCCTAAGCTATGCAGTCATGTGACCCTGGTGCTAAGAGACAGTCAATCGGGGCCGCCCTCCATCCTCACCTTGATCCAGCCGGCTGACCGTGGTATACTGTGCGGCGAGGTCGGCACGGGCAGCTGGGGTGTCGGGGATGAAATAGGGCACCTATCCCGGATGGGGACAGAGAGCAGTTACAATCAGAACAATGACCAGAGCAGGACCATCTTCCCGCATGAAGGATTCGCCACAGCTGTCTGCGGTGGCCCGACTCTCCCTCTGGGCACCTGATTTCATGCAGTCTATGGCCCAGAATTCACCAGAACAAAAAAAAAAAAAAACACAGGTGCGAATCTGTATGACGTCAGTCTGACCAAACTAGCAGGACAAGTAATAATGTAACGTAATTATGAATGCATTAAATTCCGTGTTCTGCTGCACCTGACTGGATCAGACTAAATTGGGACACCCCCCTCCACAGAATATCCTCCTGTTCACTGGGAATGACCCCCCTGCTCACCATGACCTCCTCCGGGGTGTAATGCCGAGGTGTCCAGTCGGGGATGCGGCCCATCCCACTGTCGCCGTTGCCGAACTTCTCGCAGAAGGGTCCGTACTGAGGCTGCGAGTGGCCGCAGCGGTGGGGGTCGTGGAAAGCCACGTAGAGGAAGAACGGCTGCTGGTCCTCATGCCGTGCCTGCAAGAACTTCCGGACCAGCAGCTTGATGCGTGTGATGTTGCGGCCCACCTGCAGAACCGAGCCGTTCTCCTCTGTGTAGGCAAAGTCGAAGGGGTACACCTCCTCAGGACCCACGTGCTTCTTCCCGATGATGCCTGCGGAGCAGGGAGGCCCCCAGGGCTAGATCAAAGTCCGTACCCGGAGGGAGAGTTCTCACAGCGACAGTACTTAGCACCTCGGCTTGTGGGAGTTTTACTCACACAAAAATGTTCTAAGGGCAGAACGAAAAAATTATTGGCTTACTCTGAACCAATCGGATTTTAGAAGAGGTCTAGAAGAGGCCCCCCCCCCCCCCCGTAACTGTGCTAAGGCCCTTCAACAAACCGCACATCATTCATTCTGTTTGCTTTAACGGACACTGGTCAGAGTGACCAGCAGTGCTGACATTTTTCCGAATTTTAGGAATGCACCTGTTCGGATGTTGGCTTGCCCCAGCAGGTAGGGAAGGCTTCGGACTCCATCGAAAGAGTTGAAGTGATGGACATCCTGATGCAGGCCGTACATTCCATTTTGGTGCTGATGAGAAAACCACAAGTTATTTTGCCTTATGATACAATATGGTGCGATTTTAAATGTCGTACATGTAGTGCCTGATGAATATGTATTTATACATCGGTTGCCAGGATCCACAAGAATCACGCTAATGCCGTTTCATACCCAAACCCCTAATTCTGCTCAAAGAAGCGTAACACCGGGAGGGGGGGCACCTGCGGCAGACCGGTAAGAATGGCGGAGCGGCTGGGCGAGCAGCTGCTGACGGAGGTGAAGGCGTTCCGGAAAATGAGGCTGCGCTCGGCAAGCGCCCGGAGGTTAGGGGTGTGAATAGCGGAGTTGTTGTACACCTCAGTCTCGAATCCCGCGTCGTCGGCTGCGATCAGTGCAAAATGATGAGTGAAGGGGTCGGATTAACACCTCCAACGCTATACATTATAACCTGGAACAACGTACTTTTTGGGCAACTAAACTGACCCACATAACTTACTATGACTCACTTAGTAACATATGTATACTTATGCATCTAAAACCCAATCAATAAGATAGACATAGATTAAAATCATTTCTCGCTCTGAAAAGAGCTGGGACTTCCGAAGACTGTTGACCCCCGTTATAGTAGATAATAAATAATGCAGCTTTCGCTGCTCACACATCGTATTGCTAGTAAGAAACCCGGCCTGATCAGGTGCTCCGACGTCAACAGCAGCGCAGTAATTACCAATAATGAGAAGCGCGTTTCTCCTCTTGGAGAGCCCAAAGTTGCAATAGCACAACAGAAGTAAGGCAAGCAGGAAACGCGGGGCTTTGCTGCTCAGAGCCATCACAAATCACGTCGCAAACTTCCTAAAACTTCAGAATATTAACCGATTCGATGAATCATATTTGCCGAACATAAACGCAAAACCCCTCGTCTCTCGTTTATTCCAGATCCCCAACCGCCTGTATGTATTTTTGTGTTTAAAGTCCTTCCACTTCCCTAAGCTTCTGTAGAGGTACAACCGAGTCCTGTTAATCACATGACTGCAGTCACGTGACTCCAGCGTGACGTGAGGGTCTGTGTGACAGAACAGGGCTTTTTCACACTTACGGATCGTGGAAAGGAAGTGGTTATGTCGAGGCAGTGATTAAAATTATTAATATGTACCCATACTCAAAGTACATAAAGAAGTGAAAGAGGATATTTTCGGCACAGGCCAAGGAAAGTTGGAGAAGTCGGACACAAATGAGGCATGAGGTAGATTTGTGCTGCTTTTGATTTTATTCTTTGTTCTTTTTTCAGTCCCTGAATAGTGATTTTGTGGGTCAAGATGAAAAGTCCGTAAATGTCTATTGTGATCGATTATTAACGTTGAATGTAGTTTAATGCGAGACGAACCGGTCAAATAATCGTAATGAAAATGGGTAAAGATAAGGGGGAAAAATAGCAGAAAGACGACTGTCATTTTAATAATAACCATCAGGTGACGGCGGGAATTAAAAGGCAATCCGCAGCCTCCCGTAAGGAAGTAAGCGAGCGTGTACGCTTCAGTCGCCGTGTCACGTGACTGCCGGGATGCGGGGACAGCGGCGGCCGACGCCGGCGACACCGGAGCTCTGCGCGCTGCGTGCATAATGCAGAAGCCGCAAAGCCTTTCACGGCGTCCGGTCTTTTTTAAATCTTCTAGGGACGTGACGCTTGAACTTGACTGAAGACGGTCGTCTGAAGGCACCTGCACCCCCAGTAAATCACCGACAAACAGTTTGTTTCTATACTCACAGGAACTTTTTTTCGTGAATCGCGATGGAGAAAAACGTATGAGAACGTACTTCGACTTAATCGAGTAACAAAGGAATTATGAAGTAAAGGGAAACTGAGATACTACTGGCAGATTGCGTTCAGCCTGTAGCAGCTTGCATATCCCGCCCCCATCGGATGCCGGCCGGTACCGGCACGTCGGGCCGGACTGAGGGATGATGGAGCCGCTGACGGATCGCCCTCTCCGGGGCGACGGCTCCGTGTGGCAGAAGGCAGCGACATGCTGCTCCTACGCCGGCCTGAAAACGCTGCTGCCCATCCTGGGATGGCTGCCCAGCTACGAGCTGTCCTGGCTGCGCATGGACCTGATCGCCGGCATTACTGTGGGGCTCACCGCCGTGCCCCAGGGGCTGGCTTACGCCGAAGTCGCCGGCTTACCTGTGCAGGTAGGGAGTCTTAGTCTCACCATTTTTCAAACCCTAATCGTTTTTGGCTGAACTGAATACTGAACCATAATCACTGTAAGTACAGTACCATTTTACTACCGGGAATAGTTCAGTAATAAACATTACAGTCACATTGTATAATAATTCAGTGTGGCGCGGTATCTAATTGCTTAGCGATGTGGCTTCGCACCTCCGGGATAATTGGTTCAGTGCGGTGACCGGGTGGAGATTGAATGTCCTTTCTGTGTTGCCTTTTTTATTTTTTTCCTCCCACAGTCCAAAAGCTATGATTAGGTGTGTCTAAATTGTCCTTTGTCCAGGCTGTCCCCGTCTTCATGGCCGGTGAATTAACTTAACAGAACAATGCAGTTTCACATTTGTGGATCATAAGTGTGAAAGGCTTAGGGGACATATGGTACATTCTGACACAATCAGCCATTATGTTTCTGTAATCTGAAAACAGTCTTGAAAAGGTATCTGAGCTTTGTATTTAAAGAGTTCAGATCCAATTAGATGTGTTCTGTCCTGCATCTGCTCCCTCCCAATGACAGTATGGTCTCTACTCCGCGTTCATGGGCGGGTTCATCTACTGCATCTTTGGCACCTCCAAGGACATCACGCTGGGCCCGACGGCCATCATGTCGCTGCTGTGCGCCTCCTTCGTCGAGCAGGACCCCGTCTACGCTGTGCTGCTCACCTTCCTCTGTGGCCTCATTCAGATCTCCATGGCGTTCCTGAGGCTGGGTGAGGGCCTGACGCTCCGTGGGCGGGGTCTGCAAACTCCGTGGGTGGGGTCTGCAAACTCCATGGGCGGGGTCTGCAAACTCCATGGGCGGGGTCCGCAAACTCCGTGGGCGGGGTCTGCAAACTCCATGGGCGGGGTCCGCAAACTCCAATTTATAACTGGTCATGTTTTCAAAGGTGCTGCAATAAAATATCTTATGAATAATAAGTCTCTTGACTAAAAAGTGTATTTTAAAATGTTTATTCAATGCATTATAACGTTTTGTGTTTGATCCAGAAGATCTACAGATATTTTGCATAAAGGTATTAATCTCTTGCAAAATCGTCTGAAACGTAGGGGAAGGGCTTCTCATATATAGATGAAAGAAATTTCCAGAAAGCTGCCCTGACAGACAGGAAGTTGGTAGTTGTGCCCTCTCCGCCGCGTGATTCTCTGCTGACTTGCGGCGGTGCATTGCAGGAACACAGCGCTCTGCACCTGCTTTTCTGTTCCTTTAAGTGACGTGTTTACTTGGCTACTGCAGCCCCTTAATGTTGCAAAATGAGAGCGAATTATTCACAAAGCAAAAAGATGTGATCCCTAGCCTTGATAGGTCAAGGGTGTGACTGTAGTTCCCTATGTGGCTTCTGCACTTGTGGTCTGATGGACACAAATTCAGCCACCATCTATCTCAGCTTCTCCTTTTTCTGATGTTTTTCCTCGTCACGCCGGAGGCTGTTGGGTTTTCCCATGATGCAGCACTGTGATCTTGTCTTGTTGTGTGGAAGAGCAGTGATTCCTCTGACCCAGTGGGTCTGTGTGTCCATCAGGCTTCCTGCTGGATTTCATCTCCTACCCTGTCATCAAGGGCTTCACTTGCGCCGCAGCCATCACCATCGGCTTTGGGCAGGTGAAGGTGAGTTTGGCTGACTTTACTCCAGCAGATTTGGGTCACAGGTCACAAGTTACAGCAGTGGTTCTCAACCTTTTTTGTACCGTGACCGAATTTTCACTGTGCCAACCCGTACTCTATATCGAGTATAGGTTTAAATTAAGGCTTTGATCAAGCTCGCAGTGCACTCTGCAATTTTTGGCCAATGCATATCGCAAGAATCTTATTGGATGTGCCAGTGAATTTTAAATTAAACATCTGTGGTTTGACGTCTTGGATTGGTTGAGTGTTCATTAGTTTTGTATTAAGAAAGACCCGTTTATATACGTTAATTCTAGGATTGGTGCTGGGAAATTTGATCGTGGGTCAGCATGAGATCTTCCTGGTTTTAAAATGCTTACATTACATACATACAACTTGGGTTGCGACCCATGGGTTGAGAATCGCTGGGTTACAGGATGAGCTGGTGAGCCAGTAGTCATCTAGTGCAGGTTTTCGCCAACCGGCCCTCATGGATCCACAGACGGTCCGTGTTTTTGCTCCCTCCAGGCGCTCTGCCAGACAGTTCACATTTTTGCTCCCTTCCAGCTTCTGTCTGCGGGTCCCTGAGGACCAGACTGGGAAACTATGATCTAAGGATTTTCTGAACTGACTTCCACAAGGAGTCTAGGTCTCATCTTGATAGGTGCCTTCTGTAGCTGAAAGAATATAGTATGTTACCATGGGTACAGTCTCCTTACCTCCAATGTATTGCTGATTCAAGGCTATGACCGTCGTGCAGAGGTGGACATTTCAGGTCCAGAAAGTAAAAATCCAAACCAGGATTTTGTTTCAACCAACTAGTTGTGTACT
>JAODKE010000101.1:3490691-3503818 GCA_026779605.1 Mormyrus hasselquistii
TTTAAAGCCCCTTATCCCGACCGGGCGGGGGGGGGGGGGGGGGGGGGGGGGTGCTGGATGTGGTCGGCAGTCCACCAGCGTATCGCCCTGATCTGGATTGAGATAATCTTGTCAGTCAAGGGTGTCCGTGCTCACCACAGCCCTGTTCTGGATAAGAGGGTAAGGATGGATTGATGATGGATGGATGGATGATGGATGACTTTCACATATATTCCTGAAGCACACAGAGACGCGGGCTTTCGTCTCCTTGGACGAGTTACACGGGATGGAAAATGAGAAGGAAATGATGGTCAGGGAGACAGTGCAGCTCTGTTCTGCATCACCCTCCCATCTGCCCGAAGAACGTCTGACCAACACCTTCTGCCTTTGACTTTGGGCCCCGGTGGAACATGGCAACGCCGACCCCGTCTTACCTTTCAAGGTTACCTGGGTGTAGCTCTTAAGATGATCTCATGCCATTGTAATGCTTCACGGGTTCGCCCACTCCTCACATCTGCATAAAGACTGAACGCCCTTCAGCCCTTTGCGTCTAATCTGGAGCTGTTGGCTCAGTTTCGCCGCCCCCCCCCCAGGGCAGGGTGCACAGTGCGAGCCCTTTCAATTAGCGATGCACGAGCGAGAGCCTTCTCCTCTGTGATTACCACCCCACCCTGGCCCTCACGCATAGCTATGGGGGAGGGGTGTACCAAAGAAATACAGGGGTGCAGTATGGTGTGGGGGCTGTCAATCACCACAGTGATGGTACTAAACAAGGTCTAGACAGGGTCATCAGGTACTGTTGTGTGGCTCCCTGCAGCACACACACACACACAAACACACACACACACACACACACACACACACACGTCAGGTATACCTATCCTTATGGGCCCCAGTCATTCACTTCTATGGGGAAAATGCTAACGCTAACTATGACAGCCTTAACCCCTACCCAGCCCTAACCATAACCAAGCAAAATACAAGGATTTTTGCATTTTTAGTTTTTCATACCCACTGTGCGGCTCAGATGGCCACACTCTGTCGCGCCTCATCTTGATATTTGATATTTTGATGTGAACTCTATCATAAAAATCTGTTCCCTGCATCCCAGTTTGGCCACCTGCTGATGCCTATGACTTTGCCCACTTTGAGGGGCTCAGTAGTGCAGAGGAGGGGCTATCAGTATCCCTTCTGCAGAAGCCACGAGACTGACAGCATTTGGAAAAATATTTTCAGGGGAAGTTGTTGGTAGACGGTCTGATTTTCTGCACATTGATCTCCTCCAGTCCCCCCCCGCACCTCCCATGCCCCCCCACGTCATAGCGTACTCTCCCCACCAATTTGCCCTCAGCCTTGAAACCTTGTAGTCCTCTGGCATTTTTCTGTGGGTTTTTACGGACGACATACGGAACAGTCATTTGTCTAGAGAGCAAAAAAAAAAACCCAGCACCCTCTGCAGGTCCTCAGCTGTTACCGCAAGACGAGCACGGAAACCACGCAGCACATTTTATTTTTGCTGGGCAGCAGTTATGTTGGTGCTGGTGGGGGGGGTGGGTGACGGGATTCAGGGGGGCTGCTGTTTGGGTTGAGTGGCGCTCCAAGCTTGGCCGACGTCGTCATGGCAGCCAGGGCTTGAGGCTCCATTAGTGGCCGCCGGCAGCTGGAAGCGATTGTGAAACACGGCACGGTAACAGGAGTTTAAAACCACATGGTTCACCGGTGTTTTCACGGCGTTCATGCCAATTTACTCCCACTGGCTAAATGGTTTCAAGATCCTGACGATGCTTTCATGGCCTGAGACCCGGCGGAGGAGGCGAGACAGAGATGCGGAGCCCAGCGCCATGAAGGCGACAGGAATGGTGCACCCGCTGAGGCTAACGAGGCGCCCCCTGCAGGCCGGTCACCGGAATAACCAGTGTTTTCTAATCAGAGGGATGCTGAGGGTCAGGGGATGAATGCTTTTGAAGTGTAAGGAAATTGGGAACAAAAGGAAAAATATACAGAAAAAGTCAGGCAGACAGAGGAGTAGCAGTTGCTGTAGCATTTTGGCATAATGGCTAACAGTAGTAGCAGTAGCCCAGACAAGGACAACTTCTGCAAAGAGCCAATCCTGCACGGCTCACATGGGGAAACAGTGTGGCTGCCCTCGCCTCCTCTTTTTAATCTGCTGGCTTGAGCACACCAGGAAAGCCCCCCAGAGCTACTTCACTGTCCTGTGTAAGCAACCAGGAAAGCCCCCCAGAGCTGCTTCACAGTCCTGTGTAAGTAGACCAGCAAAGTCCCCCGGAGCTGCTTCACCATCCATCGCAACCAGACCAGCAAGGCCACTTGAAGTTGCTTCACCATCCTGCATAAGCACACCAGCAACGCCACCTGGGGCTGCTTCACACCACAAGCTCGCCATGACACACCGGCCCGACTAACTCCAGTATTTTTGCGCTTGAGGGCACAACACCTGGCTTTGTTTCCCAGCATGCTTTGGATCTGTCTTAGCAGAAGGCCCACCCACCTTCAGCCTCACTTTGATGTGCCGGAGCCTGCAGCTCGCAAAGTTATCTTCACTCTTGGACTCCGACTCCTCCCTCCATCTAATTACAGGGGAATCTGCCAGCTTTAGGTATGGGAGGGGGGGCAGTGACTCTGCAGGGGCACCTCCTCCTCAGGGTCATGCAAGAGCTACCTGTATCACAGACAGCTACAGACATCCTGGTCTTTGCATCCGGGTCCTCGCCTCTCCTATCCTGGGGACTGGGATCATGTGCCCTGAATATTTTTCCTCATGGTTCAGCATGGTCAGCTATAGAACATACTGTACTAGAACGTTCCCATTTCTTGTTCCCCTTCTGTCAGCATCGGGGGACATGTCTCAGGCAGGCAGTTGATGAGCCCTGTCATCTACCTGTAGATTGCTTCTATTATATAAAACTCTCTTGTTGGTCCTCCAGCAAATGCAGAATCATGGGTGAATCATGCACCCAGCCATAGGCGTCAATCCTATGCCGAGCTGTGGGCTCCAATCCCACCATGTTACAGATGTTTTTTTTGACTGGGTTCCTCTATGATTTCCTCTGCATGGTCAAAGTCAAGCCAACTGTCCTATATTCATCCCCAGCCCCGCCTTGCTGGGTACGCTCCCTTTCCCGTTGGCTACACACCCATCTCCAGCATGTCCACCCCAAACAAAATCTCTGTTCCATGTTCTGGTCCCCAAGTCAGATATATTCACTGCCCACTAGATGTAATAGTGGAATCGAGTGTAACTGAGTCCTGGTTTGCAATAATTGCTCATGTCTAACTGCAGATGGCGCTCTACACAGGAGTACTCAATCCCTATGTTGATGTTAGGACCTGATTACAATACGTGATGTTCTCTCCACACCCACCTGCTTGTACCCTCCCACTTCATCTCTCATGCTTTACTGAAAAGTCATCTTTTCAGGTGATGCAATTACTAGGCCAGCAAAGACGCGATTTCTGTCCAAATTGGGGTAACCGTAAAGATCCAGTTGGCGTCTTTTTCTTAAGGCAAAAAATGAAATCGCACTAATAGCACATAAATGGTAAATTACTTTGTAAATATCCCCCAATTTGTTGTCTTAATGGGCCACGTTAAGGACTTACGTAAGAATCTGAACGTTCGTCCAGCCGCGCCCCCCACCCCCCCCGATTCTTATCGCGCACATGTGCAACCGACGACCTATTGGTGGAGCCGGAATGCATGGGCTTCTGTGCAGCCGTGTAATTTTAGCAACGGTAGGTCATTCGGGGTGGGGGGGCTTTGGGGTGGAGGCCGTCCGTGTCGATTCCACCGATAGGCTGGGCTGATTCGGGGGTCACGTAGTCGCTCTATCCTGTGCCATAGTAAATATGTCCCCTCCAGAAAAAGACAGAATAATTCATGTGCTTTATTATTATTATCATTATTATTGTTATTTCTCAAAAAGAAAACCACTGCTAGACAAGAATGTGTTACAAAAGCTGAATGGGAACTTCAGGAGAAAAACAAAACCTTAACGGCAAATATCCCCGGCATAAATTTCTGCTCCATTTCCCCATGTCGGAATTCCGTCAGACAATTATTTTAAACCGTTTATTTTTCAGAGAGGAGAGTTGTGCAAACTCTGATTGCTCTTGATTAAAACTCAGTTGACTGATTAACAAAAATAAAATAAAATAGAAAAAAAAAGTTGGTGAAAGGCTTTTTAGGAGTATCGTGGAGTGAGTTTGTGGTGAAGGTGAGGGAGAAGGTCCAGGGGCGGCCAAAGATGATGATTACTCGGGGTTGGGAGCTTTGGCTTCCAGGAGAAGCTGGGAATGAGATCCGGTTCTCGATGAACACTCTGAGACTTCCTCCTCTGCAGTCTGGGCATATAGGCCTATTCGAGGCAAATGTGTTTCTGTGCTGGTCATAGACATCGACCAGGAAAGCACCGTCATGCTCCTGCTGAGAGCACACTGACACGCATGCACACTCGCACGCACGCGCACACACACATGCATGTGCACAATCACACTCACACGCACGCACACACGCACATGCATACTTGTGTGGACACACACACTGTGGCCTGGAGATGGACGTGAGGTGTAAGAGCGTGGTCACGCATGTGTCTACCACACACACATGGCATGGCCAAGGGGTGGGGGGGTGGTAATGTAGGGTTTTATGAGCCAAAATAGGACCCACACACACACACACACACACACACACACACACACACACACAAGCAGGAGTGGCGAAACAGTCTTAAAGGAGTAGGAAGCCTAATTACAATGGGATTTAACACATTTGAACCTCAGACTTAAAAGAGACATTGTGTGCATTTGTGTATGTTTATGTGTGTATGTTTATGTGTGTGTGTGTGTGTGTGTGTGTGTGTGTGTGTGTTTATGTGTGTATGTTTATGTGTGTGTGTGTGTGTGTGTGTGTGTATGTTTATGTGTGTATGTTTATGTGTGTGTGTGTGTGTGTGTGTGTGTGTGTATGTTTATGTGTGTGTGTGTGTGTGTGTGTGTATGTTTATGTGCGCGTGTTTGTATGGCAGATTCAGGAGTCTTAGCATTTACAGAGGCCCTTGAATGCGAAAATCTATTAATTATATGTTTGGGGAACATTAAACCTCCACTCTGCAAATTTTACTGTGTCCCCCCCCCCAACTCAGCAAATTTTACTGTGGGCTATTTCCTCAGATTGAAAGTGGCAACCCTTAAGCAGGAGTCTCAGTAACATTTTATCAGGGTGCCCAGAATTCTAGCTACGCCCCTGCTCCCATCTATCATGTACTGGCTTCCCACTCAGTCGGTTACCCGCCATACACCCCAGGCTGATTAGGGCCCGCCCTGCTGCCCTGTACTGTACCGTGAGTCGGGCTGGAAGATGGACAAATTAAAAGACTGACAGATGGAATGTAACAATTTGATGTACTTCCAAAGTCATCTACAGAGTCTGAAGGTGAATTAGCTCATTTAATGAGCTGACAGGGTATAATAATGATGACAATCAACCGCAGAATATAAATGGTGGCCCTTGATTTTACTGCGGTATCCTAGGAGGCTGCTGGGGTCGCTCTGCCTCATTAAACTGGGCCTCTGTGGCACAAAGAGTCTTCATACAAATCGCCTTTGGTCAGAACACATTAGTGATCCCTGAATACTTACCTGCCTGCTCCAATATTCCGGAAACCAATCCATGGTGTTCCATGGGACACTGCTGAATAGCAGATAATAATTCAGGTAATAATAATAATGGAAACCCCCTTACGGTTTTATAAACACTACTTTTCCTCACCGTGTTGAGTAGCAAAACACCGGAGTTAGGTTTTGACTGCGTTAAAAAGCGTCATTTGTGTCTTCTGCAAATGGATGAAGGGCAACTCCTGGCTTATTGACCCCCACGTCACACGTCAGCAGAGGGGCCTTGTGGTTGCCAGTAACCGCCCCCCCCCCCCCCCCCCTTCAGCCCATTCCTTCAGTTCAAGCAGATATACATTTATGGACCGTGGAAGGAATTTTATTACCCCACTGTATTAATAAAAGAGGAACTTGTGTTTTCAATTTCTAAACCCAGTTTCATACAAACTTACAAAATGCTTTGCATATATAAGAAAAAAATCTTGCAACTCCTGAAAGGGTGAGCATTTTTTTTTAACCCCGGCGAAGCCAGAGGCCACGTTTCCTCGTCGGGTTTCAGGTCCAGAATGCAGAAATTACTCTGAGACTCCTTATACTCAACTGGTTGGTTGAAACAAAATCTTGGTCAGGATTTTTAGTTTCTGGACTGGAAATGGTGCACCTCTGGGCACCTGTCATGGTAGCATTGAGGACCGGTTGGAGAAAACAGCTCCTGGAGTGATGGAAAGGGGGCCCTGATAGATGGGAGAGGACCCAGGAGGATGTGAGCCGGCCTGGGGAGGACCGACTGGGAATCTCACAGAAATGTTCCATTTGCTTTGCGCAAACTGATCAGCTTATTTGACTTCGCTCCTGTGTGGCATCTTGGCTCCACCCTCAAACACCAACTTAGCTCCACCCCTGGGCACCATCGTGGTGATGGTTCAGAAATCCAATTAATGGCCCCGCTGTAAGCAGCTCCGCCCTTGGAATGCGGATAAAACCCTGCTAACAGGGAACCCCCTGTGTAGGTGCCGGTGCCCCCCCCCCCACTCACTTCTGTGGTCGCTGAAAAGCCCGTGCTGTGTGAATACCATGAATGTCATTCAGGGAGGCCTCCGTGTCAGCAGTTTCCTGGTGCCCCCCCGGCGCCTCTCACCAGGTTATTGATGGAGTGCGAGGGACAGTGGGCTATCCGGGTTCACACCTTTCTCTGGGCACCCCGGCTGGCATGTGTAAGGCCCCCGGTGTTTTGCTTAGTTGTGTTTGGGCCGGTAGATCCGAGCTCAGCGCTGATTTTCCAAGCCGCTGTCTTTCAGCACGTCACGTGTCAGCCGAGATGCGAACGGGACGTTCTGGTGGTGCCCCGTGAAAAGTCTCATTCATACCCCGGCAGGGGGAAGTCAGCATGCCGCCCACACCCCACCCCACACCCCCAATGACACACAGAGAAACGCATTTAGGGAGAGAATCACCTGGATGACTGGAGAGGAGGAGCCACCGCAGCAAGGGGAGGGGTCACCATTACAGGGGGCGGGGTCTCCACAAAAAGGGGGGCAGCACCCTATTCCATCAGCGGGGCTTCAGGTTCACGTCCAATTAACACCTGGAGTACCAGGTGAACTTATTCTTAAGGTCCCGTCTTAGTAACAGCAATGATAAGGCACTTATTGCTTGACATAGGAAGAGAATTGTCATGTCACAGTGCCCCCTGCAGGCCCCATGTGCCCCTGAGCTTGGTGGAAGTACAGGGCGCAGTTCATTTATGATTGTTCTTTTGGAATCTTAACTCTTTTGGAATCTTCAAGGTGTTCGTATCTGTTCCCCTTTTCAAAGCACAAAACCTGACATATATTTACTGATGCGGTACTGTTCCACTGGCACCAAGAACCGAGCGACACCACTGAGTTTTCCATTGTAAATTGTGAACCGTACCCGCGCTGATATGGCCTAGCTTACCAGCAGAGCCGAAAGTGTGACCAAACTGAGCTGCTTGCGTTACCATAGCTGAATGTAATGGATCCGTAACGCAAATTTATGCAAGCAAATGCTAATTCCACTAGCGTTTGATGCTAACATAAGACGGCAATTCTTCTCCCTGCATGATGGACACGTCATGGACAGACTCTTCCTCCCTGTATGATGGACACGTCATGGACAGACTCTTCCTCCCTACATGATGGACACATCATGGACAGACTCTTCCTTCCAGAGTGACGGATGCATACCAGGTGCACTTCATCCTGTGGACAGACTTACAAAACAATCCTGAGGAAATACCGTAATTTCCAGACTATACGGCACACCTGAATATAAGCCGCACCAGCTAAATTTGGGGAAAAGTACAGATTGTTCCATATATACGCCGCACCCGACTATAAGCCACATGTGTTTTAATGTTTAATTACTGTATATAAGGGTTCCTGCTACCATGGAGATTGTCGGGACAGAGATGACTGTTTGGGAATGCAAAGCGGCCCATTTCTTAACAAATCTTTCAATCAATCAAACTTTGCAGTAAACTAAAATTGCAGTGACACGGCTGCTTAACAAAATAACCAGCATTTTTTTTGAAAAGTGCCAACACAGCAGTAAAGGTGCAGTAACGCGGCCGTAATAAAATAACGAGCCTACTATACCAGAAAAGTCAGTCATTAATCCTCGTTTCATCGTCTTCCTCCTGCGTACTAAAACCACCAAAGTCCTCTTCCTAGTCCGTGCATCCTAGATAGTGCGCCCCTGGTGACCGTTAGCAGTAAAAAAGATAGATAAGCCGCACCGTTGTATAAGCCACAGG
This sequence comes from Mormyrus hasselquistii, assembly GCA_026779605.1. NCBI lineage: Eukaryota > Metazoa > Chordata > Actinopteri > Osteoglossiformes > Mormyridae > Mormyrus > Mormyrus hasselquistii. Next base: position 3,499,078 of record JAODKE010000101.1, read on the forward strand.
GTCTAAAGTAAGTAAAAATAGTAGAGGCTTATAGTCTGGAAATTACGGTACCTGAATGATTTCCTCTTGGGGGGTGGCTCGGGTGTGTGGTGGGGGGGAGGTGCTGGTCAGCTAGGGTAATAGTGCCTCACTCTCACAAAGCATCCCCTACAGGGCAGGATGAGCCCATTATCCATTCAGCGTGGGCTGACTACAAAATGGGGCAGGATAACAGGTTTGAGGAGGGCAGATCAGAAACATCAGGGGATGAGACCAGGGAGCAGGATCAGAGGATCAGGGGATGGGACCAGGGAACAGGATCAGAGGATCAGGGGATGGGACCAGGGAGCAGGATCAGAGAGCAGAAGCAAAGAACAGGATCAAGGAGCTGGTTTGGGGAATGATCAGACAGCGGTTTGGGGGGGGGGTGGGTGTCACAGACTTCACATGCAGCACATGGTTTGGTGTCCCCAGGGTTCTAAAGTCACTTGGGTCGTTTCTCAGCCAGTTCAGTCGTCTGGGTCTCTTTTATCTTCACAGTAAAAAAGTAAAAAGAGTAAAGAGACGCCTGTGATCCCTGCTAGACCCGCTGGGTGGGAAAACGACTCTGAGTGGATTAGCTGACATTTAAGCTATTGGGCTATTAATACGAGCGATTAAAATCACTGATCTGGCAAAACAGGGAGCGGGTTCATTGGACTCTCCTGGGGAATCGCTCAAATGACCCCTCCGAGCACGGTGAGATTTAAACGGTTTGTTAAAAGCTCGATCACCGGATAGCGCCATGAACTGCCAGTGAACCGGGGGCTGAGCCGAGGTATGCTACACTGTGTTATAATACTGCGATACACCATACTGCCTTGCACTGCAGTATATTATAGCCTCCTGCATGGCATGACACTGTAATACATTACACTGCACTGGGAGACACTGTAATGCATTACACTGCACTACATTACAGTGTACTATTACTATTACATATACAGCATACACTGTAATTCCTAACTGTCTATCATAGTGCACTGCATAATGACACATTTTACATTGCATTAAATCATGGTGCATTAAACTACACTGTTACTTCCCTGTACCTGCTGACAATGTTTCCAGCTGGCAGTGCAGTGCCAGTAGCAGGTGCTCGCAGTATTACACACTGATGATTCCCTCTGCATTCACCTGTGCCAGGTGAGTCTGAACCCGTGTTCGACTGCAGATCAGTGCAGTAAGCCTCAACTTCAGCAGTTTTCTGGAACAGTGCATATGAAGTTGCAGCTTTATAGCTGGGGCTTGGCTGTGGGTAGCGTGCTGGCATGTATTCCTATGCGGGGTCCTCGACCGCCTTTCCCATGGCTGCTGAAGCTCTCCAGAACGCGTGTTTACGGTTAACGGCCTCCTGGTTTGGAACCAGTGGCCTGCAGAGGTTGTAGTAGGGATGTTAAGCTGGGAAACCGCATCCACTTCCAGAGGCTGAAGGAACATTGAGGATGTGGGGACAGAATCTGTAAGGGGGCGGGGGGGGGTGTTCGAGGCCACATGGGTGCAGCAGAAGAACCAGAGTGTGGGGGATGGGGGGCACCAGATGGTACATACATGCATTTCCCAGAAGCTTTTATCCAAAGCAATGTTTTTTAAGAAATCAGGGTCACTGAATCCCTGTAACAGCTGACCCACTGAGCCACACAGCGTGCCGGCCGCAGGACCCCGGGGCTGGCCTTACCCGTGCCGGTCGCAGGACCCCGGGGCTGGCCTTACCCGTGCCGGTCGCAGGACCCCGGGGCTGGCCTTACCCGTGCCGGCCCAGGACCCCGGGGCTGGCCTTACCCGTGCCGGCCGCAGGACCGTGCTGGCCGTATCCGTGCTGATTAAAAACGTAACCTTTAACTAAAAAACAGCTGAGGGCAGCCAGACATAATTTGGACGTGGCACCTGTGATGTTTGATCTTAGTGGAGGTTAAAACTCCATCCACCAGGTGGCCCACCCCCACCTGTGCACCGCGATGGGGGTGGGAGGAGAGGTGCACATAAAGGCTTTTTTGAATCTGGAGGGAGCAGGAGAAGGCGGAAGGCTCTGCCAATTAATGGCAAGATGCTGACACGGCGAGGTGGCGTTCGCACGGGCAGGACATGCTGCAGTTACGTGGCCCCCCACCTCCCGCCTTTACTATGTGACCATGTGTGTGTCTGTTCTGCAGGTGTGGGGGACAAGGTGGCGAGAGGTCAGCCAGGGTGGCGTCGGGGACCTGCCATAACCGGCACTCAGCAATGGGCCGTCGTCAGTACTCTGTCCATCCGCAGTGCAGGAAAGCACACGCAGAACTTTAATTAGCTTTATGAAAAATATATAACACATTCCTGAAGAGAATTTAGGCTGGTATGTTGATTTCTGACCGGAAATATTTTAAATGTGTACTTAAACAGAGGATGGAATACGGGAGTGGTGGTGAGGGAGGGGTCAGGGCAGGACTCAGGTTATGGGGGTGGGCAAAAACCGATGGGCCAGAACCAATGGGTCTGTGTCCCACATGTGTTTGTCAGGGTGCAAAGGGCAGGACTACTCCAGGCCACAGTTACCCCTGGCCCCAGGAGGAGGGCCTGTTCACCTGGGGGGGGTCATATCTCCCGCTGCCTCACCTCTCCACGTCCTTTCTCCGGTTCCCTGCATTGTAATGTTCTTTCAAGCTGCCCCCCCTACACGAGAACGCTTACATCACACAGGGCCGGCGATTCATCCCATGGCGCCGAGATTCCGTCCTCATCAACACGTCGTCTCGAATTTACTCTTCTAGCCGTTCATCCTTCCCTGTTATTGCTCTTCGTTGTCGTTGCTACACAGAATAATAAAGCGGTCAAAAATAAATAATATCTGGGGGAAGCGGCTTGGTCTGGCGGCCAGCTCCGCGGCGCTGCATTGCGGTGAAGTGCTGTGTCAATGTTATGAGAGTGTTTGCTGGAGACGGAGGGTAATTTGCTCCCCCCAGACCCCGATCAATGCCCCTCCCTCTTTCACCAGAAAGACGGATCGCTCCGCTAGGGCGGGTCGCGGGTTTTCCTTGAATCGCCCCTCGAATGCGGTGGCCAGTATCGGGCTGAAAACCAACTAAAAACAGAAATGAAACGGAGGAAAATGATGTGAGACTCCCCAAGACAGCAGCATTTATGACCAGTAGCTGCTATCCGACGAGCTGAGGAGGGCATGATGGAAACAAGATCCCAGAGCCGGTGATGCTACAGCCTGCCCTCGTCCAAAAACACCGTTCCACTTTGGAGGAATTCTGCAGGGATCAGTTCGACTCCTATTCCTGGCCTCATAGAGTGAACCCCCCCATCTGCTGTCTAGACGGATAAGGGAGCGATTTGGGGGGGCCAGCACCGAGGTGCTTTCTTGCCTGGCCCGTCCTTCGCTTTCCAGAGGAATCCTAATTGGACCTGACGTACAGCTCTCGTTAAGTCACACAAGCAGGTGTCTCTAATCACGCTGAGGGGGGGGATAATTCAGTGGGAAACAGGCACAGGCTGGTAGGGATCGTTCCAGTAGGAGCAAGAAGCATCAAGCATCCTACCCACCCAAAAGAAATCAGGACAAAGACAGAATATTCAAATATGGAAAAAAATCACTGAGACGACTCCGCCCACTTTGAATGTGACTTTGTTGGTCACGCCCCTCCCAGAATCATTGTCAAGGCAACTAGATGCAGTTTTAGGCAGAGCGTGAGCTGGCTAACTGAACGATCACTCCTGCTAGCCTGCCCGCCCCTTCAACCACTTGCCACCCCCTCAGTAGCCCGCTCTCTTCTCTACCTGCCTGCATGGCACCCTGCATCACTCTCACTAGCCTGCCCGCCTGCTAAACCACCCGCTGCCCACCCAGTAGCCCGTCCTCCGACCACGTGCACACCCACCATTGGCACGACAATGAAAATAAACAGAGCCACATTATAATAATTGCCTCATCAAGACATGCTTTTCCTGGCCTCAGAAGACATGCTCAATTAATCAGCTCACTTGTGAAGCTCAGTACCAGCAACAAGCAGAACAATAACTTTCACCCAGATGGGAATCATTTCACCTAATTAAAAACAGAAAAATACACTATCTCAGCCCCCCCACCTCAATCTGGCTGCGGCGCTGAGATCTTGTATTATAAAAAATTATGGCAGCACCACAAATTCCTGCATCTGTGTGCTATCTTTCCATTCTTGCATCCATGTGCTATCCCTCAATTCCTACATCAGTGTACTATCCTTTCATCCTTGCATTTGTGTTTTCCATTCCTGCATCCATTTGCTGTCCTTCCATTCATACATCAGTGCACTGTCTCTCCATTTCTGCATCTGTGTGCTATCCCTACATTTCTGCATCCACATGCTATCCTTCCATTTCTGCATCCACATGCTATCCCTACATTTCTGCATCCACATGCTATCCTTCCATTCATGCATCCATGTGCTATCCTTCCATTCCTGCATCCGTGTGCTATCCTTCCATTCATGCACCCACATGCTATCCTTCCATTCATGCATCCGTGTGCTATCCTTCCATTCCTGCATCCGTGTGCTATCCTTCCATTCCTGCATCCGTGTGCTATCCTTCCATTCCTGCATTCATGCGCTATCATTCCATTCCTGCATCTCTGTGCTATCCTTCCATTTCTGCATCCACATGCTATCCTTCCATTCATGCATCCATGTGCTATCCTTCCATTCCTGCATCTCTGTGCTATCCTTCCATTCCTGCATCCGTGTGCTATCCTTCCATTCCTGCA
>JAODKE010000101.1:3565437-3575570 GCA_026779605.1 Mormyrus hasselquistii
CTCCCTCCCGGCGGGGGGATTTTTTGACGGGATAATTAAACCACCCCAAGCTGGGCCGCCCCTTTTGGAACAAGCTAAAAAAACGGGGCAGGGGGGGGGGGTCTGCCCCCCCCCCCCCCCCCGGTGTCGCGGGGTCTCCTGTCTTGATGTCCGGCGGATGGTGACATCCCCCTCGGCATTGTGGGATTGACGTTCGTCAGCCTGCTCCGTGAACAAAGCTACAGATGAAATGAGGGTGAGGGTGAGGATGGAGCAGCAGTGTAGTGACCAATGGGCGATGTGGCGATGCTGTCATGGTAACTGTAACAGGGTGGCAGACGGGGCAGCCCATTCACTGGCGACTGACCTGGGGGGGCTGGGCTTTTCTGAGTGTACGGGCCCCACCCCGACTAGCCCTGCTAAGTTTGGTGACTGACCCAGGGCGGGCTGGACGCTTGAATAAAACCCGAAGTAAATATTGCCGGAAACCAAGCAAACACTTGTGTCATACAGTCTCAGCTTGACCTCATTTATTTTTCCTTGCAGAGCAGTAAACGGAAAGCAGGGCCAGAGGCTGCCAGAAAGGCAGAAGACAATCGCCTCCCCCTCCCCACCGCCCTCAGGCATCTGCCTATCCCCTACCCCCCAGCTTCCACATGACACCGCGGCCTCCTGCTCCAGGTGGACGCCTAGGAACCGTGAGATTCAAAAGTGACCAGGTAGACCAGGTTGATGAATTTATGAGATGCCTAAATTTCCTCCCTGTTTTGTTATTAAATATGAAATCCGGCCACTCGGCCTGGACAGTACCCTACTTTTTTGGAACATCTGAAGTCCTTCTACATGTGTCTCCAACAGTGACGAACTTGGAAAAAGAGAGCAGATGTGCAGGGCTTGCGGAGGAAATTTGTATGCTGTCACCCCAATAGCTGGCCTGGCCGTTAATTAAATAAATAAGTAGGTGTCTCAGCAGATGCCTGTCTCTGTATCGAGCGGCCGGCCGCAGTGCACTGTCAAGCCACGAGCATGAACTTGCCAGAGATGTGTAAAAGTCAAATCAGCTCAAAGTTGGCAGCCAAGCATATGATGTTGATTCGCACCCTGGCTCACCCAGGATGTTGAAAGGCCATTGCAGTTACTGTGAAGCTCCACTAGGGGGAGTGCAGCCCCCATGGGGACCATCTGTGATCCTCCCTTTCTTAAGCAGCCAGAGAATGTGCAATCTCACATGGCAGTTGATGAAGATGCACTGTAGCAATCGTCAACCCTGGAACTACTGATGATAAAATGACAGAGAATTTGGCAGGTCAGGGGCATGATGGCGGAGCAGCACTGGTGCCTCACACGTCCTGGACTGGTTGTTTGACTCCCAGTCACTCCCACTGGCCATAGATATGCTGTTTAGGTGAATCTGCAACACTTGTGTGTATCTATGTGGCTGTATGTGTGTGTGTATGTGATTGTGTCTGTGTGGCTGCATGTATAAATTATATTATGGGGACCAATGTGATGAAAGCCAGTTATTTTGATGCTATGGGGACCTTTTCAATCCCCACGAAGGGAAACTCAATTTCATAAAAAACTGTGACTGCAATCAAAAAACTAAAAAGTCTTGTATTTTGTTTGGTTACTTATGGTTATGGTTAGGGCTGGGTAGGGGTTAAGGTCGGCATTTTGGGATTAGGGTTTTGTCCATAGAAATGAATAAACAATCCCCACAAAGACATGACTACAATCGTTTGTGTGTGTGTGTGTGTGTGTGTGTGTGTGTGTGTGTGTTTGTGCCCTGTGACGGACCAGCATCCCACCCTGAGTGTCCCCGGCCCTGTGTTACCTAGGATAGGCAGTTCATCATAATACCTTACCCATCATGCCGCTGACCTGTCAGCCCCCAGGCGGCGGGCACTGCACTACATATCCCAGGGCTCACTGGCTTAACCAGTAAAATGTGCAGGGGGCCCAGACCAGTGAGCATTTACAGCAGGGAGGATTTACAGCTGGGGGAGTCTTCCGGTCCCGGGGCAGTGACCTTTCAACCTGCCCAAGACCACCGAGTTTCTTGAGAACCCATGGGGGGGAGGGGTGGGCAGTGAGAGGCGTGGCCTGAAGATGTGACGGGGGGCTGCTAGCCGAGGAGTACAGCCCGCCAAGCTCCCTAAGCTTGCTAATGAGGCCTACCGGATTGTCAGGGGGCTTAACGAGGATCATTAATTAGCCCCCTTGGGGCCGTTGTGGGCCAGCCCTCCATCCCAGGTTTAAGAAAACACTCCAGCAACGTGAGAAAATAAATAGCAGAAAATGTGAAATGATTGCCTTTAAATGTGCGTGCAAATGGTTCTCTGCCCCATGTGTAAGGAGAGGGACCCACTCCTTTCCAAATTCCAAGGCTTGCTGACCTACTGTCCACAGGGTCAGGTGACCTGTCATTTCCAAAATCACTCCCCTTCAAACTCCAGCTTCTTCCTCACCCTCACGTGGACAATCATGGCTCCAGCCAGCTCTGCCGCCGCTGTACAAATCCGCTGAGTCACTAGCGGCAGAAAACGTGTTTTTCATCCACTTCTCATCCGGACACAAGTAGCTGCTTTCACCCTGGGTGGCTTTTGATATGTGACAAGTTTTCCTGAGGTATTTTCCATCTTTTTCTGGAGCAGAAGCAGAGGGATGAAGAGGCAGTGTGAGTGTATGTGTGTGTGAGTATGTGTGTGTGTGTGTGAGTGTGTATGTGTGAGTATATGTGTGTGAGGGTGTGAGTGTATGTGTGTGTGAGTATATATGTGTGTGTGTGTGTGAGTGTATCTGTGTGTGTGAGGGTGTGTGAGTGTGTATGTATGTGTGTGTGAGTGTATCTGTGTGTGTGAGGGTGTGTGAGTGTGTATGTATGTGTGTGTATCTGTGTGTGTGAAGGTGTGTGTGTGTGTGAGTGTATGTGTGTGTGAGGGTGTGAGTGTAAGTGTGTGTGTGGGGGGAGACAGCATGTATAGCTTTTTCCTAAGTGATTAAGAATGCCCGCCCCCTCATGTTGAAAACATCCAGTATGATACAGTGGGTGGAACATGGCGGGCAGGCTCTGGTCAAGGCCATCAGGACGATAGATGCCAAGGGCATGGTGGGGTATGGCTTGGCCCTCGTGGCTCCAGTCGCTCACTGACAAGAGTGGATATAGCCCCCCTCCCCCCAGAAGTCAGCATATGGGAAAAGGAGTGATAGAACAAAGAAACGTCATATATTCCCACCCCAGCTGGGAAATTCAGTGCACTAGTCAGAGAGACAGCAATGTGACAGTGACAGATACAAAAAGTGGAGGACAGAGAGAGAGAGAGAGAGAGAGAGAGAGACAGACAGACAGAGAAAGTGAGAGGGAGGAATCTGATAAATGTCAGCAGTCAGTAGCTATTCCTTTGTTTGGACAGACTTAAGTAATTAGGCACTGGACAGCAGCAGTGTGTGTCACGATGGCTGGGGGGTGTGCTCTGATCAACATGGGGCGGGGGTGTGTGACATGTGGAAGGCATGTACTGGCCTGACCAGGTTGGTGCCTGATTACCTGGAAACAATAACGGACTAACGTAAAAAAAAAAAAAAAAAAACACCAGCAAACCACGTCACGTGAGTCAGTGATTTGGGGAAGGCTGAAGGCGTTCCTCCCCTTCGAAGCCCCCCTCATAACTACGCCACTTCAGGGTCACCTCCCCCCTCAGGCAGTCACAGACAATATAATTTGTCATTTGCTTTCATTTTGGTTATATGCCTGCTCATATTACACCGTTTGAAACAGGTCCGGTCTGGGCATGGAACCTGTATGGGCACAACTCCTCCAGCCCCACCTTCCCGTGTGGACAGCATGGGACGGGACCAGTTTATTTGGAGACGGTAACCCAGAGTTCAGGGCCATATATGGGGGAAAAAGGGGATTCAGCAGACAGCTGATTGGCTCAGAGAGTGCCCCCTTTCCTGTTACTCACTGATTCAAAATATATCATTGGCTAATGAAAAGAAGTAGAGAACTTTGAACGAAAGTGCACGAAACATGTACTCAATGAAAAGTCGCGTGCATGTACAAAGTTTTCCCATCTATGACCCTTGGCAGAAGAGCACCGCAACACTGTCAGAGAGGAGCGCTCTCTCTGAAAAATAGCAGTAGCGGATTAATCAGGCTGATCTCCCGCCATTGCAGACGGACAGTACCGCTGAGAATACGTCCCGGCTGTCGGCGGGTAGGAGACGTTCAAGGCCCAGCTTAGACTATAGTGTGACAGCCTTGATTTAAACGTCGGAAGGAAGAACGCGGTGCGGGGACTCGCGACATGCCGTCGTTGTGTAAATATTCATCTTGGCTCGTCCCAACTCCCCTCCAAAAAAAAACCCACTCCACCCTGACTCCCTCATTTTCAAATCCCTGTATGACTTTTCCAGATCCGAGGTCATCTGGCCTGGAGGAGGAGCTTCTGTCTGGATCATCTCATCTACGTTGTTGCAGAGACACACCATGTTGTTCTCTGTCCTCCTCTGTATTGAGGGGTCCTGCTATCTCTGTGTACCCCTGGATGATGACCCAGTTAGCCATAATCCCTGTGAGTAAATCGTAATTATAATTTAGGAATTAAATAATTTTGTTATAATTTCTGTTAGTTTTGGTCCGATTCTTTCTACTTTTTTTGGGTGGGTAGACAGTGGTGGTAAAACTGTGATTATGTATTATAATCTCAAATTTACACGTGTACATCTAAAGGAAAAAATGACTGGAAAATGTCGGGGTCATGACTAATTGTTGGTGACACCAGCTGGGTTCAAAGCAGACTTTGGCACTTGATGCATTTATCACTAAGCTGCTCTTCCCCTCTCTGCAGACGGGATGCCGATGGGATCTCTGCAGACAGGATAGCCCTCAGCTAATAACCCTGTCGTTCCCACGAGCCGCCGTGGCAGACAGATAATTAAGACCTGCCACCGCACATGAAAGCGCACTTTGGGGAAACACAGGTCACACTCTTCCCTCATAGTGATGACTTTACGCGGCACCACAGTGCCTCCTCGGCACGCTGTGTTCAGTGACGTTAGGAGAGCGGAAACTAGGGTCACGCCCGGCCGCTCTACCTGATGGCTCTGTAATCCCATCTAGGTGTGTACGAGAAATACACAACGGATCCTTTCACGTCCGAATTAACAGGGTTTTTTTTTTTTCCTTGTACTGAAACAGCCTCAAGCTAAAAACGGATACATTTATGCATCATGTAAAATATGTCGTTGGCCGTTTTTGAGTGTGGCGGTAGCCCCAAAGCTGAGTGGGCGGGGGGGGGGGGGGCGCTGGGGGCTGGAGGAGGGGGAGACATGTGCCCTGGTTTGGCATCTTTTTTTTCTTTGCGGGGTAAAAGTATATTTTCTGGCAGTCAGTGCTGGTTAGTTATTGGAAGCGAAGGCCTGGACAGAGAAACAAGCCCCATTGAGAAGAGCCACACATTTCCTGGACATTAAAGATCATGTATCATCCTTTACTAGAATGTCCTAATAGCAGCTGTAGAGATGCAGAGTCTCCTCCCAGTATAAGTATACACACGATCCGTGGACCGGCGGCTGGGTAGCCGAGCAACAGCGACGGGTATCGCCGTGGCAATGGAAGCTGAAACAAGCAAAGGCTAATGGAAGGATGCCATGTGTCCCACCTGAGGCCGGACGACATCTCACTCCCTCTTTGTGAAAGTGCAATCAAAGGGGACACAAGGTTTAGGTGTTTAGAGGAGGCACTGAAGCATTCTGGCATTGGTCTGAGAAGCGGGGAGATTACCCTGGAATGCAGTCAGCACTCCCGGTGAGACGAGGCCAAGTGTGGCTCTCCGGGAGCATAATTGCCACGTTATGTGAACCAGGAAAGCATGGCCGTGAAATTAGCAAGCTTTGCGACCAAACTTTTAACATTTACCGCGTTCATTCCAGGACTTCTCTCCGGTGATGACAATGAAAGGATTTATCCACTTTAAATCATTTTCTGTTATTTTCCAAACTGCCATGAATCTTGAGTTTGGGCCTGGCCTCCTCTAGCCAATTATCAGCTAGTCTGGGACTAGTAACCAGTAAGCCAACATGTTGAGACGTTTGGTTTCCTAGCTACGGCTAACGTCGGCCTAGTTTGACGGATGGCATTAGACGCCTAGGCGGAAGACAAGCACCATGTGATGTCGGTGATATGCGGGAGACCGCAACGTCAGGGGGAGGGTCTCAGATACTTCACACGCCTTGATGGAAGCCTACAGAAACGCGTGGAGTTCTCCAAACCTCCAAACCTCCCTGAATGGTTCTCATGTCAAGATGAACTTTCTGTTGGAGCTTAAGAAAGTTAATAAACGAGGCTCCCTGGAAAGTGAGATCAAAATGAGGTGGAATCCGAGGCTCAAGGCTTGTGCCCCTTGAGGAAAGGGAGTGCCCTGGGCCAAAATGGCTGCCAGAGGGGATGTGCCCAAATTCATTCCACAAAAAGAGACAATGAGGCTGTCCTGCAGTGTGAATTTCTGAGCCTAAAGATGCATGCAGTGTGTGTGTGTGCGTAAGTAAGCGCCAGGCCCCCCCTAGGCCCCCACAAATGGAAGTGTTTACTCCCCACTGGCTGTGTCCTTATATTTCCTTCTCTCACCAGTGGGCAATTTCGCACTGAAAAAATAACTCAGACCAATTGTGGATAATTGAGAAAGATGCCAGCCATATTGGTAGAGTTCAGGGGTCACCCGCTCAGGTTGATTGCCAGGTGTGTGCAGGGTCAGAATAGATTAGTTATTAATCCCCCCCCACAACCCCCGGCAAAAAAACATCATCGGAGAGCTCAGAGAGCTGCAGAGTGAGTCTGCCGATTTTCCAAAGGCGAAAACCATGGAAAGAAGAAAGATCAGTGTGGTTAGCCAAAGGCTAACGTTGGCGGGTTAAACGGCCACAGAGATGAGGGTGGGCTTAGATGTCACACCAAGCCGGCTTTGCATTTTGTCAGCAGGCCGCCTTCCATAGTTCCTCCCATGAAAGGCTCAACGGAAGTGGAAGAGATCTTAGAACGTTCCCACGGGGACCTCCGCGTCCTGCAACCCGGCCCGCGTGTCCGAACGGAAAGATGTGGTTACTGCTGGCAGTTTTGGCTATTTGCCCGGCTGCTAACCGCCACAAACTAGTGGTTCTTGATTAGCAGGGGAGGGTTTCGGGGTCGGATCCTCACATGCGCTTCCAGGCCTTTCGCCATGGAGAAGCACAAGACAACAAGACAACAAACAAGCCAGAGGCTGCTCACGTTTCCTGCGACGGCGCCGTGTGGGTGAGTCACAGAAGCCTGGGAGAGGTCTGTTCCAGCCAAAAACCAGGACAGCTCTCCAGAACTCGGCCCAACTTAGCCCATATAGAGTTCCTTGAACCCGCCCAGGCACGTCTCCTTATGGAGCAGAACACTCCGTGCTGCATGGGACCTGAGTGTAGGGTTGGCACTTTGTCCCAAGGGCTCACTAGGATGTGGGGGAGGGTGGGAATCTGGGTGTCCTCTGTGGTGAGCAGATCCCGTTCCTGTACTGTAAATGGCCATGATAGCAGGCTCCCTAATTCGTCATCAATTGAGTCACCCATCTCAGCTGACAGGAAAATCAGGGGGTGGATGCTGGGCTTGTCCGGCCCTGGCAATGCCTTGGGGCTTTGGCTGGTGAAGTTATGGCACCAGTCTTGGAACCCAGTGTCACCACTGCCACCACCCTATACCCCAAACTCCTCTCCATCCACCACACAGATCACACACTTCTTCCTCCATCAATCCAAAATGGGTGTTGTGTTGCTGATTCAACTCCCATGGCTGGCACTCTGATGTCACCATTGGGGTGTGGAGCAGGACTCCTCACTTCAGTTGCTCCAGGGGAATTGGCTGACCCTGTTCTTTGATCTTTACTTGTATGTGACTTGGTCTGCTAAACCAGACCAGTGAATCATGTGCCTGCTCTGAAAACCGGCATGACATTCGTTAAGCCTCCAAGTGCAAAGAGTGAGCAGCTGCTGTGCCTCAGTGCTTCAGAGGGAATTTGGCCTTATCGCTGCTTTGATAGAGGAGACCAGTAGGGGGCGCTGGGGTTAAGGGTCTTAGATGAGTGGGGAACGGGCAGAATTCAGCCACAATATGGACTGGGCATTTGATGGTGCACTTGTCTGTGTCTTACTCCAGCAGCTACAGATGGCTGACGATAACCAAACCTTCTCCGACAGACCCCAAATAAAGGGCGATGAGGGAGCGGGGTGGATGTAGGTCCTGTGATGAGAATACCATGCTCACCTGGTCTCCACAGCTGCTAGAATCATTACTGGAGGCCACTTCTGTGGGAGTAATACACCAAAGACCTCCCTCCCTTCTCATTTCCAGAAATATATAACCAGTACCCTGCCCCCCCCATGCCCAGGGAGGGGCGCCAGGACAAGATGACCATGAGGGCCATTATTTACACGCAAGTAGGGTTTTGGGAGAGATACAGCTTCGTTAACTGGCAAATCACCTTGGTGTAAAGCCACCGTTTCATCGGGTGGTCGACAAAAACACTGATTATGGGAAAAGGCTACCAACTGGATACATTTAGAACTGGCAGGCAGTGAGGCTTTTCTCGGAGTGTCGACTAGGACACCTGTATCCAAAAGGGAGAAAGGGTCAAAAAGGAGGACACCTGTGTCCAAAAAGAAGGACAAAGGGTCAAAAAGGAGAATGCTTGTGTCAAAAAAGGAGGACAAAGCGTCAAAAAGGAGGACATCTGTCTCCAAAAGGGAGGACAAAAGATGAAGAAGGAGGACACCTGTGTCCAAAAAGGAGGACAAAGAATCGAAAAGAAGGACAAAGGGTCAAAAAGGAAAAACACAATTTCAAATACAGCAGTACTAAATTGTATTTAATAATGAATAAAATATCTCTGTAAAGTACGTGAAGCTGAGAACAGCCATGTTTGAAATTATGCTTTTTCATGCCATTATCTCAAAATAATGAGATTACAGTAACGAGGGGAAAGAGTATGACAAAGGGGGAAAAGGGGGACAAAGGGGCTAGAGGGAGGACATGTAACAGCAGTCTGGACAGAGGGCTAGAAAACCGGACTGTGTGGGTGAAATCTGGACAAGTGATCACCCAATGAGGACCACAGACACATTACCTAACTAGCATGCTAGCAGTTAGCACCCCTGCTGTTATGCTAATTACAGTGTTTGACACCTTCTGATTTGCTCTGTGTGAAACCCTTGCAATAATTAGGAGTTTAACAAGCCAAAAAGGATGTTCTATTACTCAGAATGACATAAAAAGTACATATACGAAGGCTGTAGGCACACATCAATCTGTCATTCGGCATGAAGCTAACCATAGTTCGCGTTTCCCACCAGCTGGTGTGCGGTCCTTTCGTTCAGGTACGTAAAAAACGCTGAAGAAGATGCAGTAAAAGTTATCGCCCGCTCGGGGTCTGGTCTCGAGCACTTTTTGGACTCCGATTAAGTACTAGGCCTGGCAGTTCATTTCCAATGTCTTTGCGGGCCTTGCGGGGTCAGTTGATACCATAAAAGAAGCTTCGTCCTCTTGTCCTGCTAATAGGCAGTAAAAGAGATCACCAAAACCGTATCTACGCGGGCCATTTGTCTTTCCCGAAGCCCAACAGGGGGTATTCACCTGCCCCAAAAGGGACAGGGGCGTTGAGTCGGCCCTCCCTGGATTGAAGACCCCCCCCTCCCCGCGTTCAGACGGATTGTGATGACTTTTCTTCATGGCCCCACCCGGCAATGCATGCAAGCTGGCCTGTCATCGAGCATGAAAACATGATGGATGGGAAACGATCCGAAACTCATCTCAAATGCTTTCATCTGAGCTCTTAAAAAAGGGGAAACTGTTCCAGCGGGTTAAATCTGGAGTGTTCGGGTAAATGAAGAAGAATTGAATATGCGGGGAGGGGAGTGTCCCTCTTTAATCGGCCGTTATATTACCGGGCCTTTCTGTAAGACATCAGAACAGGTCTGGAAATGTATCCCCTCACAGTCCCATTTTATAGCGTAAGAACACCACTGGGAGAGAGCAACATATATATAAAACCCCTTGTGTATGTATATAGCCCCTTATGTACGTATATAACCCCTTGTGTTATGTATATAGCCCCTTATGTATGTATATAACCCCTTGT
>JAODKE010000101.1:3609249-3621441 GCA_026779605.1 Mormyrus hasselquistii
TGTGATCGACCGCGCGAGTGTGTGGGGGGGGTCTGTTCATCGAGCGGTACGTGGGTTGAAAGGAGTTGGTGATTAGGTAGGAATGCAAGGCGGCACTGCGCACTGCGCACTGCGCACTGCGCGCACACTCTCACAAGCTTTGGGCTGTAGGGTCCTACAGCAGGGGGGGCTGGGATCCAAACCCCTCTGGCACAACTTCAGAGAACTTTCATTTATTCATTGTGCAACACTATTCATTTACTATACATACTTTATTTTTTATCTGTCATTCATTTTTATAGTGATGCTTTATTTGCCATTTTCACATATGCCTATCATCCATCCATCCATCCATCCATCCATCCATCCATCCATTTAGAGGCTTGGTTGGGCAGTCAGATTCATGAGGCATAGCCTGTAATGAATTAAACAGTGAGCTGCTCTGAGCTGTAATGTGCAGAAAATTTGCTCACATAAGGGTCACTTTGTATAAACTGGTTATTTTTGTTTAGCTTTGCCCAGCTATGGTTTAGGTGAAAATTAACCATAGTCCTTGGAAAGAGGTGTAAACTACAGGAGAGACCTGAACACAGCCATTGGTCAGATGCTAGGATTCTTCTGGAAACCGACCTGATTTAATTAAGCATCTGTTTAATTTACGCATCTCTTTCTCACGATCTCGTGAGAAACCCGAGTGACATTTCTGTTGCCTGGCATGTTATAAGGAAGGCATTTTACACCGAATGAGGTACTTTCACTGTGACAGGCATGTTCATTCCAAGTGGACGAGTGCACCTACAAATTGCCTCCCCCTCCACATTGTAACCTAAACTCTAAATAGTGAAATTCATTGGATTTTCTCACCGCATGTAATTAAGATGTCCGCAGTGGTGCCCCGGTATTAATCGCAGACCTTGTATGGAAACTGGAAGCCCTCATTGGCTTATTTATTCACTTTTGGGGAATATCAACAAACAGCTTTCTTATTTCATTTTCCCTCCCTTCCAGTCGGAGTCGCCGTGCTTCTGACGCTCACGCGGCTCTGAACGTGGCCGACTTTGTATTAGTCACCAGCCGCGGTGCCTTTTAACGCGGTGACTGGCAGGCCTGTGCTGCTGTGATGGGGAAAGTGTTCCACCAAGCAAAAGAGCGTGTGCAAGAAGGGGGGCAGAAAGGGCAGGAAAAAAGGTGAGGCACAGCCCCCCCTACCCGTTACCAGAGGTCTCTTTGCTATAACATATTAGAGGGAATAATGTATGGAAGAGGTCAGTGGGACCTGGGGAGCGGAGGAAAAAGATGGATTGGAGAGAGAGAGAAACCAAACAGAGACCAACATACAGAGAGAGAGAGAGACCCAGAGAGAGAGTCAGAAACCAGCGAGGCAAAGAGGAACACAGATGTATGAGACAGGTCAGAGAGGGAGACAGACAGACAGAGAGTGTACAGATGGGTCAGAGATGGGACACTTGTTGAGAAATTACAATCCTTTCACATTTCACATGCTTCACATTTCTTGTTCTGACTGACGTGAAATGGGCCGTCCTCACCGCTTCCAGGAGTTTCCTAACCTGTGGTCGGGCTCCCCGTCGAAACAGGCGTAAGGGGAGCCCTGTAGACAGTGACCTCCCCAAAAGGTCTCCAACTTGCAGCCAAGATCAGACCGATTAGTCCCTCTACAGACAGGGTGGATTTTTCAATCTTTCGACTTTCCCTACATGTTTTCCAGCAGTGGATCCCGGGGCTGGCCCTCTGCAGAGGACAGCCGCAGATTTCCATGACAAACGCTTACAGAAAACAGACGGCAAAACGGCGGCAAACTGTTTTATAGCCAAAGGAGTTTCTGCTTACATTCGGGATGCAAACAATGGTTACTAGGACATCAAATATTTACCAGTCAGCTAATGGAAAGTATTGGCGTTCGCTTCAGGATTTAAGTCAGCATTCATCATTTTTTAAAGTGATACCCTGTCAGTCTGAAACCAACACACTTCCAAATCGTACACAAAAATTATGTGGACTGAACAGCGTGAAAATCCTTATTTCATCCCAGAGCCTGGCTAAAGGGGAAGAAGGGGATTAGAAAATTATTAACATGAATGATTTTTTCAGACTTGGGCTTGTTTTAATATCCTCCTAGGTCCCCGTACAGCATCCTGGTGAGCCTGCAGCCTATTCCGGCATGCATTGGGTGTCAGGCCATCATGGACACTAGCTCAAGCAATCTCACACTAGATCATTTAGACCCCAATACACTTAAACTACAGGTCTTTGGACAGTGAGAAGAAACCAGAGAAGTTAGAGGAATCTTACCCGGAGGCAGGATTCAAAGCGACAGCGCTGGAGGTGTGAGGGATCACAGGGTCATGCAGGGAACCAGCCCACCACCCGGACGGAAAAAATCAAAGAGTCATGTCTCACCTCACCTCGCTCGCAAGTCTGCGGGAAGCTTTACGACTTTTCAGTCATGGCTCCTGCTCCCCAGGTGACTCATGGGATACGTTCGAAATGGGGCGTAGGTCAAGCAGGGCATATGCCACAACTGAGATCACATGTGCGGTCTCCAGGACCGAGACGAGGGGGGGGGATGGGGGACAGGGACTGGAAAATTATCGTAGACCATCCTCATAAGGCGTTTTTAGGTGAGTGGAAGAGGATTATGGGAAAAACAAACAGACACTCCTCTCATACCACCGTGCTCATAAACTGTGTACTTTCCGCAGGGCTTGGCGGTCACGTTGCAGCGGCAGATTTTCAGGTCCCTGCCGACGGATGCCGCCTGTCGGTACGGCCCAGACACACACGGACGCCGTCACCTCGACGCTTGCCGTGTAACCTCACCTGCTGGTGTGTGCCGGTCCCCTGTTGCCGCCGGTGCCATCCAGACAGTGTAATTAGAGGCCGAACCTGCACCTCAGGTGTCTGACCAGAAGCACACTGTCATTAGTCTCCCGCTTTTAGCTGCGTCTAAATGGTTTTATTTACATGAAAGGAAATGTGGGATATCAACAAAAATAGGCTAAAAACATGAGTAAGAAAAAAAATTAAACCTCAGAATTTTCCAAGAGGGTGGAGGGCTTCCTCTTCCCGCACTAAAAACTTCTGGAAAAAACACCTTCAGCTATTTTAAAGGTAATTTGTGGGAATCCCCCCTAATAGCTTTTAATAACCTCGTCGGGACCTTACCTGGCTGATCCTGTTCCCCTTCCCCCTCATAATTACCCGTGGATTGAAGCTAAAGGTGTGTGGAAGGGGACCAAAGATGACCGTTACTGAATCCGACATGCACTATTACTGGAGATTGTGTGAGTCTGACGTGCACTGATATTGGGAACTGTGTGAATCCAACAAGCAACAAGTGCTTGTGGTACTCTGGAGGAAAAGGCCTAGCAAAATGTCTGCAGATCTGTATCTGCTATCCTTTTGTATGCGTCTAACTTGACTGCTGATGAGTACATTGCAGGCACATGTGCAGAAGTTTGTGTCTGTGTGTGAATTTGTCTGAGAGGGACGTCTGTCTGTTTTTCTTAAAACATGTAACTTTAGAATGACAAGGTATAGTTCTGTATCTCTTTTGAAAAATGATTTCAGGTAATCTGTAGCAATTTGTGGGAAACACAGCAGTTCGGTAGGTGGTACCGTTGCTCACTGCTGTAGGGTATGGGGGCTCGAAGCCCGTTTGCGTGTCCTCCCCGAGAGTGCGGTACAGCCCAAAGACAAGCCTTCTCTAAATCACTCAACATGCGTGAATGTGCATGCATGTGCCCTGCGATGCTCTGGGCAGGGCGGACCCCTGGCGTGGGCCCCAGGCTCCCCATGACTCTGAACAGAATAAGTGCTTGGAAGATGGATGGACGGGTGGATAAATTGCACATATTGTGCAAGTGCGTGTGCCTTGTGATGGAATGGTATCCTGTCCAGAACATTCCTCTGTCCTGTGCATGCTGGGACGGCCTCCAGGATCGCCGTGAGCCGGTGCTGGCTAGGCAGCCATCGATGGATGTTATGCTTAGCATCTATGGAAATACAATCAGGATGTATGTACAGAACGTAGAGGAATGTGACACGCCAGAAGGTTCATACACATGTGACCCGGCCCGCGAGCCCGGCACAAGGCACACTTTCTCCTTGGACACAGTACCAGCGGTGTTCGTGGGCCGCCGGGCCAGGCCTGTAGAAGCGGACGGGCCACCACCCCGCCTCGCATTATTACCCGAACCGCAAACTCATCAATCACGCCTCCCGGACCGGCACGAGTCGGGTTGGCGTGGATGGTCGCCGAGCCAGAAGTGCTCGCCCCCGGGGGGGCCTGCACCCCCACCACCCCATGATAAATGGGCCCTTTCAGGGCGGCCGACGCCAGGCGGGCTGCGGCACTGGCCCCGGCTGAAGTGGGAGGGGGGTGGGTGGGGACCCAACACCGGTGTGCCCCGTCACGCACCTCCCACCACGGCACGCCCACTTTTCTGCCCCAGTGATGGAGGTTATCGTGAGGTCTTCAGAATGCCATGAAGAAAAGAACTGATTTTTAATCAGGACAGACCCTCCCCAGTACATGGTCAAGGCAACATGCAAACTCTACGCATACAGCCAGAGGTGGCATTTGAACCCACAACCTTGTAGGTATGAAGCCACTCACAGAGACACCTTTGCCAATACAAATGGTGGGGAAGGGGTAACAAAACAATGAAGAAAGATCCTGGGCAGGAAGATGAAGCTCCGGAAGGAGCCTTCTTTTGGACCCTGGAGGGAGAGAAGCTCAGGGCATTTAGGGCCCTCAAATTCAGGCTCTCAGGTGACAATGACACCCATGACACTCTGCTGGTGGCCCCTAATCTGCTGGGCTGTCACGCGGCGAAGGGAGACGGCCTCTAGCACTCCTTGAGGCTCACCTTGGACACGCTGCCACTCGTAAACACCTCCCTCCCGCTCGGCCGGCGTCACGCTTCAAGACACCCCCACTCACCCTTCCTGTCTGGTGCCCCCCCTTCAGCACCAATCAAATGCCTCACAATGAAAGGCAATTCCTGCCAATGACGGCAGTGATGATCACGGGGAGCTCTGTGGGTCGGTTTTGTGGGGGCCTCAGGGAGCGTGGGGGGATTTTAATAGAGCACAGAGTCTAAGGAAATAAGTAGTAATAGTGGGCGGTGGTGGTGGAGGGGGCGCGTGAGCCTGTCTGTCCAGGGGGTGTGCTCTCACTCCGCTTGCTGTTTTTCCACCTTTCCAGTTCAATTTGCCTCTCTGCCCCCTGCCTGCATGGGCCACCTCCAGGCTGCGCTTTGGCCCAGTCTGGGGTGGGTAGGGAGGAACGTGACAAAATGTCGCAGGTTAACGGAACGGCACGTCCCCTGGGATGTAGAGGAGGCGCGGGTGGCGGATTTCCAGGACCGTGGTGGGATAGCTGAGCGGTCGCAGGCGACCGACGCCAGACTAGGCGGGACCCCTGCCCTACCTGCATTCCAGTGGGACACTCAGGAATGAATCCATGCAGGATCCTTCCCACATGACTGCTGGTCAGACACATTCTTCTATTAACGCAGGACAAAGACATTCAAGCCACACACATTTTTAAAGGTACAACTGAAGGTCCTGTTTCTGGGATATGAAGTTGTCCCACCACGGCCTGTTCTCTAAGTGCTCAGTCATCAGCCCTCTCTATCCAAAGTGCAGCGCTAAACCAGGTTTGATAACCACTCATTTTATCTTGGGACCGGGTGGGTGTTCCACAAAGCAGGATTTCTCACTTACAGTAGCTGGATTAATTTATGTCATAATCGTCCAATAAGATATTAGGCAAGGAGCATTCCTCTTGGACAATCATGACTTCTAGCTAAGTTAACGCAGCTACCCTCCTGGTTAATGGGACCTCACCAGTGATTTGTTTTTATTTTTGGAGTTACCCAAACAAATTAACCCCCCTCTTAAAAACTTGTGAAGGTTGAGGAAGAACTTCACACCAGCAATTTCTTCTGAGACCTTCATCGGATGATCAAGTTGTTGTCCTGGGGGGTAACATACCTCCCACCCCGTTCTGAGACAGACGGGCACCCTGATTTGAGGATGACACCCTGTACCCCAAATCCCTACTTACCACATCGTGCTCTTAATGCCACATATGTGACGACACCAGTAGGGAAGAGACTGGTGATAAAACCATCATGTCCACCCCCGAAAAAGATTAACAATCCACCAAACAAACCATGTTGCAATCTTCTTTGCGCTGTCATTCATGGAATAAGCAGCAACCCACTATCAAAACTGGTGCTGGGGGAGGGGTTACTTCCATGCCTTTCTTGCACTAACAACACAAAGGTCAACAATGGAAGTGACCTGTGCCTTTCAAAGACACACGGGGGCTTGTGCGGGGGGTCCCTGCTCATGTGCCCCTCAGCATCCCAGCCCAATGTCGAACAGAGGAAAAGCTTTTTGTTCTTATTAGATATCGAGGGAGGGAGAGGTAATGAAACGATCCATGGATAACCGCTGCGTAACTTAAGATAATTGTTAACAGCATCCATAAATGTGGCCACTAACGGGACAGGTTCTCAAACGCGGCGTTTGGCCGTAATAGAGATAAATGAAGGGTTCGCCGTGAGCGCCAGCCCCCCTAATAAAGCCTGTCTTCCCTCCGAGCCCTTTTACAGCTAATTAGAAAACATGTCGCAGACTTCGCCTGGTGTAAACAGGGGCCATCTGAGTTTCATTACAATAAAGAAATCAAATAAACACTCGCCCGGGAACAGTAGTAACTACACGCTTGGTTACAGCGCGACGCCGTTGCAGGGACATCATGAAACACTTACCGGGGCTAATTACCGACGTGAACCCTTTAGGTTCGCTACGATAAATATACAAATTAAAAAAATATTTCCACTAGCGTCCAAAATGAGGGTTCCCCCAACTCTTTTTAAAAAAACGAGAACGGTTCCACAAATCACTTTTAGACGTCTGATCATGAACTCCAGTTTTCTCTCTTAAAATCTGGCTACTGGTGCGCGGTGCCAAGGACGTGCAGGGTCTGGTACAGAGAGGACAATTACTGAAAAGGGGGCAGGCGGGTTAAAATTGTCCGTTCAGCATAAACCGAGCGGATCCGGGCCGCGCACACCGGGCTGCTTAGCGTGGCACCCCACCTGAGCCGGAGCTACCGTTGCGTCCCAGACGTGCCCCCGGTGAGTCCCAGGCAGGTGTCGGGACACGATCGCTAATAATTACCGGCAGCCTTTGAAGGAAAACAGGACACGCTGCCTGATTGCGTTTGTTAACCTGAAGACAAATGCTATGATGGTGAGCGGGGGGGGGGGCTTTCATTTCCTCCGTACAATACCGCTGGCACCGTGTTTATTGAAACAGCCCAATGTAGTTATTTCAACTATAGGCAGGCTTAAAAATAAACAGACGGGACCAGCGTGGGTCTAAAGTACGGCGGTGGCTAATTAAAAGCACATTGTAATACTGTAAAATTAATGACCCTATTAAAGTGCGGTTAATCCAGTGCAGGGGGAGACGAG
This sequence comes from Mormyrus hasselquistii, assembly GCA_026779605.1. Classification (NCBI taxonomy): domain Eukaryota; kingdom Metazoa; phylum Chordata; class Actinopteri; order Osteoglossiformes; family Mormyridae; genus Mormyrus; species Mormyrus hasselquistii. Next base: position 3,616,740 of record JAODKE010000101.1, read on the forward strand.
CCATTATCAACAAACTCAAAAGAACAGGATGTAAATTATTAGGAGGGAGGGTGCTGGAGATTAATTAGGAGCTTTAACAATGGATGGTCAGCACCTCCCCACATTCAGATTAATCAATCTGACGTTTAAAGAGTCCGATTTAAAAAAAAATGCTGAATGATTTCACGCACTGTAAATTATACCTCACACCCTGTTCATACTTACGTATGAAGTCTTTTTCATATTGGACTGATTACCACTTTAGTGTAATGGCTGTTTTTGGCTACAACACAGTCTTTGATGCATTATTTTGATGCTGTTTTTATAATTTGATCTGACACCTGGCCTGTGATTTTGATGCTGTTTTCCAAGATTTGATTCGCAGTCTTACCCGTGAATTTGCTGCCATTTTCGATGATTTGATTGGCCGTCTGGCCTGTGATTTTGGTGCTGTTTTCAATGATTTGATTGGCCGTCCGGCTTGTAATTTGGATGCTGTTTTCGATGATTTGATTGGCCGTCTTGCCTGTGTTTTTGATGCTGTTTTTCATGATTTGATTGGCCGTCTGGCCTGTGATTTTGATGCTGTTTTCGATGATTTTATTGCCCGTCTGGTCCATAATTTTGATGCTGTTAAATTACAGTACATGACCCATCCATTTTTTGACGACACTTGTCCTTTTCAGGGTCATTGGGGATCTGGAGCCTTTGGGCACAAGGCAGGGAACAACCCAGGAGGGGTGCCAATCCATCGCAGGGCACATACCACTCAGTTACACTGGCACACCGACAGGTAACTCAGCACCTAGCCCCCAATTAACCTCACCTATGCAAACACATGGAGCCATGGCAAGGACTCGAACCCAGATCCCAGCGGCGCGAGCCAACCGTGCTAACTACCTAGGGCTGCCACCTGTCGTTATTTTCCCAGAATTGAACAATTGTCTTGGAAAATTCCCAGGACACGAATTGCCCTGTTTTTATTTGTTTGTTTGTTTTTGTGAAAATGTACATCTAATTTAGAATTGCAGAGTTTCAAATTAAACCTCACTTGTTTCTCTTCTGCTCCTCCTTTTTCTTCCCGGTCATGTTGATACATCCAATCCTGCATCTAGTGGTTTAAAACGCGAAAAGCACAGCGACAATTGGCCTTGTCTACACTTTTATCCGATCGGTAACAGAAGTACGAAGGCTTACCTTATTACCTAGCAACTGCGCGGGCTGTCCGTCTGCCGCACGCATCCAAATCCACGCCAAAGAAAAAGCGATTTACAATGTATGATTCACAGGGGGTAAAATGAGAAAACTCTTCTGAATGGATAAGGCACAACCAATGAGATTTGGGGGATATCGCACAAAGCAGAATTTCCCACTTAGCTGGATAACTTAAGCCAAAGCTGAAAACTGTCCAATAGGAGGAGAGGTAAGTGACCTACCTATTAGACAATCCTTATATTTGAATAACGGAAAACACCCGCCACCCACGTTTAGTGTCCTTCAGTTACCTATCATGCCAAAGCAAAGTAACACCAGTGTTTTGTATAAACCAAGCACAAAAATATAAAGAATAAGATTTATAATGATTTATCTAACAATAAAAAACACAAAAAAAAACAATTTAAACTTTAATTGATCAAGCTTGTAGTTTAAAGTATTCACTGAGGGACAGTAGGGACGTCTGCAAAAAGGAGATATGAATGTCAATGTTAGGTTGAATGAATTCATTAAGTTAAAAGGTTGTTTATAATTTAATATAACACATATAATAAAGCTTTCATTGCTAAGTATACCTTTGGATATATTAGGGTTAAGTTTTATAATAGATTATAATTAGACGATATATATTTCCTTGTTAATGTTAAAAATCTGTATTTGACGCAGAAAGGGGTGGCAGTGCTCAGAAGTGTCCAGAGTGAACGCAGCTGCATCTGCATCAGGACAAGGATAACGTAGAATGCAGCTGCATTTGCGTCTGGACAAGAATACTGTAGTTAAGAGAGACAGTAGAGATTCCCACCTCGATTAACCTAATATATTTGCAGAAATGGTGTAATGTCCCCCCACCCCGTGGTTTTTCAGAAATCAAAGGTGGCAGCCCTAGCGAGGCCAAGCAGTCCAACTGCACCAAACAATAATCAGACATGCATGCTGACACACCAACAGTTTGCGGGACGTGCGTGCAGTGTGGAATCTATGGCAGCCACAAATTATAAACATATAACTTATATATATAAGTAAAAGAAAAACACACGACGTCTTTTGATTACGTTGTGTGTCAATCCTCAGGTGTCGTCTTGATTTTTATGGTTTTGTTTAAACCTTGTTCGTTTATCTGTGCTTCCAGATGTGTTGCATTGTCTGTGCATGTACTGTACATTTCCACGATTAAGTCAAATTTCCATGAATAGCTAACATTTCCCTTTCACAATTGATTTATTTGGAAAAATACAGCACAGGGCCGTGGGATTTTGATGAATAAACCAAGCTTAAGCATTAAGTGTCCGCATTGTCCAAAAACAAAAGCAGTTTGTTTGACGAAGGTTAAAGTGAAATGCCTTCGTCTGCACTAAAATGACTTCATACACGATGCTGAATTTCCTGACAGTGCAGAAAATCTCTGGCAAAGTAGATATGGAACAGGCCACGAAACGTTGACAGGAGGATCAAGCGGTCATTTGGAAAACGCCGCCCAGACAGGAAGTGATGGATGGGTGACAGTCAGAAGGCGGGGGCCGTGGAGAAGCACCGAGGCGCAGGTAGTGCGCGCACCCACAAAAGATGCCTCCCTCTATTTTGTGGTTTTTTTTGGTTGATTTCCCCTGGTGGGTCGTCATTGTTACTAAGTGCTCAAAGAAAGCAAACAGAATGCCTGGATATAAGTCAAAGACATAAGTCAAAATGAATAATGCTGAGAGTCCCAATGTACACCTAATGGACTGGGAGTGGAAGGTCTAACTCGCAGGACGCCGGCCGTTAGTGTCCTGCTACACAAAAGGAGGGTGGGAGCTGGAATTCCCATCCCAGTGCTGGGATAAGCGGAAAGAGCGGGAAGACGCAGCACGGATAAGACTTATAATGATTTATATAAAAATAAAACACGGTAAGAAGAAGACTCGTACGTTAACTTACGTCTGCACAGCGTAAAGTTTTCCAAGCGTTTATGTTATAAACACCCGAGTGGGGGGGGGGGGGATGATCAACCGCAGATCAAATCAGCATCAAAGTCACAGGCCAAGCAAATCAAATGATGGATTGATCAAGTCTACAAAATGAAGGAATTAATGAGGGTCGTTCTCTTGTCGACGTCCTGTGTGCCCAGACATGTTACTGGTGGTGTATGAAGACATACCATCACCATAGAAACCTCAAAAAAGGCATCGGCATCCGCAGGTACCCGGAGGTGCGAGGGGTGTGTCTTAATGGAGGCCTTGACGCAGGGGGATTCCACGCTGATGATGAGGAGCATGAGCTACACCTCGATGGGCTCCTCTGAACATAGGAGGTCTGCCAAATAACAGACGACGGTTCTTGACGGCACGTGTGGGCCACGGCAGACGCTGCCGACTCTGGCCGCTCCGTCATGGTCTGCGAGGAGGCAGATCCCCAGCAAGGAGCCTTTACCCCCTGTGTGGTAGCTGATGCTGGCAGCCTGCCATCGTGTCACAGACAGCCGGGAGACCCAGGACTCCGGTCTGCCGAGCTGTCAGGACGTCGCCTCTCACAGTCACTAAATTCAGCAGCCCCCGCCTGGAGAAAAAAAAATCATGGGGGCCCTGAACAAAACCAACCGCTCCGGGGCCTGGATGGAGGCGACCCCTCCGGCTCCCGGCTGCTACAAATTACCCGATTAAAGAGCTTAGGGGTATTATTTTCAGGGGCCTGATCCGGGATTGAGCGTAGCTGCCTGACTGTCGACCCGCCTGTGGCCATCGTGCATGACGGACAGCCAGGCAGGGATGGGCAGGCCACCATTAAGTCAGTACTAATCAATCACCGAGCGACAGGCACACTAAGTCATACCACCAGCGAGGACTGTAATGACACTAATAATGGGGGGGGGGTTGAAGAATTTGTTGTAAGCGTAGTAAATTACATTCCCATAGAGCCCTGACGTCTTGGGGCAGTAAAAGATCTACGGTTACACGACCCCCCCCCCCCGCCCCACCCCCCACATGTTATTCCATGGGGTCGACTATGCTGGCTGTCGGGCCGCCACTGTGTAACAAAGCCTGAGACAGTGACATCACCGTCTCTGCCTCCCCCCCCCCAACCATAACAAGATCCTGGAGACTAGGAGGGGATTGTCAACGCCATGCCTTGTGCTACTTAAATCTTGACAGACACGACTGCTGCAGTATAGTGGAAGGGGCCTCTGCTTCGGGGTGGGGGGGTGTTATCATGGGGTCCGTGACGTGAGACTCATGCCCGGCTTCTTCCCGTTCTCCTTCACAGCTTTATTCTCCCATTCTCCTTCACAGCTTTATTCTCCCGTTCTCTTTCACAGCTTTATTCTCCCGTTCTCCTTCACAGCTTTATTCTCCGGTTCTCCTTCACAGCTTTATTCTCCCGTTCTCCTACACAGCTTTATTCTCCGGTTCTCCTTCACAGCTTTATTATCCCGTTCTCCTTCACAGCTTTATTCTCCGGTTCTCCTTCACAGCTTTATTCTCCGGTTCTCCTTCACAGCTTTATTCTCCGGTTCTCCTTCACAGCTTTATTCTCC
>JAODKE010000101.1:3636975-3647878 GCA_026779605.1 Mormyrus hasselquistii
CTAGCAGAGTGCTGTAAGAGAGGCTGGAGAGTCAGCACAGCTAGCAGAGCGCTGTAATAGAGGCTGGAGAGTCAGCACAGCTAGCAGAGAGCTGTAAGAGAGGCTGGAGAGTCAGCACAGCTAGCAGAGTGCTGTAAGTGAGGCTGGCGAGTCAGCACAGCTAGCAGAGTGCTGTAAGAGAGGCTGGAGAGTCAGCACAGCTAGCAGAGTGCTGTAAGAGAGGCTGGAGAGTCAGCACAGCTAACAGAGCGCTGTAAGAGAGGCTGGAGAGTCAGCACAGCTAGCAGAGCATGAAGAAGCCAGAGATTCAGTGCCTGAACTGCAGCGGCTCCACTCACAAGAAATGCTAAATAGTTTTTTAATTTTTTTTTTAATTTATCAAGTGAAGTTGCATCAACAAAAAGTAACATTAGTCAATAGTTTCGTGTAGTTACAGTATGGAATAGTCTTCCTGCTAGTGTAGCGCAAGCTAAAACCCTGGGTTCCTTTAAATTAGAGCTAGATAAGATTTTAACAACTCTGAGCTATTAGTTGAATTCTCCCCAAAAAAGCTTGATGGACCACATGGCCTCCTCTCATTTATATGTTAGGAATAGATGCTACACAGCACAAACAAAGCCTCAGTGATTATCACACAACAGAAATGGCACTTCAGAGGTCCCACCTCAAATAGAAACACTGTGAGTTAACAAAACTGGCATTAAAGGCAAGGCTGCCGTTCCGAAATCGCTTATGTTCATGAAGACGGTGGATTAAGGTAACGTGGTCTCACCAGGTCATTAGGATGGACAGGAGCTGGAGAAATCTCTTTCTTATGCAGCTACTGGTGACATCATCAGTGTCAGATCGACATTTCGACAGGGGCTGCTGTTCAGCCCTTGAGTCAGACACTTGAGCTGAAGTCGGCAGTGATCTTTATGCAAACCTTTGAGAAGGTAGCAATGGATGGCACCCCCGTCTAGTGGAGCGCAGTGGTGTAGAATGGTGGAGGGGCATCTTCAAGTGTTTCTGGAGTGGAATGTAAACAAACCGAGTCACTGATCTGGTGAGCGGCTCTTGAACTCCGATCACGGAGAAGCATGTTTGTAATCGACAGACAGTGGCAGCTTTTTGCGCCTCATCATTCCAGGGTTTGGCCAACAGATTTCCCCATATGGCCTTGTGACATAAATAATCCAAGTAAACACCTCCGGTTTGCCAACTGGACCCTGCGTTCTGTGGCCCTATCAGCTCTCAGTCTGTGGGCTCCTGGTTTATATGCAGTGTGAATCTGTAACTCTGACTGTGTTTCCTCCCGTTACTCCAGCTTCCTGCGGTTTATACTTAAGCGTGACACTGAATTATCCTTTTAGGCCCGCCCTTCCCAGCCTGGTTCTCAGGAGCAAGAACGTAGACTGTCTGTGGGTCCCTAAGGGCTGGATTGGGAAACAATGGTATAGATTGATTTTGTGTGAGTGTGTGTACTCTGCTATGGATTGTCACCCCATCCTGTGATGGGCTGCAGGCTTCTCTGCAGGCCTGCGCTGGATGAGCGGTACAGAAGATGGATGGATTATGTCGTTTGGATTTGGCCTAGTTGTGTAAGCTTCTGCAGAGTCTTCCCTCTTTGAGCTTTTTCTGAATCTGCTTGTTATTATTGCTAGGCTGTGATGTGATGTAACTGTGAAAGGCACCAGCATCGATCACACTGCAGTCACAGAACTGGAGGAACCACAGCGGGTGAAAATAAGTAAAACCGGATATAGCCGCCCGGTCCGGGCTGGTGACCATGATGACGGAACTTGATTCCAGGAAGGCCTCGCGTGTGGGGAAGTCGGTGCCGGGCCGGTCCAGATCACGACGGGCCTTTAAACTCTACAGGCTCAACAAAAGGCATAATTGATCTCTGTACTCTCTGCACATGTGGACTCTGATGGATGAGAAATAAAAACATGATGCAACACATAACTTTCTGCTGAGTAATCAGGCTATTTATAGCATGTCTCCAGGGTGGGGGGGTGGAGGTACAAATCTGACAGCAGTCCCACCCAGGATTCTGGCCTGACTGTGCATTAACAAACTTCAGGAGTTCTGTGGGGAGTGACGGGTGAGTAACATATATGCTAACATGCACACGCATATCTGAAAACGCAGCTGTGAGACGTGGCTAGTGAGACCACCCCCCCCCCCCAAGCTGAAAAGCACGGTATCCGCCCTTTCGGGGTTTCAGCATGTCCTTACCTGTAGAGGTCCGTCAGGATTGGACCCCTGGGACAGCAGAGGCGGCGGTCTGTGGTTAAGCTGCTGTACCTCTGAACAGATGGTTGCAGGTTTGAGTCTCAGACCAGCCCCCAATTAAACCCCAGTTGCTTCAGAGAGTGTTGGAGGAAAACAGCAGCTAAATAAGTGAAACGTTATACTCTGTGCTAAGACATCTGAAGTAAAGATCCAATCCTATCTGTGGACATGTCCTTCAACTTTCTGTGTCTTTAATCATCAGCCATCATTTCTCTTCGAGGGCTGCCTATGTCTCTAGCACAGTGAAACAGATCTCGCAGCCCAGGGACTCTCTACTGTACCTCGGGTTCGAACTACTTGCCTTTTTTTCTAAAAAAGCAAATTACGGGGCATTTCACCTGACAGCAATTTTTTGCTGCAGCTAGAGGGAGGAGCAACTAAAGACAGATGCAAACAGCAGGACGCCGGGGCCTGACGCAGGGGCCCGACGCAGGGGCCCAGCACAGAAACGCACAGAGAAACACCAAATCCTGAAACGCCACATTCATTCTGCACAATGTGATTATGGTAGTTTGATGAATTGGGAGAAACAAAGTTAAACGTAACTTTCCGCTGGGTGTCCGTAATGCCTGCATGCCATTTGGGGATTCGTCTCCAGTCCAGAATGAGGGAAGAAAAGCCTGCCTGTTGGACCGAGGCTGGGGGTTTGGTGGGGCAGGGGGCACCGAAATGGTTATTCTTAAACCTCAGCAGGATGGAGAGGAAAGGGCGAAAGTGGGCCCCCATCCGTGGCTGCCTGGAGCCAGCCACCGCACCGGAGACGCCGGGAGAGCGATAGGCTTTCACGCGACGTAAAACAACATTAAAACGATAGCTACGTTATGTTTTTTTTTTTCACAGCTAGCTCTGAAAACAGCTTCTATTTGAAACCTACAAATGACTCACAGAAAAATGACACGCTGTTTACATTCTGCGTGTGCTCTTTCCATGTCGGAACAGGCTACACGTGTGCTAATGGAATAATCTTTCTGTGATTGCCGTGGCACGCGTCGGCCCGCACGCGCTCGTGTAGCGCATGTGGCCAAATGCGGCACGGCCGTGCTAGTTGCGCGTGCTAATGTGCTGACACGCCGTATCACAAATGCTGCATTGCTCGTACAAAAAAAGAAAAAGTTAAAGGACACTCGCCTTGAGCCTGTGCGAGACGTCTCTATGGAGCGAGGCCTGTCTCACACGATAAGAGTCTACTGGGTGAAAATCGCTGTTTTAAGCACAGAAAACAAGGCAATTTGCAGGTGATTAATGCAGATGAGAAGTTTTACTGAGGTGGACATGAACCTACTTCTTCTGTGGTCTGTGGGTGTTTCTCAATACCAAGTATGCAAAGATCGCACTTGTGATCTTGGCAGAGCCGCTCTTGCTAACTTGCCTCCCAAGAAAGACCTTGGGGCGCAATGAATCATGGGATTGGTCTCATTTTGGTGAGGATGCAACCAAAGTATCCTTAATATTTGGGGCGGGGGGAGAACGACATCCGGGGATTTCTACCACCCTCTGTACTTCTGCTCTTAGTATTGGAACTGATCTTCCGCAATGGAAGATGATGCCAAAAACGGACACACGGGTACAGTAAAGTACACATATTGAGATACACCCCATGAATCTGTCTGTGAATTGTTCTGCCAGCCAATCTGTCAATCTGTGAGTCTGTCTGTGACTCTGTGAGATTATATATAAAAGCTTCTGAGTCTGTCTTGAATTGGCCTGAGAATCAGTCCGTAAATATGTGACTGTTGGACTAAATCGGAGACTTCATACGTGAATCTGTCGATTGACATGGACCACAGATAAGGGGATTTACTAAAACTCTGACAATGGTGGTTTGGGTACGGGGGCGGGGGGAGGGGGTGTGTCGTTGTGAGACATCAGGACCTGTGGGTGACTGCTGTGTCATGTAAAACCAGTCCATTTTTAAAACATTTTTAAGCATGTGGTATATTCAACGTTTTCTCGCTCGCAGTGGGGAAGGGAGCATTCTAAAACTGTCCCTTTTAAAGGGGTGATAGGATCCCTGCTGTTTGAAGGACCCTCCCCAAGGCCCTGTGTGGGGCTCGTCACGTTCCCAGCTGGGGTCTTCTTCAGGCATTGGTCTTTGATGTCCCAGACTGGAACTTCTCACCGGCCAGACCCATTAGCTGCGTGATACTAGTATCTCACAGTCATTTTATACAGCACAGTCCTGCAGCCACTCTCGGTGTCCCTAGGGGGCGCTCACACAGCAGTTGATACCCTGGCTTTCTGTGTTATAGAATCTGTAGAATCTTACTTTCCTATGTTACTTTCACGTTCCTGGTCAGCAGAAACACGTCATGCCTCAGACTCCTCCTGTACTTTAACTGTTGATTCTGTTTCAAATATGTTATTTATAATTAGGGTCTTGGGTTCAATAGAAAATGTCATGTCATCCAGGGTATATTCCAGGCTTCCTCCTTGTGGTATCTGGGTCAGGCTCTAGGTGGATGGATCACTGGAAATATGGTCCTGTTCAAAAGCAAAAGAGTAAGTTTTGATATAGGAAATTTAAAAAGTAAATAAATAAAAATAAAGACCAAAGTAAGGGTGACACATTAGGTGAGTATTTTTAGGGAAAAAGAGCGTGGAAGCTGGGTCAACAGTGAATATTCTACAGGGACAGGGCCCACAGTCAGTGTCATGTGACTGTTCTGCAGGGGCGGGGCCCACAGTCAGTGTCATGTGACTGTTCTGCAGGGGCGGGGCCCACAGTCAGTGTCACGGTGACTGTTCTGCAGGGGCGGGGCCCACAGTCAGTGTCACAGTGAGTGTTCTGCAGGGGCGGGGCCCACAGTCAGTGTCACAGTGAGTGTTCTGCAGGGGCGGGGCCCACATTCAGTGTCACAGTGAGTGTTCTGCAGGGGCGGGGCCCACATTCAGTGTCACAGTGAATGTTCTGCAGGGGCGGGGCCCACAGTCAGTGTCACGGTGAGTGTTCTGCAGGGGCGGGGCCCACAGTCAGTGTCACGGTGAATGTTCTGCAGGGGCGGGGCACACAGTCAGTGTCACAGTGAGTGTTCTGCAGGGGCGGGGTCCACAGTCAGTGTCACGGTGAATGTTCTGCAGGGGCGGGGCCCACAGTCAGTGTCACAGTGAGTGTTCTGCAGGGGGCAGAGCTTTCAGTGAGCATAGCCAGACTCCTAGGGTCCCAGCGAGGGGCCAACCCCTGCCCTGACGGCATCGCCCGGCTGAGCAGACTGGGCTCATTGGGACCTGTCACACATGGTGGTCAAGTGAATCTTCTCAAGGGGCTGCAGAGGACGGCAGAGGCCCCAGCGCTCACACGGCCGTGTGGTACCTTGAGCCCCCCCCCACACGTGGAGCATTTTCCTGGCCAGCGATGCCAACTTTGCAAAAGCTCAGCCCTGGTCTTCGTCATCAGGGCAGAAGATCCATTGGCTGAGCTCTTCGGCTCAGACCGAGGGAGTCGGTTTCCACTAAACGCTGCCACATGTTCACACGATCACTGGCTCCCTCGCATTTTCGGCCCCAACAAGGGGGGAACTTTTAACACGGAAAGGAAATTTCTATTTGTCTGTTTCTTCCCGCATATTTGCCTCGTTAAGTGATTAATGAGCCCCTCTGGCCTTTGTCTTGCGGTCGTGCAGTTAAAGCGCTGACAGGCGGTCTACGCCTCGCCTGTGTGTGTGCGTGTGTGTGTGTGCGTTTGCGCGCATGTGTGTAAAAATGGGCGGCACAGGCTACCTATTGTGAAGTCGAAGCGCTGGTTAATTAAGATTCTATTTGGAACGTCTCTGCCTTTTCCTTCTGGGGTTGGAACTCATGGCAACATTCCGGTCCATTCCATCCCTTTCGGTGGGGCCAGGACATTAGCATAACAACGACACCCCGGAGCGGGATCGGCCGCGTGTGACCGGCGGTGGGCCCCGGGCCCGGGACCCTCAGATGGTAATCTCGGCAGCTGGGTCGCTCAGAGCGGAGCGGAAGGGGTGGGTGAGAGGGGCGGTGGGGTCATTGTCCGGTAGACCAGCGGGGGTGGGGTGCGGGGGTGGGGGGGGTTATCGAAAATGCAGCTGGCATTCTGTTTGACCGCGGACCTCAAATATAAATCTCCGACCGGCAGCAACACGGCACGCCTGCGACATCATGCAAGAAGCCCCGCCCCCCCACACCTGGTTGGCCGAATGGCTGAATGACGGCCATTGTTTTCAGTGCTGGGGTCCACGTGCGCGGGTGATGCCGTCGCCACGGGAGACGTCGAAAGTGCTGTGAATCAAATGACACCGACGCCAGACGCTGCCAGAGGTCCTAACTATAAACCGAGACGTTCACAGGGGAGAACAATGAAACAATTAAAATGCTGCTTACTTAATTAATCAAGCAATTAAGAATTTTATTTGACAGGGGAAGGAGCGTGTAAAATTCAGTTTAGTCTGCACCGAGGAAACGAGCATTAAGCCACATGTGGGAGCACAATTTATCATACTCTGATTATAGGCATGTAGGCATCGTTAGAATATCATTAACGTGGCAAATGCCTCAGCCAATCGGTTCTGACTTTTATATACTCAGAAATAACTTATTTTGTCACAAACGTGGAACCTTTCGCTCATTAAAGGATAGTGCAAACTGAAGGAATCGTGTGGATGCTTTTACAGTCACAGAGAAGAAGCACGGAGTCAGACGTTAGTGTCCATTAAACAGCAACCACGGGAATAATGATGTAAAAATGAAAAGAGTATGGAAAGAAAGAATGGGAAGGATTGTTGGACGGAGTTTCAGTGGAATGGCACACAGCAGGTGTGAGGAATTATTTTCACTCCAATTTAAAGGCAATAATAAAACGTAATAAGAGGTAATGCCTTTTAGGGAGATTATATGCTCTTTCACCCCCAAAATACCGCACACCTCATGGCTAGCATGTGTGGTTCTCTGATTTCGCTGTCGTTTAAAATCAGCTTGTTTCACTCCCTATCCTTAAATAGCTCATGTTTTCACAGAGTAGGATGTGTTTAGTGTGTTTTTTTATTCAGAGACGCGGCCGTGGAAACCGCTTGGGCTCCGGGCGTCTGTCGATAAACTGCATCCTGAGATGTGTTTGCGGTACGAGGCCCACAGGCAGGACATGGAGGTTTAACACTTAGGGGAGCAGTGACCCCAGCAGTGACCCCAGTGACTTGCCTGCTGCTGAAACACTGCGTCGGTGTTACAGTGTTGCACCGCGCTCACTGCACAGGTGACTTCTTTGTGTTTTTAAAGTCAAAAGAGATTAAAAGCAAATGGGGGTGTGTAAGGCCCACTGTGTAAGATGGTACAGCACACACACACACACTGAGGCACATACAGACATACAGACATACAGACACAGACACACAGACATGAACCCAGACACTCTCCCATTGCCAGCGTGACTGGTCCCCCGCTGTGCTGGAATGCATCCAACCAGATCTCCCCCCCCCCGATATTGGTGTGGTTAATAACCCCATAAAGGGTGCTTTATGGGGGTCAGGTCACGTCCCAGGCCTGGCTGGTGGCCTCGGCGAGGACCAATGTGCTGCAGCTGGTGACAATGGGGACCTGCCCCCCCTCCACCCCCCCAGGGCCACCACAAAGACAGAAAGAGTCACTTTGTTGGGCACAGGTGCCCAACGGGGCCGTTATGCATGCGCCGCACGGCCCGACTCACACGCTTCTTGTCTGAGGGCCCAGACGACGCATCACATACGCAGACTCTCGGTGTGGCAAAATGACATCTGAGCTTTCTGAATGCCCCCAGCACCCTGGGACCCGGCCTTGCCAGGAAGACACTGCAGCAGTGACCCACACGCTGCTCACTGCACTTCCTGATTGTCCTTCTCTTCCTTGTTTTTCGTTTTAACCTTCCAGACGCTGAAATTTTACCGTGCCAGAAGCTGAAATTTCATCCTGAGTATTCCTAGATCCTCAAATGAAAGCCAGACCCCCCCCACCCCCATACACACACACACACACACACACCATATGGACGTGGTTACGGTGTCCAAAATGGGCACCATTTTGGTCATGCGGGTGACTGGGTGCAGGACCGGGGCAACGACACTGAGCGTATTGGCCCTGAGAGGGTCCGTGACATGTGGGGACAGGCCCAAGGGGGCGGAGCTCATATCAGTTATCATAGGAGGTTGGTATAATTCTCTATGTGTTGGGGGGGCAGTGAAAAGAACGATGATCTGACTATGTTAGGGGCCCAGAGTTTTTCCTTCTGAGGGGCATGTCGGCTCAGCGGGTCACAGACACCCCCCCTCCAATGCCGTGTCTTCAGGCTAACTATTAGCTATGCACTCACTTTATCCGTTCTCACTCTAGGGGGGGTAGAGACAGTGCAGTAGGGCAGACTGCACCCCAGGCCGTAATCCAGGCCTAGCGCGGCATTAATGGATCTGGGGGTAGAAGAATCTGCATAGGAATGCTATTCCCAGGGCACTTACCCCACTGCTGGGGGGCAAAAAAGATAAGGGACCTTCACAGGGCACTAAAAGCTTGGAAGCTCTGGCCAAATATTCAGACCCTGAAATCTTAGCCTTTTTCCCATAATGCAGCGGGTCAAAGCGTGTTCAGTGCAGTGGAGCCGGTGCCGTCTTCGTGTGAGTCGCGTGTGAGTCGCGTGTGTGCCCCCCCACAGGATGGTCTGCGTACATGAGACCTTCAGACACCATCTTGTGTCTTCATCCAGATCTCCGTCAGGAGCTCCTGTCCGATTCACTCACCCTTGGCAGGACGGGACCGGCGCTGCCCAAAATGGAGCGCGCGGGATGGGGTGACACGGAAAGAAGCCCGGCAGCAAGGAGACGGACACCCGGCGCGCGGAAAATGAAATGAAAGGGCAAAGGGTCCGAGCGCTTTGGGGGTGGGAAGCCATGGAAGGAGTTTGCTAAAAGCGCCATGGCCACCGTGGCGAATCCGGCCTCAATGGCCTCATTCACGGCGGACTCCGGCCTCGCCGATGGGATTTACATCTCATACAGATCGCCGACCCCCCCCGGTCCTCGATGCCCTCTCTCTCCTGGGCCACATCTAGGACAGGGCTGGTCTGGCGGGCGATGAAAAGGCGGAGAGCCCACCCAGCTGCTTCGGGCCGCAGAGCCCCAGGGGTCTCCTGCTGCAGCCCCCCAGCTCCGGACCACCGTCCTCAGCCGGGCCTGTTTGTTTACCGAAGGCTGGGGGGGAAATGCCACCGGGAGCCCCGCCCCCAGGTGAAACTTTCAGGAGCTCTTATTTGTGTGCTTGATTCGTGTCGGTTAAAAATACGTCCAGGTTTTACCTCGTTAGACCCAGTGGAAAAGTAAACCAGGGAGGGAGTCGGAGAGAGAGAGAAAGCGCAGCTCGGGAATGGATGATTCGTCGAGTGGGGTGTTAAAAAAAACGAGTGGCCCTTCGAGGTGGCCTGCGGCCGCGGTCGGCCGTTTGCTGTGTCTCGTGGGGAATACCATCGCGCACCCCCCCCCCCCTCCCCCCTGCGCAAATCGTGCCGACACACGTTGGGAGCCAAGGCCACTTCTGCCCATGTTTGCCTCTGTATTTAGATGCAGGGGAGATAGAAATATTTACTCCCTCCCCCAGTGTGTGATAATATCAGGCATAGCCTCGGACAGCCTGGAGCCTAAATGCCATGGGTGGGGGGCAGCTGTCATCTCTGGAAGACCCGCAGGGGTGATGTGTGCATGTTTTTCACATGGGTATAGACCGTCGTGTTCCTCCTGCCCACAGTATCTCCCTCTGCTTCTGTGGGGGGGGGACCAGCTCGGTGCTGCTGTGGCCTCACAGATTCACCCCAAAAAGATCCTCTAGTTATAACAAAGCCTGAAGCGATATTGATTTATTTGGTTTTGCTTTATGTAATTTCCTTTGTTTGGTTTACTTTATCCAGTTAAGTCAAATAAATGATAAATGAATTAAACCAGAAGACCAGTGTCCCCAAGAGGGGCTCTCATCTAGATGACATCGTGAAAGCTGGGAGCATTGAGAGTGGCCTCACGCTGCTTGAGTACATCGTGCAGGTTCACCTCGGAGGGTGAAATTATCTTTTAACTGGGCATAGATTTCACAGGGGCACTAAAAACCCAACATTTCCTTCGTGTTTCAATGTTCAATGCCCAGCTTTTTATGGAAAAATCAGCTGTAGTTGAGCATAAAGGCAGAACCCATAAAGACTCTGCGATGAGGGCTATCAGCTTGGGCGTTTCTTACTCTGCTAGCAGAGAGCATGCTCCGTGACCTTTGACCCCACAGGCCATGAGCTGACAGCAGAACCGGCTGCCGCTCCAAGGGATGTTCCTGTGGAGGCTTGACCTCCTGACCTGCTGGGAGCCTGGACCACACACCGCCCCTCCCACTGCCTTGGGCCGATTCATTCGGTCACTGGGTTGGGGGAAGTGTGTGGTGGGTGGGGGGGGGGGGGACGGGAAATTAGATAAAAAGGGACCTGGGGTTAAACACCCAGCCCCAGCACCCCTCCCCAACTGTTTGCAGGGGGGGCTGCTTGAGGGGCCCAGAACCTGCATGTCAGGCTCCAGTTGTGACCCCCAGCCTGGTGAAACATGGTGGGGGGGTGGGCGTCTGAATGGATACCGAGGCAGCGGAGGTGGACGAATTGTGCATGGAGGGGGTGGGGTGG
>JAODKE010000101.1:3690742-3702605 GCA_026779605.1 Mormyrus hasselquistii
GCTCGCTTGGGGAGAACTTAACTAATAGCTCAGAGTTGTTAAAATCTTATCTAGCTCTGATTTAAAGGAACCCAGGGATTCAGCTTGCACTACGTTAGCAGGAAGACTATTCCAAACTCTGACTACACGCTGTTATATCTGAAATCAAATTCAAATGTTTGCTTTTAATGTGTTGTTTTTAAGCGATGTGTGGCGGACGTGTAGGACCTAGAATGATACAGATATCAAGCTGAAAACTTCACCCACTCGTAGCTCCTTACTAAATGGATGGTTGGTTGGATGGATGGATAGATGAATGAAAACTACTTTTAAATGTGTATTGTTTTGTCATTTTCCTTTTTCATTTCGTCAGTTTTTCTAATACAAATAACGATGTATTCCCCAAGAAATGCACGTATACGTAACAGATTAAGGTAAATAATAAATAAATCGTAATTGTTTGTCTTTTTGTTATTATTCTTGGTGAAACAGCAGCATTCCGACTAATTGGCTATAAAAGCAATAACACATGCTCTCCTGCACTCCGAGCTCCGAAAGCGCTTTTTCCGCGACCCAGCCGGCTGGCCCGGCATCGTGGACTGATATCCCCCCCTATCGGTGAACGCGAGACGCGGGCAAACTTGGCTGAGAGGCGCCCAATGTTTCGGTTCGCAGAGACAAGGCATCGGAGGGCACTGTTTGCGTCTTGGAGAAGGAAGCTCCATCCTAGCAGCTTTAATTAACCTTCCTTTCCATCTCGAAATTATTTTCTGGCATTTGACAGCGCAATTCCAGCAGCGTTTCTGGAGAGAATGGAGCTGAAGTCGATCACTCTGAATGTTAAAAGCTCGAAGGAGAAAGATGAGATGACGTTGGAGTGGATTTATTGCCCTCTTGTCACAATATCCAGCATTTATTTTGTAATATTACATAATTTCCCGTTTCAAATTTGGCCACTAGCAATACTGCTGTTACTATCACCAACGCAATAAACGCTAAGATTTCTACCGCTGTTATATTACTAAGAAATTGTATCATGGCTAACATATTACTTTTCCTCTCTTAGAACTATTACAACTAATAATAACCAAATAATAAAACTCATACTACTGCTGATTGACGGACATTGGTATTATTTTCATTGCGTCCAAAGCAAGTCATTACTTTATATTACATTAAATTTACCATATTATGGCCAAAACAGACGCCAAAGGGAGCGACTGAGTCACAAAACTTTTTATTTGAAGCAAATAAATCAAATATACACACACCCCTTGTAGGAGCAGAACTCTTAAAACGAAGCTGACTTCGCCTGTTGAATTTATTTAGGAGTTCAATATACAGGAGCTTATTAGTTAAGACTGGGGGCGGTGGGAGCAGGTCTCCTCCCTAAGATATGCGGGCCAATCGGGCGCCGCTCTTCAGGTGACGAACCGATAAAGTGTGACTGCAGGAGCGCCGACGCTCCGAAACTCTCAGGCGACTTGGGAATAACTGTGGGCAGGGAGACTCTGTGCTTTCAGTGCGCGAAAGTCCGCTGGAGAAAGCGCATCGTTACGAGACCTGCATGTCACTCTCCGGGGTGCCGAGAATCTCAGTCTACTTGCAAAGGGACATCTGAGATTTTTCGAAAACTTTTTCTTTTGGAGAAATTACAGTTTGACGCTTTATACTTATTCTTTAAAGACAACTTTTAATAACTTAACAGTATTTTGCAACAAAAAATACTCTAACAAAACCGAAAAAAAAAAAAAATTCCCATTTTTTTCTCAGCCATAACAGGCTTTTTCATTTTTTAGAGCCTCGGTTTATTTCCTCTGTACTTGTGCATCCCATCATTTTTTCGCATGAATCTACTCGATCCATTCCTGAAAATGTCAGACGAGCAAGATAAGTGCCTTTCTGACGCCCCCAGCCCGAGCATGTCGGAGGACTCCGCGGGATCCCCTTGCCCGTCCGGATCTGGCTCCGACACGGAGAACACCCGACCCTCCGAGAACAGCATGATGGGACCGGACGGTCAGAGGGGTGACTTCAAGAAGGACGAGGAAGACAAATTCCCCCTGTGCATCCGAGAGGCGGTGTCCCAGGTGCTGAAGGGCTACGACTGGACTCTGGTCCCGATGCCCGTCAGGGTGAACGGCACCAGCAAGAACAAACCGCACGTCAAGAGACCGATGAACGCCTTCATGGTGTGGGCGCAGGCTGCCCGGAGGAAGCTGGCGGACCAGTATCCACACCTACACAACGCGGAGCTCAGCAAGACTTTGGGCAAACTTTGGAGGTAGGTTTCGCGTCCCGTTTGAACCGGGTGAAGCTGCTGCAGTTGGACCAAGTTTGGTGCGGAATTCAAGAACGATACTTCATACGGTTATCTGCAGTTTTGAATGAGTTCAGTATAGTTAGTTGGCCTCTATTCGTGCTTTTGTTTTATTCAAATATGAAACTCTGTTATGCATGCATTTTAAAATCATGCCGATTCAAATTAAGCACTGCAAGCCTCCTTCGTATTACTAGCGTCCAGACAGTGTGCAGTTGGCATCAGCGTGCGGTTCACGTTTAGAAACGGGTTTCCGGACCCTAATCCGTGTATAACATTAAGAGAATTCCAGTTCATCTCTAAATTTGCCTAAACCATGGCAAACGAGGTCGGTTTCTCTGCTGCATCCACCAACTTCTCCGCGTTTCAGGTTGCTCAACGAGGGGGAAAAGCGTCCGTTCGTGGAGGAGGCTGAGCGCCTCCGGGTGCAGCACAAGAAGGATCATCCTGACTACAAATACCAGCCGCGGCGCAGGAAGTCAGTGAAGAGCGGCCAGGGCGAGGCGGAGGACGGCGTCGAGCAGACGCACATCTCCCCCAACGCGATCTTCAAGGCGCTGCAGCAGGCGGACTCGCCCGCCTCCAGCATGGGCGAAGTGCACTCTCCCGGAGAGCACTCCGGTAGGGCTTCACACCGCCATGTATACATACGATTTCTAGTGCAAAGGATACTAATTAAATTATTCATAAGCGTCTCTAAGTTATATCCCAAGTCGAGAGAGATTCTAAGCATAATATACATGCATATATAAATCATTAAAGATTTTATGGGGGCTATCGTGTAAACATAACACCTGTCTTTACTCTGCCGATTTATGATTCCCCCACCCCCTCCCCCAACGGCCTGCGTGGTGAAAACTTTGTATAACAGCCCCCCCCCAGTAACTCATAAAGCTTATCTCTCTCCCTTTCCAAAATTCAAAGAACATCCTTATTGGCTTTTATGCTTTGGACGTCATGCCTTTTTACTGATTAATGCCTCCATAATTTTTTTCCCCTCCAATCTTCCACTCGCAGGCCAGTCCCAGGGGCCCCCCACACCCCCCACCACCCCAAAAACAGATGTGCAGACTGGCAAGGTTGACCTGAAGAGGGAGGGGCGCCCCCTGCAGGAGGGGGCCGGTCGTCAGCTCAACATCGACTTCCGGGATGTAGACATTGGCGAGCTGAGCAACGACGTCATCTCCCACATCGAGACGTTCGACGTCAACGAGTTCGACCAGTACCTCCCTCCCAACGGTCATCCCGGGGCACCAGTCGGCGGCACGGGCCATGGGGCTGGGGCTGGGGCTGCAGTCTCGTACGGGGGCAGCTACAGCATGGCTGCCACACCCCCAGCCTCCCAGGCCGGCTCGACAGGCAGCGGGGGCAGTGGACATGGCTGGATGTCCAAGCAGCAGCAGCAGCATCCCCTGCCCAGCCTGGGCGGAGAGCAGGGGCAGACCCAGCCGAGGGCCCCACACATCAAGACGGAGCAGCTGAGCCCCAGCCACTACAGCGAGCAGCCAGGCTCCCCCCAGCACGTCAGCTACGGCTCCTTCAGTCTACAGCACTACACCACCTATCCCGCCATCACGCGCTCCCAGTACGACTACTCCGACCACCAGGGCGGCGCCACCGGCAGCAGCACCTACTACAGCCACGCCTCCGGCCAAGGCTCCGGCCTCTACTCCACCTTCAGCTACATGAGCCCCGGGCAGAGACCCATGTACACCCCCATCGCAGACAGCGCCGGTGTGCCCTCTGTAGGCCAGACGACCCACAGCCCCCAGCACTGGGAGCAGCAGCCTGTCTACACCCAGCTGTCCAGGCCCTGAGGTTAAAGGGACCCCCCCAAACCCACACCCCACATTGCCCCCACCTGCCCTCCAAAGTGAGGAGAGATGCTTCAGACCTGAACCCGGGACGCTGGACTTGAACACTGAGAATAATGGCTCACCCGTGCCTTTTTTTTACACTCAGAGTTGTGATTATATATTTTTAGCCATAATTACAAAAAAGATCTTAAAGACTCCTCTGTGAGGATATATTAATTATGAATATTTTAGTATGTACTGTGTATGTTTCTTCCACTTTGATGGTTTATTCTGGGGGATTTTTCCCGTGTTTGTAGGTAATAACTTGGCTCCTGCCTCCTTGTAGGGCTGTTTGATTAAACCCTTGTTGCTCCGTGTGTAGAAGGTTGGTGACTCCGCCCTGCCAGAGCGCTGAAGCCTCTGTGACTTTGGAGAATCACAGCTAAGTTAGTGTAGTCCAGTCGCCGGCCCCCATGTCCGCTGCAGCTCCTTCACAGATGTAGCCTTTTAACCCATTTAATTTATTAGCATTAATTTTATTATAAAGTAATTATTTGCATTTTTTTCCTTTAATACAGCCGTGTACAACTAAAAGAAGGTGCCCTTCTGAATATAAAAGTTTATATGCTGATATGTTTTCTGTCAGAAGGGGGTACTTGTTTAAATATGGTACAAATTGTAACCATCTTGTTTATTTATCGTTTGTAAATGCGCCTATTTTAAATCTGTATTTGCTCTCTCTTGGTATCTAGTTGTGCACAGATTACTTTTGATTGTGAAATCTTGATTTGAACTTTTCTTTTTTTGTTAAAGAAAAACTGGAATAGTTGTTCTTTCATACAGATCATGGCAGGGGAAATGAAGATGTGGTAGATTCCCTTTTCTGCAGTGTAACAGGCCTTTTTACATAAAGCATTTCTTATTTCTCTTGCCTATTTTAGTACTGATTTTGACGAATTTCTAATACGGCTGAACGAAACCTTGTTTTCTTAGATGACTTTAATACGTTACCGCCTTTTGAAGAAGCTTATCTTTTGTATTATATTGTTTGCAATAAAAGAGAAAAATGTATTGGGGATAAAACAATATCTAAGTGAGTTGTGGCATTTATTCTCTCCTCGTGGAAATACCCCCCGGCGTTCTCCATGAACTTGGGCCGCATGGTGGTAAACGGACGTAATGTTTCTTCAGAGGCAACCGGTTTCCGAGGGGCGGTCGCTGTAGCAGCTGTCGCCTTGACGTCGATCAACAGCCTCGTATCTCATTCCACCAGATTCTGTCAACTGTGACAGGCGGAGGACTACCCCGTGAGCTTGTGAGAGGTTCCGTTCGGTGTGGGGGAAGAGAGGGCAGGCCTGCTTTTTGTTTTTCTAAAGCTTTCTTTGTTGCACCATTGGGAACTCCAGGAGGTTCCTTGCAGCGCTGATTGCACTGTTGAAGCCTTTCAGCAGGTGAAGCGGCCCATGCAGAAAATCACGCCATTGCCCCCAGAACTCATTCCTGCCGGAGGGAGACACTTCCAGAGGTCTCCGAGACGCTCGCCCACGGTTCCTCTGTAAAAGCTCACCACGGAGCTGAGGCTGCCTGCGTCATGGGCCTTTCTTCTCCCTTGTCTTTTTCTCACCGCCTGGTCGCGCATCTCTCTCTCTGTGACGTCACTGGCGGGACGGGACGAGGACAGCTCAGGGTTTTTGGTCATCCACTGAAACGAAAACGCCCGTCTCGTCCTGTAAGGACACAGAGTGCGGTCCGTTTCTCAGTCGGATGTACCCGAGTGGTTGTGATTATTTAGTCAGGGAGGGGCACTGGAAGCCCCCCTCCCGCTCCGAAAAACTTTTGATTATTCTGGGATGGACGCCATCATTTGCGTGGGCTGTGCCCCCCCCCTTCCCACCCCCCACTGTTGATTTCCCACTACCAGTGCACTCTTTGCATCATGCCCGAGACTGAGCTGGGAGCAGGGATGATGGCCGTACTGGTTTTGCTGCTCATTCTGTTCTGACATCTTTGTGATTTACCAGGGCTAAAAGGCTTGTGAAGGTGTTTTGTGTCAGGGGGGACTTTTCTCAGACCACATGAAAGCATCAGACGTTCCCAGGTCTCACATTGATGTTTCCTTGGTATCAGGCATATTTCCCAGGATTCATCATCACGCAAGGCAATGACAACACATCAACCTTCCTGTGAGTAAACAAGCGCTGACTCCTACCCAGCCCTAACCTTAGCCGTAAGCAACCGAACGAAATACAAGACTGGAGGTATTTTTAGTTTTTTGATTGCAGTCACGGATTTCTTATAAAATTGAATTCCCCCTTGTGGGAAATGAAAAATGGTCACCATAATGTAATGTAAAAAAAAACAGGTTTATCAGATTGTGGGGACATTTGATCCCCACAAAGTAATATATACATAAACAGACATGGATACACACCCACACACACAAATACCTGCCAGCTCTTCAGCTTTCGCTTCCCCAGGTGGGCTAGCTTGAGGTGGGACACTAAGTCACGTCACCCTCCTTCCTGCCACACAGTCAGTGACACCAATATCACTCACAAGAGAAGAATTTTAAAAACAGCATTTGCTCGGCCCAGGAAAATGTAGACGGTAGCGTTCCTGGAAGGATCTGCAGGAAGTCACCAGTCCAAATGCCAGGTGAAGGTTCTCCAACGCTGAGGCCTGGATCAGTGACACCAGAGTCCATCTCGCAGTATCACCTGCTATTGCAGCACAGATCTGTGAATGTTTTTTCAGGCCACATGAAGATGCGCGAGGAATCGGATGAACCACGCGGCTCGGGAAGGCGGCTGGGTCCGGTGCATGGGATCCGAAGCGACAGACCTGTTCTGGTTCCGTGGCGGGACCACATGTGGCTGGATCCTGCCACATCAAGCCATTTACATACTTTCTATTGGCACGTTTGGAAGCATAACAGAGTTAACACGGACACCTCAGTGTGTACATCTGCTTTGCAAACATTATGCAAATAAGGAGGGGGGGGGCAACATGTGAAAATAAACCCATGACTGTAGCCTGGAGGTGTGGTAGAACATTTGCCAAGAATTCCTCATCCCAGGTGCTATTTTCCGGTTTTGAAAGAGTCCCCACGGGTCTGAGTACTACTAAAGCAAAAGCTCTCATGACCCAGGAAGGCTGATGGCATAGCCAGAACTCAGTCAAAGGTTAAAGGTCACCACCCTGGGGGTGGGGGGGGGGCTCCAGGAAGGTCCCCAGGGCTCACAGCTGGGCTTAGGATGCCCCGACATGCTGTTTGACCCGAGCCACATGACCCTGTAATGTGACTTGTCATTTACATGGCATTTCCAAAGCCCAAGTTCTGCGGACGCATCAGAACCTCTGGGTTTGACTGTCTGGTCCAGTGTCGCCGTATCTGGAAACCCAACTTCGCCAAGTACTGTTCCTCACAGCCATGAACTGCAACTCGGCCCCCAGCGCTGATTAGAGCCAGAGGTGATACAGACCCGTTCTGTTACTTTTTAATGGTGTGGATTATAAACAATAACTAATCCCATTTCAAGGTTATGCTGACAGTTTTTCTCGGGGGCTGAGCAGACAGCATTTCTCTTTCTGTTTCCCTTTGCGCTGGATTAAGGTAAATGATATTAGTAGGTAAATGATATTAGTAGGTAAATGATATTAGTACCTACTTCCTAATGTTGTGACGGTTGGCTCATTGTGTGAACGCGTATAAAAAAGGTAGCCCCTTGCCAGAGGCTCACAGGTTCAAATCCCAGGAATACCCATAAACATGGTTCCTAGACCAGAGATGGGTGAAATACCCAGCTGTGAAAATGGGTTAAAGGTTAAGTTGAAACGGGGGTGATATTTTAGGTAAAAGCTTCTGTTCATCAAATATGTGAGGTGGAAAAGTGGCCCTGTCTGTCTCCAGCATGACGGAGAATGTCTGCCTGAAACGGCATCCCTGTCCCTCACATCATGTGCAGAACACGCGGTGGGGGGGGGTCTAGCAGGAGCTCCTGGAAAATCCAGGGGAGCTGGAGGATACTACAGCGGGGGGGCAAAGGTCATAAGGTTCCAGATGTCCCTGACAGGAAGCTGAGCTGTTTATATGACAGTTTGGGGAGGGGAAGCACGTTTGCCCCCCCCCCCTTAGAATGAAAACCAGGCCAGGGAGATGCAGAGCATGCCACGGCCACACACCGTCCACAAACCAGGGCTTGGTGCGCAATTAACTGCCCCAGATTGCTTGTTTCCTACCCCCATATGTCAGTGCATCCTTCTGGTCTTTGGAGGAAGAGGGGAGACGAGGGGGGGGGGGGGGGCAAAGAAAAAATAATAACATCAGTTCCCGCAGAACTGGGATGCAGGGCGACTGGCAGGAGGGTCTGCGGACTCCCGCGCGGAGCTGAAGGGTCGAAGGTCAGCGGCAGCGGCCTTGACGGTAACGGACGTGCACAGAGACCCGGCCCAGCCAATGGGGCAGCAGCCGCCCGGTGGCAGGGTCGAGGACTGAGTGAGCAAGGGTACCGACATGAAATGGGGGGAGGGGGGGAGCTGAACATCCCCGACGGGGAGAGCGAGACGGCCCGGGGCGGCCAAGCGGATTTCCCAGGAGACCCCATTACTATTCCAAGCAGACATCCCTCTGGGAATCTGACCCCGCCCAGAGCCCTATGGGTGGTCCTTTAACGTGCACAAAGGAGACCAAGAGGGATGGGGGGGGGCAAAAGAAAAAAGCTGGCAAGTCACCCGTGGAAACTGGACGAGCCGTAAAATGCTGGCAAAGCAAAACAAAACAATGGCTGAAATGATACGCAGAAACAAGAAACAAACATAAGAAAGTATAACACAGAAAAAGAGCTGATATGGGGGGGGGGGTCTGCTGGTTAGGTCACATGCCATCCCACCAAACTAGAAATATCATAATTATGGTGGGAACAAAATGATTACTTTATGTTCTATTTCAACTGGGGGGCGCATTAATTATTTGCCGACGTCTGAGAGAATTTCTTTTTTAAAAAATGACTCTTCAGTTGCATAAAAACAACAACGACTTGGTGGATTTGTTTTGTGTTCTTGGTCAGTTTCAGAAGTGTGTCCGCTCCGTGTGGAACATTCTAGAAGGTGCCCCTTCTGTGCCCCACTGTGTACCCCTGTCCCCAGATTGCCCCCGCCCCCACCCTCCTTCGTTCCCTGACATTGTCCCCTTGAGCCGCACAAAGGGGGGACCGTTTGACAGTCCCCTCGCCCCCCCCCCACCTCACTCTAGCCCACCCCCAGCACCCGTTTCCTCCCTTTTGAAACGTCCGGTCGATGGAAAGAGGAAACTCAACATCAATCAGGGGGCAGCCAGCTCACTTTACTGCGCCTTGACGCAGGCCAAGGCGGGGAGTGCGGGCCAGCCGTCTCCCTAGTGACGACGCCCACAGACTGGACACGCTGGTGCTGGAAATGGCGAGCTGAAGGCAGCAGTCTGGATCTGTGTGGCTGGACTCTGGATGGACTGCGAACAAAATGCAACTAAAATATCCTCCGGTGAAAATCTCAGAAGCAGAGCTACTCACTTTAGCCCGGGGGGACAGATTCATGGGTGCATTTTACATGCGTAGTTTGGTATGCATCACGCCCGTATCATCACTGCGGCAGGTCGTGGGGTCAGGTCATCAGCATTATCACTACGGCGGGTTGTGGGGTCGAGGTCGTCAGCATTATCACTGAGGCGGGTCGTGGGGTCGAGGTCGTCAGCATCATCACTGCGGCAGGTCGTGGGGTCGAGGTCGTCAGCATCATCACTACAGCAGGTTGTGGGGTCAGTGTTGTCAATATTATCACTATGACAAGTTGTCAGGTTGAAAAACCAGTTGGAAGAAGGATAGATGGATGGATATGCATCACTTCCCTTGGAATGTTGCCTCTTACTGCAGGAACATGCCTCAGATCTTCCCAAGCTGTCCAGCCGAACCAGCTCAAACAGCAAGCGTGTGATCAGAGTTAGGGTCAGGGTTCATTACCGGGGGCATGCCTTGGCACCACAGCCAGGGCTGTCGCTCTCCTTGATACTGAAGGAGGTTGCCGTGCTGTGCTGCATGAGGTATGTGCCCATCCCACGAGAAATTAGCACAGAGCGAACGCTAACGTGGCAGCTTGGATTCCAGAAGGATCACCGGCACGACCCTCACACTTCATTAGCACCATAACATCTAACCTACAGATTATCATTAATCCGGGGTGTGTCATGTTAACACCGTCACACAGACAGATGCCTGTACACAGACAACTGCCAGCACACAGACAGATGCCTGTAACACAGACAACTGCCAGCACACAGACAGATGCCTGTCACACAGACAGATGCCTGTAACACAGACAACTGCCAGCACACAGACAGATGCCTGTAACACAGACAGATGCCTGTAACACAGACAACTGCCAGCACACAGACAGATGCCTGTAACACAGACAGATGAAAAAATGGAAGCTTGTGACTTTGTGCATGTGCTCATTGGCCGGTGGGCACAGAGAACCTCCCCCAGCCGCCACTCAGTCGTCAGACAATTGCAGGGTTCTGTTCACTTCACTCATCACTTTATTTCTTGTGTGTTTTTCTGCCGTCCAGGTTACTCCCTTGGGCCTGTACTCCATACGGAATTGCTGTAGCCAGAACTTTCACCGAAAAGGTGCCAGAATATCCTGCAGGTGAGGAACCATGTGCCAGAGACGGTCAGTAACCTGTAGCAGGAACCTGTGGCCTTGTTCGGAGTGACGAACGATCCCCATGTCTCGGGTTATCACTTGAATCCATTATCCAACTTCCGGGAGCTTATCTCAGACTGCTTGGAGCACAAGGCCAGACAGGTATGTTTGTATGTATGTGTGTGTGTGTGGGGGGGTGGGGTCTAGTTCCCACAGTGGGGGTGACATAATATCACACGAGCTCCTCAATGAGGTATGTGAAGTGTGTATCTGAGACGGCTCCCCTCATTGGCTGAAGAAAGGCAAAAAACGTTCTGTAAGCCCATGAGCGATTAGCTGCAAGCTGACCACCTTGGCTTGCAAAAATGAGTCAACGGTTTTCATCCTTCCATAAAATGGGGGCCCCAAATGCAAAAAGACTAGAGCCTAGGGGGAGAGGAAGAGTCCTGACTGCATAAATAACTAGTTCACCTTAAAAGATAACTACTAAAACCTCCTGTTGAGTCAGTTCCGCCGCTTATGGAGGAAGATCGATGCAAATGTGTATCATGAATAAATCACAGAGCTCAGGACGGGATGGCAAGAGAACAAAAACCTCCATGTCTCTAAAAACACCACATGTATTGCAGCTGAAGAGTTTCACCCCCCCCCCCCCCCCCCGCCTCCTCCGAAACCCCCCCCTTCCCCCCTTTGTTTTCCTTCCCCGAGTTTTTCCCGTGGCCCCGGCTTTCGTGTGGGGAGGCTGCCGTGGGAAGGTGTCCATGCAAACACGTTAATTCTGACCTTCACATAGGGTTGGAGAATGAGGCGTTTCATGAGTACTGCAGGTCGTACCATGTCCTGTGCCGGATGCAGGGGGTGACTCAGGTCGTACCATGTCCTGTGCCGGATGCAGGGGGTCACTCAGGTCGTACCATGTCCTGTGCCAGATGCAAGGGGTGACTCAGGTCGTACCATGTCCTGTGCCGGATGCAGGGGGTCACTCAGGTCGTACCATGTCCTGTGCCGTGCGCAGGGGGTCACTCGTACCATGTCCTGTGCCGGATGCAGGGGGTCACTCAGGTTGTACCATGTCCTGTGCCGGATGCAGGGG
>JAODKE010000101.1:3702705-3729386 GCA_026779605.1 Mormyrus hasselquistii
TCAGGTCGTACCATGTCCTGTGCCGTGCGCAGGGGGTCGCTCGTACCATGTCCTGTGCCGGATGCAGGGGGTCACTCAGGTTGTACCATGTCCTGTGCCGGATGCAGGGGGTCACTCAGGTCGTACCATGTCCTGTGCTGGGCGCAGGGGGTCACTCGTACCATGTCCTGTGCCGGGTGCAGGAGGTCACTCAGACTGGACACCATTCCATTTCTGCCAGTTTTTTTGAGAAAACAGCTAGCAGCTTCACTCTGACTAATATTTAACCTAACAGCTATAATGTGATTCACTTCAGTTGCTTTGCCTCTCATTCAGCACCTTGATGGACCAGCAAACCCTGCCGACACAAACCTCTTAACACCTGACACAAAATCCCGAAACGAGAAAACCGCCTTCGAAGTGACACAGGCCCAGTTTCCCAGTAAAATGGCACCAGACAAGCAGAAAAGCTGCCGGAGTAACTGAAATCCGGAGAGGACAGCGTGACCAATCCCTGGAATTTCCGTTTGCCTTTGGCACGTTCCCCAGTGGCAGAAACCTAAAAAGGCAGACTCCAGTTAAGGCAGACTCCAGTTATCCAGCTATTCCAAGCTTAATAAGGCTGGGGAAGTAAGGATTTGGGCTCCTATGTCCAGCAAACCCTGAAAGTCAGACAGTCAGGGGGGTAAGATAGGGGCTTAGCTTCACTTCCAGATATTTAGCCAAAATTCAGGTTTGGATTTCCTGGGAAATGGCTGCAGAGCAGGCACACTTCCAGCCATCTCCACGGAGATATCAAATTCCCAGACAATCGACAGCTGTACAAACTGATACGGATTGTTGCTGTAATTGACATTTGGTTACAGACGCTTCAGCTTAGCAGAGCGAGCAAGCCCCAAAGGGGTCCTCAGAAAGGTCTGGCTCTCCCGCGTCACCTTCAGCACACCTGACTCAGGTAACTAACGGCCCTTTGTTAGCTGAATCAGGTGTACTGGTGCCGAAGCAGCTGGGGCTTCTCCAGAACTGTCTGCTAAAACAATGGATGGGATTAGGCCATCAGCTCAAGATGGTAGCCATTTGCACTCTAAGGGGTGCCAGCTGTTAGCGCTTAGCGGCTAGCTATTAGACATTTTGCCATCTTCGGGGAGGGTGACGAGGGAGTTTGTTTTTGTCTCGCTCTTTTTCCCCCTCAGTAGGCTGAATGACAAGCCCATCCCAGTGATCAGCAGAGTGGGGGGGTTGGGTGGGGGTATTTGTGTTCAGTAGACACAAGGGATTTTTTTGTGCTGGGAGGGACTATCAATTCTCCACCTGCCCATCCTCTTCTTCATATGGTAAATAGAGAAAACAGCTACGGAAAATTGGCCAAGTTCTGCTATTTGCTCTGATTTTGGCTATTAAGGTACTCTACTGGCATCAGTAGAATGGGTGGGACCTGTGTGGGAGGAGCCATAATTTAGGTGGGGCATCATTAATTGTGATTTCTGTGGGAGAAGAGTTTAGATTGAGTGGGAGGAGCTAATCTGTGGGTGGGGCTTCAGATGAAGGTGGAGCTTCATACAAGAACTTGCCAGTATTTGGACACCCAGTTGGTGAGCATGCCCAGGGGTGCTGGGGAGCCACTTGATCTCTCAGGATTATTCACCCCCAACCTGAGGGCTTTTAATTCTTTCTGTCTTGTCTTCTGGCATTTTCTGCTGTGTGTGCTGATATACATATATAGAAGGTGCTTCGAGATGAACATGCAGATTCATTCAATGAAATTAACAGAGCAGAATTTGTGTAGGCGGAGCTTTGGGAGCAGGTGGTGCCTGGTGATGGTGTCTGGTTCTGTGACACTGATGAGACTCCACATTACCAACCCACATCCCTATAAAGGATTCCATCACCGACTCCCACGCTGACTGATGTGGTTTTGCAATGCTTGTCCGTGGTGTTAATGGACCCATAATCTAACTGGGTGGGAGCACGGCTGGACTCTCAGGACACCTGTAGATTTCACACAGCCCCATAACCGGAGAGCCTAAAAGCTTCAGGCAGAATTTAAAGCCGACGTCTCTGTCTGTCAGCCTGCTGGGAAAATAAATAGCCAGAACAGGACACCAGGCCAGGCTGAGCAGTGACATCTGGAGAGGGGGTGGGCACCAAGTGGTGGGGGTGTCAAACAGGTGACCCCACTGTACTGCCTCTGCTGAAGTCAGCAGAATTGTGGGACAGGCAGGTCAGGATCAAACACACAAAGCAAACAGGAGAACAGACAGGATAAAACA
The DNA here is from genome assembly GCA_026779605.1 of Mormyrus hasselquistii. Taxonomy (NCBI): domain Eukaryota; kingdom Metazoa; phylum Chordata; class Actinopteri; order Osteoglossiformes; family Mormyridae; genus Mormyrus; species Mormyrus hasselquistii. The sequence goes on from JAODKE010000101.1 coordinate 3,704,955, forward strand.
TGGGCTGGGAATTTTGATCTCGAACTGGAAGTGAGTGCTCCTGTGGTGTGATTCATGTAAGGTAAGAGTAGCAGAGGAGCAGCAGAGGAGCGGCAAAGGAACGGCAGAGGAGCGGCAGAGGAACAACAGAGGAACAGGTCCACTTTCGGCATCAACAGGGCAGGATTCGGCCACTGACTGCCGACATCAAGGCAGAAATGAAAGCAGGGTGGAGAGGGGGCAGTATGGGGACAGAGTAAGTACACTGTCATTTTCAGATAACTACTCATATAATTAAGAGCCTCACTCCTTCTATCCCACTGAATGATGTCACTGTATGCATGTGTTGATTTTTCTGTTTCTCATTGAACTTGCAGAGAAATCTGTGACATTTACTTTGCTTTCTTGAGTGGAGGGATGCAGCTTGTGGTTTGCCGAAGAACACTTTTAACAGATGTATAGATCATAGATTACTGAAAATACCATGCATTACCTTGGCAGAGGACCCTGCTCCACAAGCTGGTGTAAATCATTTTGTGCCATTTGTAACTAAATCAGCAGCCAATTAAATGAGGTTAATAACACATTTTGGACTGAGACTAGGGCTGCAGCGATTAGTCAACGTAGTCGATGCCGTCCACACCGAGAATGCAGCAATATCAATATGTTACATCGATGCATCGTTTTTTAAAATTATGTTATGATTTTTAAAACACTTCAATTCATTATAATAAATGTTATCCTTTAATATCAATATGTAATTGTTGGCGAAAATAATGTCCGTTTAGAGATATCTAAAGCCCTGCAATAGCATACAGTTTGTTGCTGACAAAATAAAATTAACTTAAATCAGACGGTCTACTTATTTTCTGGAGGAAAATTAATTGTTTAGATGAATTGGTAAAATAGTTGATAGATTAATCCATAGAAAACAGTGGCTATTGGCAGCCCCAATTCAGACTTTTTTGAAGCTAGGAAAGTCATGAACAGGGTGTCAAACGAGGATTTAATAAGGTGCAGATCCTTTACTGACTGGAGTAACTTATAACTACTCCAGCAAACAGCACAGGGGTTGCTGGTTACTGGTTTACCAGATGTTTAACCTAAAGCACGGCAGGCTGTCGTATGCTTCTGTAACCTTGAAGAAAGTGCTCAACAAAATTGGGGCAAAACTTATTTCGTTATTAATTCATCCAAAGATATTTTCGATAACACCATAAAGCTCTCAAACAGTAACTAAATACAGGTAAGCAACAATGGCTGTGTGTCAAGCAAAGAGATTACTAACAGGCCTGCAAGACTAAAGTAGGTCAGAGTTCACAGGTTAGGAGGGAGCAGCTGATTGCCAGAGCAGGGTCCTGGGAAAACCCACAGTGACAGACAACAGCTGAACCAATGACAAAGCCCGATGACTTCACTCCGGCCTATCAGAGCCTGTTTGCATTTTCACCTCTTAATGACCAGGCTGACAGCCAACATTTGGTCTGCAGATTTTTTTTTTCTCTGACCATCCCCCGTCCATTTTTCACCAAAGCAGCACATCGATGAGCGGGGGGCTGTCCATCCCAGGCTTTAAACCCCGTAGCAGAACATCATCAGAGCTTAGCCGTGGAGACATTCAAACAAACAGCCGTCACGGCCCAGCTCCTGCACCCCCCTGCCCCCCCACGGCCCAGCCCACACACACGCAAGGCCTGCCAAATCCCTCACTCCTTGATCCAAACTTGCTACCAATGGGGAGAAAAAAACACTCAAGGAGCAGACGGCCAGCCCCTGGTGAAGTGCCGAAATGTGGTAATCCGTTTTTTTCTCTGTTTTCCCAGAATACTTTGCATCATCACAAACGAAAAGATCTTTAGTGACACTGGATGCCGCTGCACATCTGTGCAGACAAGAGACGGATCCACAACATGGACCTGATGGGACAAACAGAAAGGAGGGAGTGAGGGCAGCAGTAGCCCAGCTCTGAGGCCGTCGGGAGAATATCCCGGAAGCGTGGCAATGAATGCCAATGTCTTCCCACGTGCTGGCCGAGACAGGAGAGTCCGTGAGAGAGAGGGGAGGGAGATGGACAGAGTGTGGGGCTCAAGAAGAGAAAGAGAGAGATCTAGAAAGTAAAAGGGTGAAGGAGGGGAGAGAGAGAGTGAGTTAGAGGGAGAAAGAGGTCCAAAGAGCGAGGGAACTGACTCGAAGAATAATGAGGAATAATGGAACCATGGCGGGGAAGAGTGAGGGAACACAAAGGAAGAATAAAAGAGAGCCGGTCCTCACACAGCAGTGAAATATGACAGCCCTGCCAGGCCGGGGTGCAGGGGGGGTAGCTGAAGAGGAAGCCATATTGTAGCAATCTCACTTGGGCTGTCATTAATTGCATCCCGCTGCTCCTGCCTCCCCAGCTGTGCGTCAGACCCATGCCCCCCCAACCCCCACCATGACCCGCGACCCTTGAGCCTAGGACTCAGGCTGGCATATACAGCCCCACTGGCGCCTCCTACAGGAAGCAGTGTGGGCGGGCAGGCGTGGTTTCACAAATGGGGCATCGCCATCAAGACCCGAGCTGTATCGCAGTTTTACGTTGTAAATTCTGTGAGCTTACTAGCAGGGCCAAAGGCATGACCAAACCGACTGGTCAAAATGGACAGAGATACCAGTGTTCTGAGCATGGATTATCTGAAGGAGAAAAGGCCATAGTCTATATAATATTCATTATTAGTAGTATTGCATATCGCGATGCATTTATACATTCCTGATAACTCAGAACTTGAAAAATTCCAATCTCCTTCTTAAAAAAGTACTACAGAACAGCAAAATGGAATTCCACTAGTGTTTGATGCTAACATAAGACTATGTGATTCTCACAGACATGCTTGTATAAATTAGTACATAGTAAATCATGATGCACATTGTGTGACCAGTAAATAAGCATCTCTTCGGTTTAACATCACTGTGGCTCTCCAAACCTGGAAACGCTTTTACCAAGCCGACCCTTCTGCAGTGAAAAACCGAAGCGAGCTGGAACCGCGCAAGAACCGCCCTAGAACCGCGCTGGAACCGCCCTGTAACTCCACTCTCTTCGCAGCATAATGCAGGTACGGCTCAGTTGCTGCACATCAGAGTAAAAATGTTTGAGGCAATGAACACTGCATTGACCATCCTACCATCCGTCTTCCAGAACGGTTTATCCTTCAAGATGTATTTGATATTACATGCAGGGGTTACTCCTGGGAAATACGGATGGAGGTCTAAGCTAAAGCAGATAGAGGTTACTTCTGTTAAATGATGTCAAGGATTCAGGAGGATGGGTGCTGAGGAGGGATGCGGGGCATAATTTTGGTGTGTGCTCCAGAGCGTCTCGCCGAGTCCGCCATCTGCTGTGCATTCTGCCGGCTCCCACCCTCCCTGCTGCCCCAGTTCCTGACCCATCCGTGTCAGGTCCGGCTGGGTGACTGGCAGGAGGCTGACCGGCACTCCTCCCCATCCGCTGGGAGGCAGTGGGCCCAGGGTGCTGTCCCAGCCAATCACGCAGCCTGTCTGAAGCTCGGGAAGAGAGTTCCAGGGTCGAGCAGGGGGTGTCCATCATTCACTCCTGTTCTGTCTCCTGCGGGGGTATTACGTCGCCCGCTCCCCGTACATTACGGTCGATCCCACTTTTCCAAACCCTCCCCCATTTCTTTTCACGTCTGGCACGTTTTTTGACTGACAGCCCCCCTTCACACCTGCTATGCTCGGTGCTGATTGGATGAGCGTGTTGACAGAGGCAGCATGGTGACCCCTGCCAAACCAACTGCTTACTTCAACAGAACTCTAGAAAGGCTCTTTATCCCTGGCAGGCGCCGGCGCCGCACGCTGCCTCTCCGTTGCTCCCTTTTCGCCCTCCGATCCCCCAGGACACCTCCCTCTACACATCCCTCCCCAGCATTTGAAGGGGGAAGGAGAGGCCAAACCCGGTGAAGGACAAACACAGTGATATAGACTAGCCATCACGCATTCACACATGCACACGCACCACTCAGCAAGACATGCGTCATCCTTGCTTTCTGGATGGAGGATCTCCATGGTACTCTTGACCTCCTGGCGCCTTCAGTACAGGATGCTGATGTGGGGCTTCCTGTGAAGTTGTCTGTGTGTTTCGGGGGGTTTGATTGATTAGGATTTCACTCTGAGGGTTAACTGGGCGTGGCTATGAAACCTGCCATCCATCTTGGCCCCCGCCGTCATTTGTCTTGAATTCGGGAGGGGGGGGGTGTCTCCAGATGGGCCACATTGTTAAGTGCCCACCCTAGACCCCTGTCCCCAAACCGCTAAAGGGGAGCAGACTGACGGCGGGTGGGGTGAGAGCGGGAGAGGGAAATGGTGGGACACAGAACACGAGATCCACCTCCTCCCCCAGCCTGTTAGGAGCGCATCTCACGCATGGACGTCATCTGCAGAATGGGCTAGCCATGCATCTGCAGATACAGCTAACCACGGCCGAATCAGCCTCGAACACTGCACACCACAAGTCAGACGGCGGGGAGACCCGACAGACTGCAGGCCAGCTGCCATGCAGGTCAAACACGGGCCCTCGCTGCAGACAGAAGGAACTGGAGCCACCGCCTATTAGGGGCTGAGAGAGGCTGAAACCACAGGCAAGGGCATCTCACATTTAACTGCAGAACGATAATTCATGGAGCATATTTATTAGTGTAAGGATGAGTACTTGTACTCATTATTGTGACATCCCGGGTACTTGTAGAGGAGTGGCTGAGTTTTTAAATCTGACCTCTGGGCTCATGCAAGTACCTGACATTATAAACAGATTTAGATGAAATCATCCATCAAACTTAACAAATCCAAAAGAGAAAAGCATGTAACAGAGCGATCTCTCAACACATTTGGCTGGACTGGGGCTGAGAAAACGGGCCTAGCAGGATACTGGCGGTGGGATTGGGTGCTAGGGGGTGGGGTGTGGGGGGGGGCGGCTGCAGACAGACACCCCCTGTGGACCATCCACCCACCCGCACGATGCCGAGCCAAAATCAGCCCAAGCCCCGCTACAGGATCCTGAACTGGCGCCTACGAATGTCTCACCGGGGGGAGCCATCTCCCAGTACGCCGCCAAAGGCGGAGAGGCGCGGTGGAGAAACGGCACACCGCGGGATCGATTTGGGTTGTCACTGCCGCAGGCGCTGATCCCGGTGGGAGGTGGAACAGGTAACAGGCCCCCCTGATGAGGTGTTGCCCTCGCTTGCTCAACTTCCCTGAAATGAAGCCTGGCACGGTCCAATCCATCAGCCACAGGTACCTAAACGGAGGTTCGGGCTCTCGGCATGGCTCCCCCTGGTGGTCACACATGCACGTCCTTCATGTCCTGCTACAGGATCACTGACGCGACACCGAGGACCTCAGCTCCACCCACTTGGAGGTCATCACCAGGGACACACAATCTGTACCAACATCCCTAGTACTCATGAGTTGTAACAAGTATTTAAATGACTTCTGCATACACTGATGACATGACCATGCTGGGTCAGCCTTGAAAGTACTGTACACTGTAATAAATAGGACTTAATGACAAACAGCATATTGCCAACTTTACTTTAACAGTATATTAACATTCACAGTACGTATTAGTATTACGTATGAACAGAGCATATTACATAATACACATGAGCATGGCATGTCAACACGGTGCATATATAGCACATATTCCCATAGCAATAACAGTGTACTGCTCCTTCTAGATGGTTCTGTACAGAGCCATTAGCTGATCTTATATTAGTACACTTCAGGAGGAGGCTGGCAGAGTTACTGGGAAATCATCCATAAGATTCTCTGCAGGCGAGATGCTGAATGGAACCGCACGACATGGTCATGGGAGGAAGAAACGGGGCCTTTGTACTGAGCGGGGAGAGATAGAGGGGAAGAAAGCAGCATTACGTCTCGTGACGGGACACAGTTTGGTGTGGGATTGGACAGCAGGCTCTGCAAGTGTGTTTGAGGCTGACAGAATCCACGGCCAGTCTCACTAAATCCCTCTTCTCCTGCCCCACCCCTGTTCTCTACCTAACCCCTATTCTCCTGCCCATCCCTGTTCCCTGGCTAACCCCTGTTCTCCTGCCCAATGTGTTCTCTTGCCCCATTCCTGTTCTCCAGCCCGATTTGTTCTCTGTTTAATCCCTGTTCTCCTGCTCCATCTCTGTCCCTCTTGCTGTTGTTCCTCTGAGCCAGTTGTAGGACCTTAATCTCTGGATGAGCTTCTAGCTATATGAGCGGCTAAAGACTAACAGAGTCCCTGCAGGCTCATGACAAGCGAGAGAATGAGCTGAAGAATAAGGCCGGAGTAGCCTGCTGGGCGCACCAGCGCACCAGACACGCCCCTCTTCACATCAACACAGTAACACAACCGCCCCTGCCAAAAATCCAGAGCACGCAGAGGTGTCTGGGACGGCCTTGGATGTGATCACTGGATGTTGTGTAGCAATATTGTTTTACAAGGCTGAAATTAACCCCTCCCACATCCATTGCTGCCAAGTGGACGTATACGCCAACACTTAGCAAGGTCTAATTGGAGCCAACCAGGACTTTAATGGTGACCAAACGTATACATGTCAGCATATAATAGACGCTAATTGCTTTCACAGCACAGCCAGCTCTGTGCAGAACGTGATGTTGGAAGGCAAAGCAAAAGAGTCTGAGTTCTGCGTTTGATAAGGGCACTGCTAGCCTAAGTGCTAATCTAACTAACCACTACCCCAACCAGTAGCTGAACCACTAAGCTGAGAAGGTTGTGTTAGCAAGGTTGGCCTTGAGTGCCTCTAGTGATCAGGGCTGTGTGCATCTGTGTGACTCCCCTCTCTCAAACCTATGGTGCTTTTCCACTGCCATCAGGAACCGAGTCGTACCCAACCCACACCACACAGTGATGGTTTTCCATTGCAAAGGAAGCGAGCCGTAACCGGGCTGACATGGCCCTCCCAGTAAGGGCTGACAGTATGACCAAACCAAGCTGGTTGCATCACCACCATCTGACTGGTTGAAAGTGGCTGACATACCAGTGACTGCATCTATAAGCATGGATTACTTGAAGGAAAAAAGGCCATAATCTATATATAATTAATTATTAGTATTTTCGTACATCGTGATGTATTAATGAATTCCCGATAACTTAGAACCTGAACATTTCCAACCTCGTATTTAAAAAAGTAGTATAGAACAGCAGAATAGAATGGATCCCTAATGCAAATTTACCCAAGAGAAATCTAATTCAGCTAGCACTTGATGCGAACAGCGATTCTTAAGGACGTGGTAGCGGACAAAAAAATTTGCACGTCGTAAATCATGTGAACAGCAAATAAGCATCTCTTCAGTTTTAAGTAACTGTCACTTGGCAACGTCTTTACCAAGCCAACCCTTCAGCAGTGGAAAACTGAAGCAAACTGGAACTGCTGTAACTAGTCTCTCTTTGTGGTATGGCTTGAGTATGCGTTGGTTCCCGTATGCCAGTGGAAAAGCCTTGCATGTAGGCCGGGTCTGAGCACATGTTCCTGTGTACTGGCTGCCTATCAGGTCACCTTTAAATACATTGTTTTCTCGGTTGTACGAGTCCTCAGGACCATGAATGACCCCATCGGGACCCTGGACATCTGAGATTTTGCTCTTTGCGGTGTTGGTGGTGGAGGGCTTTTGGAACTTCCTCGCACTTCCCCCCTTCTCAGTTCCCTCCTCTTGAGGAGAGAGTGGGCAGCTGCATCAAGACCAAATTGCTTTTCACCCAAGCATTCTGTGCCCCAGAGAGGAAAAAGGTCTGCAGGTCCTGAGTCTACATTCACGTGAGCCCATGCTGGAGGTGTCATCGCCTGCCCCATCCCCACCTTCGCAGCGTGTGACTAGCCACAATGAAGCACATGACCCCCCCCCCCCACATCCATCTTTGTTATGCAAATGACTCTCCATTTTGACTGGGAGCTGGGGAGTTTTTAGAGTGGGTGGGTGTTTGTGTATGTGTCTGGAGTGTGTCCTCAGCCTACCAAACTTTACACAGGTTAGGGTTCTAGATGATTCTAGAAGCCCCCATTACAAAGGAACCTGATAGTTGGCAGCCATTGGAGTTGCCGGGGAGCTGAATTTATATGAGGCTCACAGAAGGAAATAATAAAATAATTTCCACCCGTGGAAGCGTTCCAGCACTTTCCGTTTGGGCCCGTGTTGCTATCAGCTGCGTGGTTTCCTCGGCCTGAAACACGGCCCCATTAGCTCCTGGCACCGGCAACTGGCCCAGAGAGGACTCAACGCGCAGCTGAAAGCGTTTGAGCGCCATGTCACCTTGCTACGCGCGCCTCTGCGCGTCCGTAACGGGAATCGCTGAGTTCACACTTGGACGCCGGTGAGGGTGCATGCGGCTGCTTTAATGGGGCCTCACTCACGCCAGGGCCGGCTCTTCCAGAACAATCACACGTCTTTATTTTCCAAAGTACGCACCAGGCCACTGGGAAATGATAAATTTGTAATTTTCTTGAGAGTCAAGAACCGCTGGCAGCTGCCACTGGAAAGGGGCCCCACAGCTTCCCTGGTGATAATCCCAGTAATGAACGGTAGGATAATCTCTACCATACAAACAGAAAAAAATTAAAGTGGTGATAATCTCCATACCTTATGCGGTAGTAGTCTTGCTTCTGTAATGGGTGATAGCCCCAGTACTGTCCTAAGTGATGCTCTCTCTGTTGTAAATGACAATAGTCCCTGCAGTGTCCTTAGTGATACTCTCTCTATTGTAAATGGTGATAGTCCCTGCAGTGTCCTTAGTGATGCTCTCTCTATTGTAAATGGCGATAGTCCCTTTAGTGTCCTAAGAGTTGCTCTCTCTACTACAAAAAGTGATAGTCATCATAGTGGTCTGTCTAGTATATATGGTGATAGACTCTCTGTTGTTAATATAACAAAATTTAATGGGAATGATCCCCGCAAGGTTCATGGTGATGCTATCTCTCCTATAAATGGGGATAGTCCCCACAGTGTTGGCAGGGATTAAACTGGTAAATTTAACTGATGTGGATTTCTGCAGATCCTTCCACTGCCACCCCTGGAGTATTCATGGCAAACAGCAGCACACAGGTGAGGGGGGCGCGTATGCCGCTCACACACAGTGGGTCTGTGTGAAAGCCGGCCCCTTTAAGGCCACCTGGTGAATGAATACGTCTAAGTAGCGTGTGACAGTAGCCAGAGGCAGCTGATCTTGGGGGGCGGGGTGCTGGATGAGCACCCTGTGAGAATTTCTGTGCCTCTAAAGCATCGCTTGCAGAGCTGCCTCTCCTTAAACCCCCTAGGGGCTAAGCCCCCGTCTCCCTTTGTCCCCCCCGCACTGCCGCACTGGCATTCCACATGGTGCGGACCACAGCCTGGTCACATGGGCCGGATTAGTCCAGCTAAGACAGGCTGAATGCTCACTTTACATGCCCGTCCCGTCGCAGCCCTGTCCCCCCTCCCAGCCTGGACCCCGGGGTTAGGGAGGGGGAGATTTAACCATTCCATGTCTAGACAGTAGTTCACACTGATTATTGCTGCTGTCACTGAGACTTCCTCACGTGGCTTTGTCATTGTCAGCTTGTTGCAAGAACAGAGGAGGGTCACGTTCACAAAAGAAGCTGATTTCTCACGGGGGGGATGGGGGTGCCATAAGCGGCGGCGGTCATTATATCGGATGCCCATTTGAGGTTAATTGTTAAACTCCAATGAATTTAAAGAGAACATCTACTTTGCCTCTTCTTTTTTAACATTCTCCAGCACCTGAGGTGTCCGGGGTGGAGCTAGCCGTACCACATGACCACCGTCATTGACGCCTCTCACCTTCCCCTGACCGCACCCATCTGGCATTTGACCACACGCACCTGACATTTGCTCCACCCTCATCTACTGACCCCACCCACATTCCCCTTGACCCTGCCCCCTCAGCCTTCCATCCCTGAGCCTACTCACCTTTCCCCAGACCTTGCCCACTTTCCATTAGCTCCACCCTGTTTCCTGTTAACTCCGCCCATCTCCCATCATGTTTTTTTTCTGCATCCGCAAGCACCAACAGCACCTTTTCCTTGCAGCTCTACCTTCCCCAAGTTTATGCATTTGACTCATTACTATCCTGAAAATGGGAGCTGCGCTCTATCATAGCAGACAGGGAATCAGTGGTTGTCCATTCAAATCCCAGCTGGGGTTCAAGCCGTTGTACCTTTGCAGCCAGTGCACTGCCTATGGAGCTGGGGGTGAGCACTGGCGAGCCGCAGAGTCGCACGCTCGCCTTCCCCAGCTTGTTTTCCCACGCTGTGTCTCCCCACCCCGCTCCCCCATCAGAATGGCTCAAGCGGTCCCAGTCCACAGACGTCGCTTTTATTCCTGCGGAAACTCACTGGATCGTACCACTTGAAAGAGGAACAGTGAACATGCCGTGTGTGTGTGTGTGTGTGTGAGTGTGTGTCTGCGTGCTTGCGGCAAGGGGAAGCGGCGTCTCCAAGTGTGTTTTTTGTGTTCAAACGACAAGAAGGGCAATTGCAGTTTGATGACTAAAACAGGCCAACCCCTCACTAGCCACCGTCCCCCGTGGGTACGAGAGAGTGGCGGAAGGGGTTAACCTGGGACGGATGGAGCCAGGCAGCACTGCCACGGGAAACAGGCAGGTTTCCCAGTGACGGGCCAGCAGACCCGGCCAGGGAGCTGCGGCTGAGGAACGGGCCCATCTGAGCCACATCAGAGACCCTCCATCAGAGAGCCAGAAAGCGGATCATTAATGAACGAGTGGGGGGGGGAGTAGGATGGCCCATACACTGCAGCCTCCATCCACCTCATTCCAGCTGGTTGAGATTAGACAGCGGCACAAATCCCTAACGGTGCAGCTCAGACAGCGCGGGGAGTGACGTAATGGCCACTTGCAGGGGCATTTCCTACAACAGACGGACAGCCCTGTGCCAAACATCCTACAGGAAATAAGTTCTCAAAATGATTAACCCCCCCCTCGGGTATAACATTAACCGCCCCACCCCCGCTTGGTGAAGAGCGATCGCCTGGGCTGCTTCAGATGTAAAATCAGCGCTGCTCCCATGAGGCGAATACTCAGTCCAAAGCGGTGCGACGCTGAGGCCTGTCGTTAAGCAGGCCTGCTAGGCTGCCTTGGAGGTGCTCTCTGCACACGGATACCTTTGAAATCGCGATGGACATTCCAGACTCTCTGCGGGACAGTCTTGCCGTCCCTCTTGCGGCTGGACGCTTTGTTCTGATGTATTTTTCCATCTGTGCCATCGGCTTTCGGCATGTCTGAGGGAGGGGGCGGGGGCGGTCTTGAAGGGAGGGGCGAGGACGTCCAGAGAAAAGCCTGGGTGACAGGCTGGGATGTAGGCCCTATCAGGAAGATGATCTGTGACTCACCAAACTGCTGTCGACCATTCCTCTAAGTCCCTCTCTCCCTCTACTCTCGCTCTCTTTTTCCCTCTATCCCCATCACTCGCTCTTTTCTCCTCACTCAACTAACTCACTCCCTCCCTCCTCTCATCTGTCCTTCTCCCTCCCTTGCTCTTTCACTCTCCCTTCCCTCTTCTCTGTCCCCTTCTCTCCCTCTTTCTCCCTCTGCCCTCTCCCCCAGTCTCTCTCCACATCCCCCCCCCCGCCCCGCCTCCCGTGGCCTGTGCTCCTAATGTTTGTTCCTGGCACGCTCATGGAGAGCCTCGGCCAACTGCACCGCGGGCTTTGCGAGTGGATTAAGTCACCGCGTGGTGTCCAGAGACACGGCGGGTCTCCGCGTGACGGGTTAACGATGGAAACACAGGGATGCACGTCAGAGAGCCCCCCCATCCCATGCACACACCATACATAAGCCTGGTAACAATCCAAATGTAGAACCCCCCCCACAACCCAAAGGGACTCTTATGCCTGGCTCTGCAAGCATTCTGAGGCCTCAGAATCGGCTGTCTAACAAAGCAACCCCCCGCCATAAAAACACGAATGACAAATAAATCCACACAGAGAACAGGCCAGGGTGTCTCACGCCTGACGACCGGTGAATCGGAGCATGAGGATGCAGCTTGGAGATGGGTATGTTCGTGCCCCCCTACCCACCCCCATCCCGGCACAGGACAGAGGGCAGACGGTGCCATTATGCATTAACGTTTGGGCGTGGGCACGCCCTCCCTGCCCTGACAGCCGCCTGGCAGCCGGCCCACTTTCCAGAAGGGGCCTCAAGGCACGGCCCAGCCCAGCCGCCCGCTTTCTGCCGATCGAAACCCCCAGAAGGTGTGACGCCTGGGGACCCGGGGAAACAGCGGCGGTCCTGGGCCTGCCGGCCCCCGCTGCACTGTGCCGCCCCATGGTACACGCTGAGGTCAGTGCTTGGCACATCAGAGGCTCGGATCCTCTGTCGGCGGGCCGCCGCGTCCGGATCCGATCCTTGGAACCCATCCAGGCGCCCGCCTGCTCTTTCCGAAGCCTGAGAAATGGAACGAATAGGACAGGCGGCGCAGTGACGTGTGATGCAGGGGAACGGGGGACACTGACCGCAGTGAGCGTCCCTGACCACACTGACACGCGCACACAGGCCGTGAGAAGCTCCCAGTGACAGACTCAAAAGAGCAAAACAGTCATCAGGTGAAAATCCCACAGCTCTGCAACATTACCGGCAAATCGGATGGAATTTCTTTTGTGTTACACGGCTGCCTCTCTCACAGGCTCTTTGTTTACCTAACCTTCGACCCAGTGAATCTTCAGTGGCTGGGTTTCCCGGGGAAGGCTGATGATGTCACCACATGCCCTCTTCTGGCCTATATGTCACGGTGCCCTATGCCTCTGGTCATGTGGCTGCGCATCTAGGTGGTGGGACTTGCAAACTCAGAGAAGGGGGGGGGGGGGGCGCCTCCAGAACCGCAGCCAGCTGACGTCTATCCTGCACCCAGTAAAGGGAGAAGTGAAAACACCAAGACTGCATCGGATGACCCTGCCTGCACGGCCTGGCCACACAGCTCCCAGGCAGACGAAGAAGTATGCTGTCAGTCTCTGAAAGCAGAGAGCCAGAGAGGTGGTGTAGTGTCCGTTCACGGAGAGATTTTCCGTGCATGTTTACCCCGTTCCACTCCACAGAAAATGCCGGCTGTGCCCAGTTAGTTACGGGCTCTGAACTAAAACGCTGCAGAAGCACGGCCTGGGTAGGAGTGCTCCTGGCCTGGCGTGGGCGAGACGCTGTGATACCCATCCACACACTGTCTGTGTTTCTGTTCCCCCACTCTGGTCATATTTATGCTCTAATTGCAGCCTGTTAATTACTTTTTCATCACAGTCCTTGTGGTTAATGTTTATGGTTAAGAAAGATTCACCCCCCCCCCCCCCCCCCCCCACAACCCCCCCCCCCCCCCCCCCCCCCACCCCTACCCCTGGATGGTTTTTTTTCATACCGTTTTATTGAGCATATTGTAGTTGCTCTCACAGAACTGTAAAATCCTTATATTCCTTACAATCTACACTGACATCTCTGTGGATTGTGTGAAATGTAACGAGGCAAAGTGGGATCAAAGCGCTCTGACATTAGAAGACAAGAGTTTGTATAACCAGACCGAATTTCACCTGAGCATTGATTACTTTTCAGACATTATGCTTTGAAGTGTGCTGTGCTGATAATTTTCAGTAATTCTCCTGCATTAAGTATAACGTCTTTCTTCATCTTAGACCTGATATTCAAAGGTCAGCTGACAATGCAGGGAGGCTTGTGACAGTGACAGCCTTTTCAACATTATATTCTCAGTATATTGATCCATAATTTATGAGCTCCCCTGTGCAGGATTTCAACTAACAGCCTAGGAACAAGACTGCATACAGTATGATCTATTCGTCTCTGTTTAACGGCATGCTGATTAATGCAGTCTAGCAGATTTCAGAATGGTAGCAATAACAAAGATGTTTAATTTCATACCAAATATACTGCTACTGCAAACATCAACAAATGATTTTTTATAAAGGAAACAACTGGGGGAGACACTAAATTTGAGAGTTTAACCCTATTTCTGTTTCCGAAACAAGAAAACAGATTGAATATAAATAAAGGGTTCCTTGTCACCGATAACGATGATGGTGACAGTAGCAGAACCAGGTAATCACAATCATTGGGCTTAATTTTCTTGTCCCTCCTGAGGCTGCCATCCATGTGCTCCTTTTGCGTCATCGCCCAATAATATGGATGAGACTGTTAAAGCTAGTTCTAAAATCTAAAAATGCATCTTATTACTTTCAAGTTTTTTGATTTGACATTTTTACATGCCATCCTGTGACTATAATACCATTTTAAAGGTGCGGGACCTATTGCTAAATAGAACTGAGATAATATTTTCTTTAAATGTTAAACAGTTTAAGTGGGCTGGTGACAAAACATATCAGACTTTAACACATATTACTCTGCTTGAGTCTTTGGGGTAGACATTATTTTACAGGGAAGGGCTCCACGGACCAGGGCACAGCTTGAAAAAGGAAGCATTTAGAGGCTCCTAAAACAATGCGGGCACATATAAGGGGTCATACTCAGGGGAAGCATAATTTGGCATCTGCATACTTTGGACAGCACTGCATAAAAAAGCCCCCAGCCCACTCTTACACAGCATTGCATCCGCAACAATACTCACAGCCAGGCTGAATAATTCGGGCACTCTTCTATTACGGCACGCTTATTCTGTGTACTTACATCATACTGTAGTTTATAAACCCTGGACTTTTAAGGAGTACTTGAAATATTTGTGTTACAGTGCAAGTCATACTTTCCCAGTGCTAGAGAGAATATATTTTTCTGACAAGGCATATATTATTTTTGGGATTTATTTCATTTGGTCAGTTATTATGAAGCTGCTGAAGTTAATATAAATTTTATCACTGTCAATTTTCAAAAACCAAAGCATTTAAGAAGAAAAAGACAATAATTTGTGTTATTATAGTATGTTATAGCATGGCGTACTGTAGGTGAAAGACAAAAAAAAACAGCCAAAACAGCCAGACAATTAAGTTTGACTAAGATGCTCTGGCTTAACCTTCCCCCTGGTAACACTTATTTCCCTTTATTTCTGAAGAAAGATGCTTTTTGAGCCTCAGCTTGTTCTCGCTATAATGAAAACTACTACAGTAGGTTATTATTTATTTAAACAAAAACATTCAGTATTACAATGCAAAATAATTCTGCTCATAGAATCAAATAAGAAGCTATCTTGCAAACAGATATAATATTAAAACAGCATACACTTAATTTTAGTAAGACGGGTACCATTCTCTAAATGTATGAACAGTAAGTAAAAAAGCACCAGTATATCTCAAAACTTGTAATGTGAGATTGCAATGCACTATGTGGACTTAAAAATAGTGCATGCTGACGAGGTAGACAAGAAATAAAATTGCCTCTATTTCAAATATAACTCTTTAATTAACTGTTTATTTTAATAGTGCCTGACGCTACAGCATGAACATAGATGTCATATTTGAAAATTAAATGTAAAAGCAGCAAAAGACAAATGTGTAACAATTAATTGCATCCATTATGATTTGTTGCACTTAATGTTTGGATGTGACTTTTAAGCAAATAAGGGCACCCTGGGTGTTTGCGAGTGTGCACAGAGTAGGTCTCGAGCAGTGCAAACCCAGAAGAGGAGTGTGACAGAAATCCGACTGTGCGCTTTGCACAGAGCTGCACCGGCTGCCATCCTAATCCCGGTAATCTTGTACAGAATTCATGCTTTACTTTTGCAAAAGAGATTGAGGGACGATAAGGACCTGGCCCGTTTTGGAATAGCCGGTAATCTGGTTGAGACAGAAGACTCAGGGGTATTTATCCTGTCCTGACATTTGCTGAGGCAGATGGCAGAAGGGGGGTAGAAATAGCAGAACTTCTTAATCTATCTACAAGGGAGGGGTGGAAAAGAACAGTGGATGATGATAAATGTTGTTTATTTTGCTGCTTGACTTCTTAAGTGCTTTCAGTCAGATTATAGGCTTTCTCGGGGATAATCGGAGACACCAGACAATTGCCTTTTCTCTCATCCTAAAACTATCCCCTACCAGTGCGTAAAGCAAGAGGTTTGGAGTGGATGTTGACTCCTAATTCCAGATTAGTCCCGTTCCAATACTGCTAAAATTAACTGGCCGGGGTGCTAATCACCGTGCCTCAGACACCTCATGTTCCTTCGAGGAGCAAAACCCATGGAGTGCTGACTTTTAAATCATTTGAAGAGAGCAGTGTTGTGTACGCATGGGACCAGCAATTTTCCAAATCCAGATGTTGTGTTTCTCTGAGATTGTTTTGGTGCAGCCATCTCTGACAGACTCCTTCTTTTTCCAAATGTTAAGTGTTCGCCTGATTCATCATTTACCTCAGTTTTTAGTTAGGCCATGTAAAACACTGAAAGGAGTGCTACGGCCCTAGTCCAAATATAGCTCAATTTCCTGCAGTTGCCTTCTTATATTTCCTGTGTGGGTTTCCTCACACATCCAGGTAAATTGGGACTGTAAAGTACGTTTTGAATGTAAGGTTGTGTGTATGTCAATATGGGCATGTACACATTACATTATAGAGACCAAACTAAAAACGCTAAAAACTCTTGTATTTTGCCTGGTTATGGTTAGGGCTGGGTAGAGGTTAAGTTTGTCATTGTTAGCATTAGTGTTTTTCCCACAGAAATGAATGAGTGGTCCCCATAAAGATAGGTATACAAGACATATGTGTGTGTGTGTGTGTGTGTGTGTTGCTGTGTGTGAGTAACTGCTTTATGATGGACTAGTGCACTATGATTTCAGGGATGGGCTTGATAATTACAAACCTAATTAGAGAAGCAGTTATTAAAATTTAATGGATGGATGATCCTCAGTGCTAAGTGTTTTATTTTTTTGCAGCTTACAACAAAAAAATACTCAAAACCATTTCTTGTTACTAGATTGATGGCAATACAACTTCTGCTGTTCAGTATATTATGTTATTACAGATAATTTGTAAGGAACAACTTAGTGGGAGATTTGAGCAATGTTTGATATTAAGTCTGCCCACTCAGTGCCTCCCACAAAATGCCGGCTATGTGTTATAGAGATTTCAGAAATTCATCTTTTGTCTTCTCGTCTGAATTTCTGTGGTAATAAAGGAAAGGAAACAACCAGCATCACCAATTTCAGACTCAGTATTTCTGTCAGAAATACGATGATCAACCTAAAAACGTTTGAGTCAAAAACCGCAGTGTGTAAAGCATTGCAGTCGACTGCAGACTGATTGCAGGTGGTCACTCCAAATCTGGCCTACAAATCATCCTCACATTATCACTTCGTGTCTATTGCTCTGCTGCGGTCTCAGCTATAAATAAACTGTAAATGAATGTAAATCCATTGAGCAAAGAAGCTATTTTAACCAGCTTGACAAGAACAAAAGATATAATCATGATCAAGGTGAAGTAAAAAGATAAGAAGAAACGCTGCAACTGTACGTACATTTAATGTGCTAAAAAGTAATATAAGCACTTTTAATGTGTCATTTCATCCTTCCGGTTTTATGAAATATTTCAGCAAATTTTCATCCATCCATCCACCCATCTTCTGAGCACCCTGACATGTTACCTTGCAGCATGTTGGTTCTTTTCGCACGGTAGCATCACGTTTCCATGATTGCTCTTTGATTCCAGGCCCGATATATATGGGTAGTTCTGGTTGCTACCACAGTCAAAAAATATTCAGCTAAGCAAACCGGTGTCTCTTAATTGCTGCCTGACATGTTATTTGAGCGTGTGCCTAAGCATGGGCTAGTCTCTCATTCGTTGTGTCCCCTGTCTTGTGTTCTGTGGATCCTGGGAGTCCAGACTCATTGCGACCAGGTACTACACAAGTACCCTGTGTTCCGAAATGGTTAAGGCACCCGTATGCCTATGCAACACCTGATTTGTCTAGCTGGATGTCTAGGTGTGAGTTTGTGTTTATGATTGGGTTGTTGAAAGATGTTCATACTTATAAGAAGCGGTTTAAAGAAGTGCTGCCTTAGAATTTCAATAATCAGTCAAGCAAATCTTTTGTTATAGATGATGTTGCTTTTCTTTGTTGTTGTTTAAAAATGATTGTTGACGGCAAAGTGAGATAAATGCACTCCAGGTGAACTGTCTCTATTTTAAATGGAAATAAATACGATTCATCTTGAAATAAGAGTAAGATGAAAGATTAGTAATAATATAATACTAAAGCAAAAGGTTAGTAATGCAATTAGAGAAAAATGATTAGAATGACATCTATAATTATTTGCATGTATTTACAGATGTGGTTGCAATGACTTAGTCATAATGAGTGATAATTATCATTTGCTGCTAATTGATTTAAAGCATACTTGTTCTTAGATAAGATTTACATAAATGGACTTAATCGCTTTACACAAATATCAGAAAGACCCCAATTCTGCACACTGTTCACTAATAATTAGAGTCCAACCTTTCAAGTCGAAACAAGGATGTCAGTCTACACTGCTGGGGACATTACTTTTTAAAAATAATGGGTCACTGGTTGCCCTGTTAAAAATGCATTAAGTAATGGAACTATTTTGATTACTTTATCAAAGTAATGTAACTTATAACATTTAATTAGTTGTATTTTACTTTTCTAACAAATGTTGTAAACTTCGCAATATGGCTGAAAAGGGTCAATGTCTTGCTGACCTGTGTGTTGTCTGGAAATATGCCCCAAAAAACTGGGCAACTAACTTTTATTTGAGTAAAACATTCTAGAAGTTTAGTTTTTATTCTGCTACATCTCACAAGACATTCAATAGTTAAATGGAGCAAGAGTGCCATTCTGAGTGTGGAATTGTTGAAGCTACCAGACAGATTGTGTTGAATTTAAATATTCAGTTGAGTTGAGAGGATGGAAGAGATCAAAAGGGAGGGAAAGTTTCAGACAATTACACTGCATTTAGCAGCACTGCGATTTGCACTGTGGAAGAAGGAAAGTATAGCAGGGCAGAGGTCATGGACTAAAATTATAGCCTTGATGATGAGTTTCCTTCTCCTGTGTCTTTCCATTCCTTTTCTCTGTGCCACTGACTTCTATGAATACAAATATGAGTCCAGTCAGACCTTATTAAGAGATGTATCACCTTAATTGGTCCTGCAATCCACAGCGAAGGGAATTTTGTAAAATTTTTGCAACAATGAGGGTTAAATATGTGAGGCTCATGGTGATTTCAGATGTTACAATTTACTACACAGTTATGCTTTTTTACATCTGCATCCTTGCAATCAGCACAAGAGAGAAAATACAATATAAATAATCTTTTGTTAATAACTCATAACTGTTGAAATTATTAAGACTTTAATAATTTTAATTATTAAATAATTAATAATTTAAAAATTATATTAACAGGCAGAGCTAAAGAGAGGAAGGCTTTGCTTCCCCACGGCAACTCAGTCATCACCGAATACCATCAGGAACTATTTATGTTGTTCATAAGACAGCTAGTCTGTGGTTAGTCAACAAACTGCTTGCTAAGGTCTCATCAATGTTCAGAGTAGGTCATTGGCTCGGGACTTCGCCCGCGTTCAGGCTGACCCCCTAAAGCCCTACTGAAAATGATACACAGCATCAGTGACATTTCTCTGTCCTGTATGTACTGACCTTGGTGACTGATGACTGAGGTGCCATCTAAAAACTCATACTCTTCTTCCCTTTTTGATCTCTACTGACAATACAGGAGACAACTCGGCCTCCCGTGGAACATTCCGCAGTCTGATGTCGTGGCTCCCCATTAGGACCAAAACCCATATTTGTTGTTGTTGATTAGTGAAGGTCAACAGTAACGTGTGACTGCGGCGCGGACTAAAAAGCTGCAACATTTCGCTGAAAGATATTGCTGCGACGCCGCACTGTAAAGGTCTCAGAAAGAATAGAATGTCAGTCTGTGCTCTACAGTTAATTTCACATCTGAACCTATAAGTTATGCAATTAATATTTAATTATAAAGACTTGAAAGTTAAATGCCTTTGTAATTAGGAGCACATGTTCCGTGTGCTAATGTGACATACAGCTTCCTTTGGACCATGATGGTTTTCAGGGCAGAACTTATACCCATTACAAATTCGGAAAACATGCTTCTTTATTTGCAAGGAGGCATGTAATACATTTTTAATACTAATACCTAACAATATAATGACAATTTTTATAGTAATGTAGATGTCTACTTGACGGGGTATAGATATTTTGTAATTACTCAGTTACTAGTGAAGTATAAATCATGAACAAATATAGTCACTACTTGAGATAAAAGATGCATCACAATTCATTAATGGTGAACTAACGTTAGATTAGTATTTCACTTGTGTTATTCATTACTTCTTCGATCACTGGTTCCTTAAGAGCTCCTTCAGTAGTTCACAAAGGTTTACGGAATTAACAGATTTAGCAAGAAATACAGTAACTGCTTGAGCTGAAAAAGGCATCACGATTAAGTAATGATCGATTAACATGTGATCAGTATGTAACTAAGACTTAGCCTGTGGATAATTAATACCTAAGTAATAGCATAATACTATATTAATTGTTCCCTATCAAGGGAAGTGTTATCAATGAAAAAAATGCAATATTGGCAACAGTATTTAGACACAGCCTATTTATTGAGCAGATACACGATGTCTACATTTTGGCCTGATACATAGAAATAGTATTGAATGTCAGTATAAAATGAAGCACTGCAATGATTTGATTTTTCACTGTATAAAACATGGGAATTACACTATGTGGACAAAGGTATTGACACCTAGCCATTACACCTGCAGGATTCTAAATCCATAGGCATCAGTATGGAGTTGGTTTCTCCTTTGGAGTTGTAATAGCTGTGTCTCTTCTGGGAAGGCTTTCCACAGAATTTTGGAGTTTGTCTGTGGGAATTCTTGGCTATTCATCCAGAAGACCATTTGTGAGGTCAGGTGCTGATGTTGGACATGAAGACCTGGCTCACGATCTATATTCTAGTTCATCCCAAAGGTGTATGATGGGGTTGTGATCAGGGCTTTGGTATCCAGTCAAGTTGCTCCATACTAAATTCAGCCAGCCATGTCTTTATGGATCCTGCTTTGTGCACTGTGGCATAGTCATGCTAGAACAGAAAAGGGCCTTCCCCAAACTGTTCCCACAAAGACGGAAGCAGAAAATTGTCCAGCATGTCTTGGTATGCTGAAACATTAAGACTTCCCGTCACTGGAACTAAGGGCCCAGCCCAACCCTTAAAAAACAACCCCATGCCAATATCTCTTCTCCACCAAACTTTACAGTTGGCACAATGCAGTTGCATCCACCAAACCCAGACTTGTCCATCAGACTCCCAGGCAGAGAAGCAGGATTTGTCACTCCACAGAACAGTGCCGGCATGCTTTACACCACTCCATCTGAATTACGTGCAGTTAATGAGTTAACAGCATTGGTGACTTTTGTACACTATGTACCTCAGGACTTGACGGCCTTGCTCTGTTGCGTCACGTGGTCTGCAGTTTTTGTTGTTCCCAGATGCGTCCAACTTTGCAACAATGCCACATGCAGTTGATCATGCGATATCCAACAAGAAAGAAATTTGACAAATTGACTTATTACAAAGGTGGCATCCTATGACAGTACAGTACCACACTTGCATTCACTGAGCTCTTCAGAATGACCCATTTCACAAACGTCTGCAAACCTGATTGCATGGCTAGGTGTTTGATTTTATGCACCTATGGCAATAGGTCTGAATGAAACTTCTGAATTCAATTATTAAGAGGTGTGTCCCAATACTTTTGTCCATATAGTGGAATAAAATTCTCCCTGTGTTGCTTAGATTTCCACTTGCAGTTCTAATACATGCAGTTAGGCTTACTGGCGTCTTTAAATTACCGATAGAGTATGATTGTGTGTGAATATACTTTAGTGATAGACTGGTATGTTATCAAGGGATAGACCCCAGACTCATTGCGACGCTGACCAAGATAAGCAATTAGGGAAAGGATGGATAGATGGATGGATGGTGGATGGATGGATGGATGGATGGATGGTAAATATATTTTTAAGTGTGTAGAGCACATGGTTTACATGCTGCTACTAGGCTGGTAATCTTAACTTTACATGAGAAATATTTGCAGGCACATTGCATGACTAATATATACTAATATATGAAATCTCAGAATTAAGGGATTTTTAAATTACAGGCTGTTAAGCACATATATTGCAGTCACTGTACATTCATGTGTCACAATGTGACATTTCTCCATCTGTCAGGACTGGCGGTTAACAACCTTAAATCTTCCTTAACATTATATACATAAGTAAAAAATAAAATGTATTTTTTTAAGGAATATTTTTTCAAAAAATTCTGGGTATTCTGAGGAGACGACACTATGTCTGCACTATGCCAATCAGTAGAAGCTGATGGCGCTTTCTTTTTTAAAGATTTACATAGATAGGCTCTTGTTTCTGGGTAGTGGTGCCTTAATGGTTAAGGAAGCACACATATAATTGAAAGATCCCCGACCCACGAGGCCCCACTGAAATACCCTGAGCAAGGTACCGCCCCCAAGCACTGGTCCTCCGGGTGCTGAATTAGCTGCTCCCTGCTATGGCATATACATATGGGTTAAATGCAGAGGACACATTTCATTGTGGTGTGTCAACAATGACAATTCATTCTAGTATTCAAATTCAAGCTTTATTGGAGTTTAGAACTATATTTATATGATGAACACCATTAAAATCCACACCAGTTCTCAGATACTTTATAGATTTGTCTCTTGTGCCCATCAAAAAAGGGCCTGGCTATAGATGGTAATACATAACTGGGATATCTAATACACTATCTATCTATCTATCTATCTATCTATCTATCTATCTATCTATCTATCTATCTATCTATCTATCTAATTTATTGATTTACTATTGGGAGCCTTCCAACTTCCAATCTGTGACATACACAGATTTTTGAGGGGCAAATGCTGAAACAGGGACCATGGGTGACTGCAGGTTCCCCGCAGCAAATGCGAAAGGGGCTGAAGCACCCCCAGCAGCCCCCTCTGCATGGGCCTGTTGGCTATTGAGAAAGACAGATAAGTCGGAGCAACCGATTAAATACATCACTAAAGTATTTTTTCTTCATCCTTCTTTCAGATGTCAAAAGTGCTAAATTTGTTAACACATGCCTGAGGCAATGGATGCTGAAACAAAAGCTTTTGAGAATTTTTGAGATAGAGAAGTGCATGTGTGAGTGAGTGTGTGTATGTTTGTTTTTGTTTTATGTTATAATTCGTTGGGCACAGAGCAGAATTATGATGGCAAATTATTACAGAAAGAATAATTTAATTTGACTAGATCTTACTGTCAGTCCTTATAAACTCAAGGATTGGTGTGACCATCAAAAAATGATTTATGATGTGTTAATAATTAAGAAATGGTCAGAGAGGAGAAAGTCACTATTCCGTTTTCGAAGAAAAAAAGAAATTGTTTTATCAACTTGATTCTAATTTTGTTTTAAATGGATTCAAATGTTTGTCTTAAAAATGCTGAATATTTTATTAAGTTTGAACAACACAATGAATGCAGGGAATAAACTTTACTCTTATGTATTGTATGTCATCAGAAAGACAAATGTTGTATATTAATGCATTTCATTACCAAGCTACTTAATTATATTTATAAGCAGTTTATAGCTTGGTAGAAACACAGTTGCTATGCACATAGAACTGACATAATAATGGTAATTCATGAATCCGCACTTGTTTGTAATAGAAATTACTGCCTTTTAAATAATGATGCAGATTTTTTTTTATTTCTTCCCTGCAGAGCTCAGCGTAGGGCCTAACATTAAATGAACATGTTTTGAAACATTTCAAATTCAGTCTTTTATATGTGAGAGCTGTCAGTAATTGGACTTTTTAACATATTTGTAGAGCTTTGCGAAAGAATGCAGAAATTTTTTGAATCACATCAAATCACATAGTATATAAAATATGAATAATATATACAATTTGTTAGTGGAAGTGCATACTGTATCTTTAATATTAAAAGTCTTGGATTGGGTCCTTTGTCTCAGCAATCAGTCTCACTCATTCGGCTGTCTTTGTGACTGTAGAATTTCACATGCCTCGCAGTAACTTGTAAACTTTTCAGTGCCATTAATTTTGCGTTTTTAACAGAGAGTCCAAAACATAGTGGTCCCCGTGCGTATGGTAGCCTAGTAATTTTCCACAATCAGGGGCATAATTTACATGGTTTGAATATTATATAAAAAGGTCTTGACAAGAAATGACAAAAGTAATTTGACATGCAAAGTGTACAGTACAGTACTGTTGGCTCATAAACTGTTAATAAGAAGACTTGTGTTATTGTTCAGGCTAAATGTTAAACAGGGGCGTTGGACTGTGAGTAATGGTGGCCCTGCTTGGGTGGGGGGGGGGGGGGGGATTGGGGTTCTAAATGATAAAGGGTCTGCGATATTACAAA
>JAODKE010000101.1:3730717-3746565 GCA_026779605.1 Mormyrus hasselquistii
GGTGCCGGGCGTCTCGTGTCGGGGGGGCGCGTGGGGGGCGGGCGGGGGTGGGGGTGCGGGGGGGGGGGGGGGGGGGGGGGGGGGGCGGAGATGGCAATCTCTTCGTCACGCTCAAATTAAACGGTAAAACAGATGACCTCTTTCTTGTCTAAATGACCACGACATGCTGGTGGCACCACCCCCGCCCAATTGTTTTCCGGTTGGATGAGCACGTGCAATCTCACCGCGCGAGACAGGACTCGCTGCCATGCCGGAGCCCCCGGCTGATAAGATCAAATGCAGGACCTCCCTCCGTTGGCCTCTGTAAACCTCAAGCACAATGCAGCTCTGATCCTCTCCAGTGTGACCTGTACCTCTTCCGAGTCCCATCAGCCCGGCGCCTTCCGGACCTTTTCCAAAGCTCACCCTCCCACCCTCATGCTGTGTCGCCATGTCACCGTTAAGTGACAAGAACAGACTTGCAGGTGTCTGAAGACCTGGCATAAACTGGCGTCCAGGAACAGAGATTCAAACCAGAAGGTTTTAGGCTCAAGGCCCCAGGGTGAGTCTGGCTGTTGTACTTTAGATCAAAGCACTAACCCAGAACTGCCCCTGAGAAAATGACCTTGAAGGAGACTTTGATGCTTCATGAAAGAGACAGTGCCATCATTGCAGTATGCTGGAAAGGTGGTTCAATATATTAACGCAAAACATAAGTTATCTGTCATTAAGGGCAACAAAGTGGAATGCCATGGGGACAAGCTAACAGCCGTAACTCCCTTCCTCTCTCCCAGCCGCTAGAGGATTCTCACTGTGGCAGGCATAGGCACAGGCGAGTGAGGCGGTGCTGGGTTTCTAGGACCCTCAGTGACGCAGAGGCTGTTGCGGCTCCCACACACGTCACCCATGCCGGCTGGCAGTTAGAGCGCGCTCCCTGGAGCGCTGGTCCAGCACGGAGCCTTTATCATCAAGCAGACTCTGGATTCGGGACCATTTTGGCGGTTCATTTGGTACCGTTCACACCAGTCAGACACCATCGCCCGAGGAGACTCATTGTCACCTGTGGGTTTTTATGCATCTGGGTATCAGATACCCAGATACTGTTGCTCTGCAAATAGCATAGCACTCTGGCCTCACACCACTGAGCTGTGGGTTCGAATGCCATCGCTGGTTCTCCGTGCTGAGGAAACACACACATTAGGTGCCGCCCACTGTGGTGAAGTGAGATGAAACACACTTTGGAAAGCAGCACTTGTGTGTGACTCAGCTCAGATTACGGGCTGCATAGTAGATTTATCAAAGCCTGCGTTTGGCCCAGAAAAGGGGGTTACCCAGGGAGGCTTAAAGTGGGTGGGGCTTTCCGGGGGGGGGGGGGGGGTCGGGGTCAAAGCAGGGCATCACTCCATGGGCCTCAATGGACCCTCGGGAGGCCTGTGTCCTGAGCTGTGACGTCCCCTCCCATTTCCACTGACGCCAACGGCACTCTGACGTGGCCATCTCTCACCGCGCCCGTGTGGCGCTGCCATGGAAACACGGTGCCAGGTGCCAGCTCCACTCCTCCTCTGCCATCGGCAGAACCAGTTTGGTGGAAAACATTACAAGGGCTGCAAAACATGTGGTTGTGCTTATGGGGGGGGGGGGGGGCAATGACTCAGGAGCTGATACTAAGACAGCTGTCCCGGGACCAACGGCGAGTCGTGCAGGGCGTATTGCACACCCGTGAACGTGTGCAAAGCATGCGGGGTAGGGGCCAGAGGAGGTGACCTCATCTTGGTCACTCACCCACCCCCCCAGATGGCACCCGCTTACCCCCTACCTGCATAATAAATTCCCCATTTATGCCCAGGAATAAACTCCACCCCCAACCGTCCCCTCACCCAAATCGGACCGCTGTACCACAAACTGCTGCTGTCTCAGCCCTATGAAATTTACAAGGGGGTGGTCCCTAGGTCTCCCACGGGGGAGGAGCCGCTTCCCACCGTGTGTCGGGCACCCGACTTCACGTACTACGCCTACGACCACTGGAGTCGGGCCTTCTGGACCGCCAGCTGGAGACGCACGAGGAACTCCAGACCACAGCCCATCGGAGTGATGGACGGTTCCATTATCACGGGCATGTGGTAGCTCAAGGTAGAGCAGGCTGCACCATCAAGCACCAGCAAAGAGAGGAAGGGCACGAGAAGAAAACCTGGGTGTTTATTTATCTTGGCTACAGCAATACAAACTGCAGCCCCGTTTCCCAGCCCCAGGACACCCTTCATGGCTGCATTCAGATGTCCCCTGTCTCCGTTTCACAAATGCAGGACCAACCACCATAGCACAGGCCAGCTTGAGAGAGACACATGTTTTACATATGGCATCTGTCAGCGACAGTCTTTCAGGTCAACACAGGCACACAGAAATTTAACCGCAGGTGAAAACGTCCTGGCTTTTCAGGGGAGGCTGTTCATTAGCCCTTTATAGCATTTTAAAGGGCTGTTGCTTTGCAGTGATCCGTGTCTCTCTGATTGGAGAACTGGCACATCAATCAAATCAGGGGAACTGGGACTATAGCAGCTCGGCAAACAAATTGTCAACTGGGACCTTAAAAGGTTAAAGGGCGTCTCCCGAGGCTGTAACTCGTCAAGGCTGTAACTTGCTCATTGCCAGATTATTCATTTAATTAGAAGCCCACTCACAAGGTTACTGTGCCCCCAACATATCCATGGAAACCAAAGTAACTCTCAAAAAACTCCTCCCACCCAAAGGATGAAAGGGCTTCAGGTAGGAGGAGCTTCAGGGTGAGGAATTAGACTGCAAATCTGTTTACGAAACAACACTGCCACAGCAGGACAACAGCATGCATCGTTTGTTTGTTTTCTGCTTTATTGTTGTTTTATTGCATGAGGCACTTTTTGGCACTTTTCAGACCTTATTTTCAATGTTTATTTAACTCTGTTCAAATATTCTTTCCATGTGTCAGAAAGAAAAGGATTTCAGCATGCAATCTCACCATCAGTGATTGATCTCCTTAATCGCTAGGCTACCTGTTGAGTCTTCGGCCTACGTGGCCGCTACCCATAAGCCCTCGCTCTCGCGCAGATGGCAGCAGTAAGCGCTCTTTAATGAGCCTCCCCAGATAAGCCTGTTTGTCACCACAAGGCGCATAAAGTCTGATTTATGGAGAATATTTTCACTGGAGTGAAATCGTCACCATTTTACCCGCATGGAAAATGGAATCACAATGGGGCCAAGCAGGCCAAGCCGAGGCCTTTCATCTGCAAAGCTCTTTGTTGCACTCTAGCTTTTAATAAAACTATAACTGAGTAGATTGTAAGCTCCGGGGGGGGGTGGGTGGCTGGAGACGGATTTATTCAGGATGTGTGAAGAGGCGATGCTTGTCCTCCCTCCAAATACCAGGATGGAGGACAAGCCCCGTTTTACTGTTTGTGTCCTCGTGGCCATTAGAGAGATGTGTGCATAGTCACACAGTAACACACAACACCATGATATGTTACACACCCACACATGCCAACAGGCAGGCAATTAGCACGCAGCCTGGGGCTGGCGGCTGGGCTGTCACCAGGGGGTGACGAGAACCCGCCTCGGGGCCCCCTGCTATGTCAGTGGGCCATGGCATTCCGTCCCGTATCCCGTTACTTTATACTCACGGCTTCATGCACTCGCCACACTACAAGCCCATGGTTTCCTCAGCTCTGATCTCCTGTCCCGCAGGGAAGCGATTCTCACTGACTTTAGGGTGGACTATAAACAAAAATCAGTGCGATTCATATGAGTAGTTGGTATTGATCATGAGACCTCCCTGGGCATTTCTCCAGGGACAGGGTGTGTTGTCTCCTGGGCCCCTCTCTCTACCTTCCTGTCTCTTATAAATAGGGGGTGGAACTGGAAACAGACCACGGCTACGGGACGCCCAAAATGCTCGTGCTCCCTCACCCTATTGCCATGGCGCTGGGGGCAGGCAATAAAACAGCCTGGTAGGAGAGACAGATAGACAGACATTGTCGCTGGGGCAGGTGCAATATCCCTCTCTCCATCCCTCCTATACATCTTTCATCTCCACCTCCTCCTGCTTTCCGACAAAACAGACTGGCAGCATGTCTTTTAATAGCATCAGTCAAACCCAGGCCAGCCCCGACCAACTCGGAATGCCCTCGGGACGCCCAGCTCCGCAGGACCTGCCTGTGTGGCCATAGCTTGAGTTTTGTAGGGAGCGCGACCTCCCTGGACCGGCTAACCCCCCTGCTACAGGACCCCCAAGTCCTGCATACCCTTTTTTACGGTGCTTCACACTGATGCCAGCCAGCCAGCCACGGCTCCCTGGGAACAGGGCCAGATGTGGGCCATTACGCTCCAGTTTGGCCTGCCCCGTTTCAGTTCTTTTGATGTCGGCCCAGCGGTACTTGCTGATACGCCGACTGGGCCTCCTCAGAGCCGCTCCCTCCTCCTCGTATTTCAGCCTTCCCGAGTTCTGCTAACATTTCGGGGCTGAACCGGGAGCTCAGGGCTTTTAGGGATGTTGCACTGGGATTATGTGACTATGTAGTAATTATGTAGACGTTTGCCCCAGCCGCATGACCACAGAAGGATACAGTTCTACCCATTTATACTGTTTGGTATTTGGTTAAGTAATTCAGGAAAGGCACGTTGAAACAGTTATCTTTGTTCCAACCAACTCAGGGTCTTTAACTGTTTCGCCACCTGCTGGTAAAAGTTTGGTGCTGCATGAATTGTTTTGATAATTGTAAATATCATGCTCAGTACTGTTTGATCAATAACACAGCATTTCTAGTACATAAATTAATACAACAATTTTCAGGATTTGCCTTTATTTAACCTAAAAGGTTACATGAAAAGACATGCAAACTGCCCCATTGACACTAAGCTTGTCAAATAGGAGTCTAAAGATCCATAACACTGTAACTTCCCTGGGGGGCATTTCGTACAGCAGGATTTCTTACTTAGCCAGATAACTTTTCAGATTTAAGGTAGTCTGAGCTACATTTAAGTGGATGAAGATATAGTCCATTTAGCCCAGGCTATCTTAAATCCAACAAGTTATCCAGCTAAGCAAGAAATCTTGCTTTGTGAAATACCCCGATGTGTATTGTGTGTGTGTGTCTGTGTATGTGTGTAGCCAGCAGGCTATGAATGTTGGGAGGGGCTAGGCCTGGGAGGAGGGCTTTACTCCTGCTTCAGCTGGCAGGCGGACTTCACCATTTTCCATGCTCCTCTTCACTATCCACAACTCCTTTATGTCGAAGCTTGCACCTTATCTGGGTTTCAGCCCAACAGTTTAATGGGATTGGCTTCCCACACCATCCTCGGCCCCCTGGAGGCTGGTGAGGAATCGAGCTAGGCGGTATTTTGAATTTTGATGGTACATCTCTATACTTTCAAATGATATATAGGATGAGATTGATCGATATACTATTATTATGTGTTAAGTATGAAGAAAGATTTTCAATGGAGACCAGGAAACTAGTCTCCATAAGGTCACAAAAACGGGTATTCGTTATGCTGTGGGGACAAACCAAGGCATATCTGTATGAAACACACACACACACACAAACACACACATAGGTTTGTAATTTTATCCTTGTGGGGATTCTCCATTTGTTCCTATGGGGAAAACTCTAATCCCAACATGACAACCTTAAACCCCTACCCAGCCCCAACCTTAACCATAAATAACTAAAGAAAACACCAGAATTTTGGCATTATTAGTTTTTTGATCTCATTCACTTTGCCGGGTCCTGAACAGGTTTTTATTTCATTGTATAATATGATTATATAATATAACCCTAATTCCCACACACACACAGTGGAGTGAAACGGTTTTATGGGAGATGTCTATACGAGATGGTTGTACTTGTATACTGGCATTTCGTTATGACCACATATTGTTTAAATAAGCATTTGGAACATCTCACATGTGGCTCTGACATACAACTGAACGTTCAGTTTACCTTACAGAAAAAAGATACATATTGTGTATCACTGTTCTGCCTAAAAATATTGAAGGAGGTTGTTTCTATAAAGACATAACTCTGACACAGCTTTAAAAATAAAATAAATTTAAAGAATTCAGAGTAAAACTCTGCTCTCACAATGAATTGGAATCCAGGGTAAAATGCCCTCACAGTAAACTGGAATCGAGAGCAAATGTACTGCTATCACAAAAAAGTGGAATTCACAGTAAACTAGAATATTGATTATAGTGATGCCCTTACTGTAAATTGAAATTCAAGGAATAGAGAGTAAACTACAGCTCTCTTAGTAAAGCAGAACTGCTTTCACAATAACGTAGGAATCACTCCTGTGCAAATTAGAATCAGACATAATCAGCCAATAGCATTTCTGCATATCACCCACCTGGACATGATTACATTTAAATTAGCCCTGAGTGCACACTTACAACAAGGGAAAAGGTCACGATGTAAAATGAAAAACATGAAACATATTCTTTCTATTTAAACATACCAAAAGGCAAATACAATGCCTGCTGCTGTTTATTTGCTGGTGCACTAAGTTTTAAAATTACTGCAGGAGGGTTTTATGCGCCCAGCCCACCACCCAGCTCGTCTCCCAGGTCACCATAAAGGCGACCGTGAGGGAGCAGAGTTGACATCGGCTGACCGCACGCCTGGGATGATGTCATCCATTTTACGAGATGACATCACAAGGGCCGGAGTTTTCCTGCTATACCCCTGCCTCCCCTCTGCCCTGATCTGTGACATCATGACCACAGTTTATTGAGGGGGGCGCTAGAACACTGCGGGAGAGAGGGGACACACATCAACACACTGCGTGTTCATGTGAAATTATTCATCCAAAACTGCCCCTTAGATGAACTGCATAAAATCTCATGTAGGTGGTCAAAGTCCAACCCTAATGCCCCTTTCAAAAAGAAATGACATGAAACATGATACTTCCAAAAAAAAAGCAAGATGGCTGCCACATCATCATGATCAGAGTGGAATGGTGGGAATGATCACATGATGCAGGCTCTGACATCTCCTCAGTGACCTCAGGCCTCAGGCACAACGCGTCAGGCAACACTCCCATGGCACCAGCAGACGAGGACACCCCCGCTGAGTGTTGTTACCGCCAGGGGTGTACAGTGTCAAGACATGCACATTCTTTTGTGTATTTTACCAGGAATTTTTAAAAGCAAGTATCTATCAAGGCAAATGCATATCACAAACAAACTGTATATCTTTGTAATTAGACCAGGGTGGTAACTTTCACCGATCTACCACTCCGCAGGCTGAACCTGGTGGCATTTGGGAGGCAACTGACTCGCCTTCAAACCAATCTCTCTGATAGGATGCCCTCAAGGAAGCAGCCTAAGGGGCCCCTGCAACAGCTACCATCATCATCAACAACAAGCAGAGGCCACTGAGCTTTGCAGGAACGCGGTGTGACCGTCTGGTGGCAAAATAAATAAAGGAACTGAGATAAGATAACAACCTGTCTGTCTGATAGGTACTCTGATGTTTTTCTTCCCTTAGGAATAACAAAGAAAAAAATATGAATCGTGTCCAGATATTGATCTAACTTGACAAGCCAATGGGGCTGAAGACATGAGTCACCTTGATAACCCAACTGTAAATGTGTTATAGGCAAGCAGAGTTTAGCGGGGAGGATAAACCCAGCCGAACTACAACTGGATTAAAATGTAACAATTCTAAGAGCCTTCCATCCCAGCCAGGGTGCACTGAAGCCCAGGTGTACTGCAGCCGTGGGCCCTATGCTGCCTGGTGCACTGCAGCCGTGGGCCCTATGCTGCCTGGTGCACTGCAGCCGTGAGCCCTATGCTGCCTGGTGCACTGCAGCCGTGGGCCCTATGCTGCCTGGTGTACTGCAGCCGTGGGCCCTATGCTGCCTGGTGCACTGCAGCCGTGGGCCCTATGCTGCCTGGTGCACTGCAGCCGGGGGCCCTATGCTGCCTGGTGCACTGCAGCCGTGGGCCCTATGCTGCCTGACATAGGTACCAGGCTCCTCGCAACTCCAGGATCAGCAGTTAGAAAATAGATGGATAAACATGTCACCTTCATCTCAAATTGAAATCACAAGGGGCTACAGAATGATCCAGAATTTTAAACTGTTCATGGAAAGTTTTCTGTTTTTCTATATGGGTTAAGTTATGATTAAAAGTAACTGAATACAATTATCACAATTAATCAAACATCACATGCATTAAGAAACATCTTCTCTTTCTGCTGATGAGTTTGTCCTTTACTAAACTGCAGGACCTCAGAATAACCCAACTTCATCCTCCCTACCTTCATCCAATCTACCAATCTCAAAAACCTCAGTAGAAGCCAGCTCCATCCTCGTCAACAAACTTCAGAACCTTGGTGGAACCCAGCTCCACTGTACCCACCAAACCAAAAAAAATCCCACTGGAACCCAGCTTCATGTAGTCCACCAGAGTCAAGGACGTCCAGAATATCAGTGGAGACGCCACACCTCAGAACCACAGGAGAACCCAGCCCCACAGTACTTTTACCTTAGCGGAACATGGCTCAGTTCTGCATCCGTAAGTTATTTCCTGGAACCCAGCACTGAGTCACGCCACATCTGCGGAACAGATCACAAGCAGGAAATTAAATAACAGCTCACCAGCTATCAATTCAATTGATTTCACCTTATTCCCGAAAGTAATGATCGGAAACAGTTTGGAAGTAACAGTCTTAGAGCTGCTGTCGTTATTTAAAGCTGGATCCTCTGAATTCCACCTCAGTTTCCAGCACATCTGCAGCGATGTTACAGAACTTCCGCATCAACGGATGTTTCTATGTACAACATTGGCTGCGGGCAGGCTGGACCTGCCAGAGTTATGGGGAAACACCCTAAGGCCCCGCTGGACTGTCCAGCCCCAGGTCACCCACCCGAAACAATCCCTGCCAGGTGTAGTTAGGCAGCACCAGCATCAGTGAATGTAAGCAAGTGGATGTAGTCAATGGGAAACACAAGACAACAGACAACAGCATTCAAACTCACAAGATCAAGTGGGACTGAGGACAGACCTGTAAACGCCGCCGGGCAGAGGGGAGGATGACATGATCTTTCACAGGAAATGGCACTGTTTAGACTAATGTAGTGCCCTCCTCTACTGTTAGCTGTATTTGGCTGCTGAGCTGAGTTGGGGGCCTTACAAAGGCTAATGGCATTACCGTTGAGGCCAAAGGTTTACATACACCTAGGCTAAAGACATTCAAACCCCATATTTAACAATTCCACAAATGTCAACATATCATGCACTTGCTATGTAATGTCAATCAGGGTACTTACTTTATTTTCAGAAAAGGTAATGTCAAAATAACAGGTAAGAGGTATTTCAGTTTGTATTTACTATATCAGATTTTTAATTGGTCAA
Source organism: Mormyrus hasselquistii (assembly GCA_026779605.1). Taxonomy (NCBI): domain Eukaryota; kingdom Metazoa; phylum Chordata; class Actinopteri; order Osteoglossiformes; family Mormyridae; genus Mormyrus; species Mormyrus hasselquistii. The sequence continues at coordinate 3,740,082 of JAODKE010000101.1, forward strand.
AAGTTTACATACAGCAGGTTGATTGCCAGTGTGGAATATTCCAGAAATTGATATAAAGCTTTTTGAATTCACCTGCAAATTTTCTTAATTATGAATTAATTGGGAGTATACATTTGGCTGTATTTAAGTGTCTTGTTTTAGAGTCAGTGCCTTGATGCCCTTGAAACCGTGACAATTGATGGGACCATGAGCATCTGGACAAAGAATTGTATACAAACAAAAATCTAGGGATCACACAGACATTGCATCATTCAGGGAAGAGGCACAAATGTACAAAGCTTGCTCTGAAAAGTTCAACTGAACCCCGAGACAACAAAGGAAATGGTGAAGCAGTTGGAGGCATCAGGCAGTATTTACTAGCATCCTTCTTCGATATGGCCTGAAATGCTGCTGCGCAAGGAAGGAGCCCCTACTTCTAGATTTACATAAAAAAAACAGACTGAAGTTTGCAGATGATCACCAGGACAAATACCCAACCATCTGAAGTATCAAATTTCACTGTTTGGCCATAATCAGCACTATGTAGGAAAGAAGAAGGGTAAGGATTTTAAGCCAGAGAACACCATCCCAACTGTGAAGAATGGAGGTGACAGCATTCTGCTGCGGGGCGTTAGCCAACCAGCTAGCTAAAAGTACTGCAAGCCAACGTGCAGGCAAGACCTTCAACTCTTCTCTACCACTAACCAACTAATCTCCTCTGTCCTCAGCACATTCAGTCGAGGACCTCCAAGTACACCAGGCCAGGATTATCTAATAGTGCTAAAAATTGCATGTGTAGTTAAGCACCTTATGTTGCATCACTAGGCTACAGTCAGAGCCCATGAGATATATTTTAAACAACAAACAGGTAGCATGCAGCATTTTTCTGTATATGCAGTTAGGGGTTATGAAGAGAATATTAAATTATGTAAAGTGACTCGGTTGCGCGTGACCGGTACGACTTGTGCCTTCGTTGACACCGTGCAGCTCCTTATTTGCACCGACTCACCCATCAGCCAGGTGGTGGATAGGGGTGACAGAGCCATGGTGTTACAAATGAGTTTGGGATGTAAACGTACAGCTCACACCAGCACAGTGTGCATATCACACAGCTCCAACAACCTGGCCGAGCTCTCCTTAGGAGACCACTGATTACCCACTATTTAAGAGCTTTTTTCTCTTTTGAATTACTTTCCAATGTTGGTAGCCTATATTAATGGTATAAGGGCATCCCAGAGATATGTTTGTACTGATTTATAAACTTTTGACTACTGAGGTTAACAGACTACCGCAAGCTAACTTCCTCCCTGTGGCCCAGAAATCCCCCTGGATGATGACATCAGCTAAGAAATTCACTAATGACAAACTGCAGGTTTCTCTGTGGAGTTGACAACTTACAGTCACTGGGGGGATGGGGGGCTGTGGCCCAAGGATAATTCTTTAGTTACTCTGAATCATAAGTTAAAATATGTATTTTTGTATAGCGACATTGATTTTGGCGGTACCGTTGATTTCGGTCCCAATTTACCTGCTGCATACGTTTCAGGACAAACTTGACTTCATTGCGGGAAACGTAGCATCAAATGACTTCACCTGATCACGCCGTTTCATAAATTTACTATGTGCAGTTTCCCAGCCGCGCACCTTAAACACATTAACATGAGGACACATTGGAAAATCAATGCGACGCCACACAGACCTCATTCCCACGAGCCACTACCATACCGGAATTCCGAACTGCTTCGGAAAAACATAATATGTTACAGAGAAATATATCCTATTATATATATATAAACTATATATAGTATACATAGTTTATCGTCCCACGTTTAAGGGGAAAGGGGATATTTTTTGAATGTTTACTTATTTCACAAGCGGATAGCAAATCTCAAAGCGGCGCGAGGTGAAAGTAAATGAAAGCGGTCGGCGAACTTGCCGGACGGGAGTCAGCAACCGCACGCGGGCGTCCAGAGACGCGGAAGCACGTGATACACGGCGGCGCGCGATGCCCGGCAGCGCTGCCCGCCGCCGCTCTCACATCCCCTCCCGCGCGCAGACGCCTTCACACACTTCTCAGCAGAAGAGAGAAGTGCACAGATTTTCTGTCCTTCAGGTGATTTTTTTGTTACCTTCTTTGGGGGAAAAGTGCGACAGACACTTGGGAGACAGAAGAGAGCCATAAAAAAAAAATAATAATAATCTCAAATATCACACGACCAGTTTAGGCGTTAGAGTGTTAAAACATAGCTGAATATCAGCACTTTCAGCTATTTAAGAAAATTACACTTTTAACTCTGTGAAAGTGTAATTTTTGTGCAAGTTAATACACAAAGAATAATAATCTTTAAGTGTCATTCAAGTCCATAAAAAATCTATGCATGAAAAAATTATTTATACCGATGCCACTTGCGGTTAGGTGAACTAATGTCTTTAAATTGCCCGGCGCGTGTTATTGTGAGTGAGTGTGAGCGTTCGTATTTGTACCTAGCAATGGACTGGCATCCCATCCAAGATGCCCATGTGCTCTACGCTCACCCTGCCTCTGCATAAGGGCTTTTTCTGATGGAGAGGCGCTTCGGGAACTGAAGAAATGCAATCCTGAGCTTGACTTTTGCACATAATTGTTGTGGTAAATCTCTTCCTGGGGGGGTATGGCTTCTCGCAATTCTGGCCACGGCGGGCCACCGACTCTTGAGGTCACCGCACTTTGTGGGAACCGGACGTTCTTCAGTGAAAACATAAACCAGTGAGCTAAGGTCACTGCTAAGGGGAAGACCTAGAACAGCATGGATGGCACCTTCGCATCCCTCGATGTCATCGCCGCCGTCGTTTTGGGTTTGGGTTTGCCTCTGGGCTGTACCAGTTTACACGCGGCTTCTCTCCGTCATTAACATGACATGGACACCATCAAAAAGTGGAGACTATCCATTTCATCAGGTGATCCTAACGTAATATAACCTGATTATATTTAGTTTTTTTGCGGGGGGTATTGGATCATGACAAAAGGGACAGATTTCCCCAAGTGAGGGAAAGGCTATGAAACAGGAAAAAATACCCACCTTGCTTTCTTTTACATTATAATTTAACTTTTCAATCTTAGGTTTCCAATAAGCGGCTCAGGGCTCGAATTACAACTGGGGGGGTGGTCATTGGCGATAAGGATCGTAGCGCGTCAGCTTTCGGGGATATGTTTCAGCCGCGTTCTCCAGCAGGACAATGAGTCTCTTTGAGTCTAAGTAGTGCAAAAATCCCTGAGCCTAGAGCAGTTTGATTGGCTGGCAGTCAGATACAAAAAAAAAAAAAGAAAAATAAATAACATTTAAAGAAGGGCATCACCAGCACTGGGGAGGCTTTAGCTGTCAAACCCCCGAAGCCTGAAAGAAGAGTATTCCGGCATTCCGGAATTCCGTTGCAATGGAATGACATTGCATTCCATCCCCACTCTGCTATAGGCTGTCTGTGGGGAAAAAACCCTGAAAGGACACCTTGGCACAAGGAGAAGGGATGAGGGATTTAATGGTTTTTACCAGAATCTTTTCCTAACAAGTAATGCAAGTCTGGGTCTGATATCGAGGGCAATTTTGGAGATGTGGATGCTTGGTACTTAAAAATTGGGAAGCCATAATGCTATCCACTGACTCAGGAACATCCCGGGATGCTGGGAGAGGGGTGATTTCAACACCATTTGGAACGAAACCGCAGTGCCGGCTAGTGGATCTTCTAGAGGATGGAAAACCACGGAGAGATTTCAGTGCTGACCTCCTCGCTTCGACGTCAAATACTGAAGCAAAACTGCAGCAGGAGGAAGCAGCACCCACGCCAAACTGCCACACGCCCAGCGGTCCACTAGCTGACCCCCAGTCACGCTGCGTTGCATAGCGGAAGCTGTTTTCATTCGATTCGGGTACTTTAACCATCCAGATTTTGCAGGTCACATGACTGCATGCACACCCCGCCTTCTAAGTGCACCTGGTACCATCCGTGATCAGTGTTTCCCCCACCCCTCACCCCCATCACCTGCTTGCGAAGCTTCTGCCCCCCCCATCAGCAAACACAGTGCCCCTGCCCCCCATCACCTCGGTCAATGTTTGTGTGAAACTGGCCCACCCCGGTCAGCAGGGCCCCTCTCACCGTGACCTGTGCAAACAGCCTGCATTTGCTCTTGTCCGATAACGGCGGCCTGGGTATCAGGGCCATGGGAAAGCAGTCTGCTAGCCGAGGGGTGCCATCGCAGCGCTATGGTGTGACTCATCATAGCAGCCGCGAGAGAGCCCCCATACCCCCCCCAACCCCACAGGCACGACACACATCGTGTTCACCGTCATCCGTCTCACAATTCAGCCCGACAGATGTCTGAACCAAGATCAACTGTTTTTGAGATCATTTAAGGGTCCATCAGCAGGGTCCCATCTGGGATCTGGACCACAGACATGTCTCCATGCACAGCAGAGCCTAAAAATTCAGCAGATGGGATCCTTGCCCACTGTGCTATTCAGCAGTGATACAAAGCACCAAAAAAGAGGCAGACCACTGTTTTCTCTCTTTGCTCCACTGTCACAGACCTTGTAGGCCATGTTGTTGTCCATTACATTCCCCCCTTGGTCACCCTTTGTGGCTGTTCCTCACCATTGGTTTGTCCCAAGATCCCCACCCCCACCAACAGACGCCGACTTCACAGGACCATAAATTAATTATCATTCGGACAATTATCTACTTATGATTTCCATAATTTTTGTCATTGTTTTAGACAACCCCAGTAAAGAAAACCTGACAAAAGCCCAGGAAACGCCGCAGGGAAATATCACGCAGGAAACGCCGCAGGGAAATATCACGCATGATAGTGCCCAGACCTGTCAACGGTCATGGTGTAAACCCCCCTCCCCGGATGTGACCTAGGTGGCTGTAACAGTGTAATCTTAAGGTGATTCACTGTATAAATATTATCCATCTGTCAACCTGACTTCCCAGTGGAGTAGTTTACGTTTCGCACATGCCGTAGATTCCTGTCTGCCACAGTCAAATGGTCACGTTGGGGAGGAGCCAGCAACCATTCTGGCAGAGGGCTGGGGGAGACGCATCGTAGAAGCGCAACTGGATTGTGCCGGCGTGGAAAACACATGCACATAATTATGCATCCAAAATGCGCGCGGGCAGAACCCTGGGCTTGTTGGGTGACACTTCCTTCGAAATTATGGCCTGTTTGCCCAACACTTCTCTCTTCTGTGTCTCGTAAATGATTAACGGCAAAGTGGTTGGCTGGTCATGGGTCGTCTTGTTGACTCCATCGGGGAACCACATCAGACCTTACGGTCGTTCAATTAGGAAGTGTGTTCTTTGGCACCACCGCTCGGCACAGATGTTCTGTATTCTGCTAATTGGGTCTGAGGGTACCGACACCCCCTCCCCCTTCCCACCCCCACCCTTCTGTCTTTCATGGGGTCGGAGCTTTCCGGCATGGATGTCCGTGGCGGCTTGGATGGATCCAAGGCGGCCCGTCAAGACCTGGGTGTGTCTCGGCTGGGATTTGAGAAGCTTGACCCATTTTCCCTTTTCACCTCGCATTTTGTGCAGGACAATGGGCAGCATTCTTCATGAACGGGATGGATAACAAAAGGAGGGGGGGAGTGGAGAATGGGATGGGGGCAGTCAGATGCCATCTGAAGCTGGGATTTTTAGGTTGGCAGGGACATGTGCGCATATACTGAGAAGCGTGTGGCTGCTTAAATGCACATGCACGTATGCATTAATGGATCGCAACTTTACTCGCTTCCAGACAGACTCAGCTGGGCACCCCTGACCAATGGCAACTTTGGGAAAACCCTAAACAGCCTGTGAAAACCTTGTATGCCCAGTTGAGGCCTGTTTAAGGTCATTTGGAGGCCCAGAGGAGGCCTGTTTGAGGATCTCTGGAGGCCCATTGGTGGCTTGTTTGAGGTTCTCTGGAGGCCCACCTGAGGCCCATTTGAGGCCTACTTATGTCTCACTCAAGCCCAATTTGAGGCAACTTTGCCTCAGATTTTAGGTGGTATAGCTATAGAGACAAAGGTATCTGGCAAAATCAGGGTTTGACTAGCAGAGTCTCTTTGGTAAACCGCACAGGTTATATACATTCAAGTGCTTGGCTCTGTATATCAGCTTCTGTCAGGCGGAGGTTGGCCCAGCTTCAGGTTGGCCCAGCTTCAGATAAACCCCTTACTGTTGGGGAATGGCGTTTATTTTCAGGCACATAAACTGGAATTGTGCCGTGGACCTTTGACTCAGGACGATTTGGCGGGGGCACGCACGTGACTAGCGGCACGTCCTCATAGCCTGAGCAGAACACAGAACCTTCCGGTCCTTCGGCATTCCTCTCCTAAGCCCCCCCTTCCCTCCCTACCTGAAAGGTCAGGCTGGCGGGCTCAGAGAGTCAAGTCACAGTCAACCGGAAAGTTCTCATACCTTTCTGCTGAAACAGAGAGAGAAAGCCAAGATCATTCCCTGCCCCCACCCCCCCCCCCCCCCACGA
>JAODKE010000101.1:3765753-3777648 GCA_026779605.1 Mormyrus hasselquistii
GTGCAGGGGGGGCGAGGCGGGCGGGGGGGGGTGGGGGGGGGGGGGTGGGCAGTCGGGCGGGTTTCTCAACCCTGGGGGGGAGGGGACCCCGGGAGTGTGTGGGCTTTTTTTTTTGTCCTTTGGTTAGATGCACCATCAGAGCATTGGTTTATAAAGACTCTCTCCCCTTTACTCTGCTTATCGGATCAGTGACGTAAATGACACTTTAAGGCTGGGTCTCATGGCTAATTTTGGCTCTACATTTAGATCACATGACCAAATGTGGCACTGAATCTCATTGGTCCCCTCTGTCCCTCTCTCGCCCCGCCCCCAGCATCGGAGACCCGCTCGGACTATCACCCCATCTTTTTCTCTCAAGATCGCATTCTGTATGAACTCTTCTGTGTCTGCATCCTGCTGCTCAACAAGACCTGGAAGGAGATGCGAGCCACTCAGGAGGACTTTGACAAGGTAGCCGGACTGAGGGCTCAACGTTTGGGCTTCTGGGCAGAGAGAACCTCAGCGGGAAAACCTCATACATCTCTGTCATTTGCCTTTCCCACCACAACAGGTCTTGGGTTGAATAATTTAGGGTTGCCCCCTTTCCCCCTTCATCCCTCATCCTTGTTGTAATGAGCATTTCAGCTCCCCCCCCCCCCCAACCTACAGACCTATGGGAGGTGGTCAGTATGCAGTCACGTCGTGCGTGTGGCAGGAACAATGCAGGATGTGCGTTTTCACTGGTCGTATTAGCGACACTGGGCGAATCCCCACTGGAGTGCAGTGGGAACGGGAAGGCAGTGCCCCGCAATCACTAGTTGCATTGACACTAGCCCCCCACCAGCCCCCACTCATAAAAATACCGATGGACAGCAGCAGGGACGCGGTTGATAGGAGCGACACACACACACACACACACACTCGCTCACTCTCGGACACAAATGGACATGTGCAGCTGGGATTGAGGTGGTCTCACGCCGGGACTGGTGGGTCAGCGCTATTCACACCACTGTCTGAGGAGAGGATCCACCGAACTGTAAACAACCGAGGTACCATTTGCTCTTGTCCAGTTGATGATTGGTTATTCTGATCGTATCTTTGTTAATGAATGTATTGTATAAGCTTAGCGGTAAAATACAGCCTAATGTACTTTTAAAAGTCTTGTCTTGTTGTAGGGCTTGTAAAATTATGCGGCCAACTTAATTAGCTAAGGTAAAATGCTAGGTTGTAAGTTTCCGCAAGTGTATTGCCCCTGCCTCAGGGCTACGCTTTGAAGCGCTTGCTAAGTTTAGAATGACTCTGTATATGTAGGAAACCAGCGGCCGACCTCTCAGGTCTGCCTGCTCATTTACGCAGACGGCTTCTACAAACGGAGAGTCATGTGACTGACTCCATGCATTGAGCGTGCAGACAGGGGTTGAGTTGACCTGTTCCTGCCTGACAAAGAACGGGCAACGCGGCTGACGAAAGCGATTCTGATCGCGTGATGATCGCCAGTGCCGGATGCACTGGTCCGGGCATCTCAGAAACGGCCTCCTTCCTGAGGTTTTCGGACAGTATGATGTTTAGAGTTTACGGAGTGCGGTGTGATAAATTTAAAAAGTGCCAGTTCTGAGGGCAAAAACAGAAGTCGGATGAAAACATACAGGTGTAAAGCTAACAGAAGAACACCAAAGGAATGTCCCGGATCCAAATTCCGTAATGAAAGTTTACAGTGGTTTATTTAATCCATGCCTTGAATTCAGACTGTTCTGAGGCCAAAAGTCTCGTCCAGGACTAGTCAGGCACACACGCTGTGCGCATATATATATAACAGCCTGCATACTTCACCTATATATACATGAGGGGGGCCAGGCCAGTGCTGTCCACAGCGCACACAAATAGCCTTGCAGCCTGAGCATGTGTTTGTGCCTGCATTTGTTTATAGATAGATCAGCAGCTAGTGTGTGTTTCCATCTGTCACACGGCATGCTGATGCCACGCAGCCATTTCTCTTAATATAACTTTATTCAAAATGCTCTTTCATTTCCACATAGGAGGGAGCAAAGATGTGAACAGTCTGGGGGGGGGGGGGTCCCTGAGGACCAGGTTGAGAAACACTGCTCTAGAACCACGATATTATCTGTTCATCAGTCTGGAGCCCCTTTTGCTGGGTTTTGCTTCCCATAAACTTTTACTCTTAATTGTTGGCCTGGACTGACCACAAGTGGTGATCAGACTGAGCTGTCAGGATGACAAACGGAGCTTTACCTCTGGAAACGCTGCCACGATTCTGGATAAAGGAATGTGATTTAATTAGGAAAGGTGCTGACTGCTTACTTCACCCGTGGGAATTTTACTTGGAGGCAGAAGAGAAAATGATTGGTTCAGGGAGAGAACTGATCAGATTGTGGAGGAGGTGGATCCAAGCTACCAGAACAGGCAGGACCATGACAACTAATTTGTTGGGTCCGCTTCCTCTAGTTGCTTGGACCCACCTCCTCTACATTCTGATTGTTTATTTCTCTCAGTCATTTTTTTTTCTTCTGCCCCCAGAACATTTTTGTCAAAGCATCTTTAAAAGTAATCCAAGAGCACCATCTAGTGAAGTCAGAAAATACAGGAAATGGTTCTTGATGCACCGTTTTGGCCATCATCATCATAGCAAGCCACAGCCACCGTTCCACAGGGCGTACATGATGCGTGGAGGGTCACTGAAAGCAGGGATCATGGCCACAAAGTCTATGAAAAGCAAATGGAAGTGAATTTAAATTGTTCCATAAACGAGTTCGGCATTTGGTTGACGCAGTTGGTTACTAGGCAATTCTCTTGTGACTGATAAGAAGATGAGACCCATAGAAGATGTTAATTATATAATTTATTACTGTATTATTATGATTTCTTATTTAAAATGCATATAATTACATTATTTGCACTGGTATCGCTGTTTTTGTTATTTATTTTGCTTGGCATTGCAGTTGCATTTCCATTGGATGTGTGTATTTTATTATGTAATTTTAGAGACACGAGCTGTTTCAGGAGCACTTGAGTCACGTTGCAGCAAAGGCTGACTTTGTAGTTTCTTGCCTGCCTTATTTTAGGAAGAGCCAGTCTTTTGAAGTGCTTTTTCCCCTCCACCCCGTTATATCTGTTACCTCCCCCCCCCCCCCCTTTTCACACCCCCCCCCACACACACACACACACCCCCCCCCCATCGCCAGGGCCCCGCCACCCGTCCTTTGTGTCTCGGTCCGCCACGTTTTCCAAGAGCCCATGTTTATAGTTGGCATTTACGGTCACTGGAACGCAGGAGAACAGAACAACACTCAGCGCATCTCCTCTGTCCAAGTCACACTCGTTCATCAACGGCCCTCCACTGCCCCCCCTTCCTGTGACACACACACTCACACACACACACACAGACAGACAGACACACATACGCATGCACAGACGTTCAGACACACACGCTCACACACTCCTTCATTCCTTCATTGTCATTCACACATACCCTCCCTTCTTTGTCAATCTCCCATATTTACACACACACACCCTCTCGTTCTCTGTCGCTCTCATGTTTACACAGACACACGCAATTCATCTCTAACACAAAGCCACACTTACAACACACACCCCCCCCGAAAGAAACTCACAAACTCCACGTATTCATATCTTTATGAGGACTTTTTATAAAATTGAGGTTATCCTTGTCTGGACCCCACAAGATGACAAGTTACTGAGTTTTATCACATTGTGGGGAAGTCTGGTCCCCACAATGTAATAATTACAAAAACACACACAAAGACACAAAAGGCCACATTAACTCAGGCTTTTGTTCTCAAATAGTTACATTGAGTGGACTTTAATGTATCTACGACTTGTTAGGGAGACTCTGTGTGTGTGTGTGTGTGTGTGGGAGGGGGGGCTGGACAAGGGCTGGACAAAGGGTGACAGGAGGAAAAGACGGGGGGGGGGTGACCTGGGGTCAGGAGGAGGACAGCACCTGCCAGCTCATAACGACGCAATCAGGCCGTGGGAGGGGCGCCCTGTGACTCACATGCAGGAGGGTGTGAGGGTGCACAAGATCAAAGGCTGAGGCGCTAAAGGGAACGGCTGTTGGACCTAAGAGAGAGTCTCCCGTCCGGGATTGGGGCACACAGCACACACAGTCAGGGTGAATGGCGGCCCGTTGATGTTTCTGTTTGCATTTACATTTAACTGTTTAGCCAGGATTTCTACCCAAAGCGATTTCCTTTGTTATAATTATCACCATTTAAACCATGGGCGTGGGGGGGTCCAGGGATTCTGAACGCTGGCTGACCCCTGTGCCGTGACCCCCAAGCTTGCCATCACCTGTACGTGTGTCTGTGTGTCGCATGGAGACCAAGATGGAGGAAAAAAAGTCTCACAACAGAGGACATTGTTCTGGGATTTTACAGGAGAGCCCTTCCTGGGACTCAAACCATCAGCGTTCTGGTATTACAATCATCTAATAAAAAACAGTAGATACTTTATCCCACAGCGATCTGTATTATACTGTATACATTCTCATTTCATTCTCACACTGGCTGAAGCCTCTCAAGTTTGACAGTTCCAGTCCTGCCTCCACTCTGTGTGGATTCTCCCAAAGTACAGGAAAATGTCTCTGCATGAGTGCGTATGTGTGCCCTGCAGCGGGCTGGCTTTCTGTCCCCCAGTCTGATGCCCTGTCCTGCCCTTGATGGGCTCCAGGCCCCTCTCCTCCCGACACGGATAGGCGTCAGGAAGGTGGACGGGTAATTTATCAGCAGCGAAACAGCTAACCACACTCCACCTGGAACCGGAACCAAAACCGTCGAAACCTCAGCGGCCCAATTTAAACTTCAGGGAAAGTGCGGCCAGAAGCTCTCAGGAGAACAGGGACGAAACATTAACCCAGCACCCGGAAACGCCGGAGTCACTCACCCTCTACAGGCTGTGAGTCACACACACGCAAAACCACCGAAATCTGACCGGATGAAGGGCAGATTAGGGGATACGGGAGGAGTGGGGGGGAGCAGGGGTGGGACAGTGGGCCCAGTTTCGATCTGCTGGTTAATCCACAGCCAGCTAGCATGACTAGGCAGAGGTAAGGACCACCCTACTCAACCCTCAGTAGTTAACAGTTAACTGTACTCCCTGGTATGGCGTTTCTACATGGGACTGCACACCCCACCCACTCCAAATTGCTCCCAGGACTGTCTGACGCTGCTTTAACAAAAATATATGGCTCTTTAGGTAAAAGCATCTGCTAATTGTAAGTGCCGGGGGCATGGACACGATGTGTCGGATGGGCCAGGGTCACAGATCCCCGGAATGAGCTTCGCCCGGGTTCCAGCGCCCAAACGTGTAAAGGCATGTGTGTCAACCTGCGTGCTGCACAGGTAAAAAAAAAAAAAAAAAAAGCCAGTCTGACTGGAAAGCAGTGGGTGAGAGGACTGGAGGACATTCTCCACATGAAACACGCTGGACCGGAAAAGCAGATAGGCGGTCATTCACAAGGCATGAGGAAGATGCAAGTACCGCTGAATCGCCTGTGAGTGTCCCCAGTGAGCCCCCCCCCCCCCCTACAAGTGGGAGGTCCGGAATGACAGCTAGGGAAGGGGTCCCAGTGTGACACAGAGCAGACTCCTAAACATCAGGCAGATTCCCCCCAGGAGGGATACTGAACAGGACACTCCTTCCTCAGCTGGGCACACACAGCGTTTGGCTTCTGCGGGGGGGGGGGGGGTTGAATCCGGAAGCAGACAGTGATGTCATGGCTGCCATCAGCCCCTCTGGCAGCTCCAGGGTAAATACAGCTGGTCCGACACGGAGCGCCGAGCTCCGAAAATAAACAGGACGCCGGGAAAGTGGAGCGGGAGAAGACAGCCAGGTCCCGCCCACCGCGGCACGCCGGCACCAAGTACACCCGAACATCAGCAGCCCATCACGCACGTCATTGTAGTACCATCACGTCCCGATGAGACAGACCAGGATACGAGGATGGATGGATGGATGGATGGATGGATGGATGGAGTAAGATAGATATGAGGTGTGCATTTTGTCCATCCTTCCATCCTTAGTCTTCAAACCACTTGTCCTGGTAAGGGTTGTGGGAATATAAGCATTATAATTTCTGGCAATATCTCATGATATTCTTTATATTTAAACTGTATTTTAGCCTCGATCCAGACAAATTGCACGTTACGAGAAGAAAGCGGGTCCAAACCCGCGTTCAAACACCATGTTTGTGCAAAGTCCACCGGGGAGGAGGGAAAAAAAGTCCAAACCACAACGTGACCAACAAATTTGTCACAAAAAAATGGCGCCATTCAAACAGGGTGTCGTTCCAGAAGAACATGCAGTCCCGCTCGCCTTCGACGTCACAAACACCGCGGTTTAATCACCTCCGCAGAGGCCCTCCTTCCTCCCCGCGCAATTAGGCCCGTAGCGCTTGGTACAGTCCGGCCGCCAGGCCTCGTAAATGGGAACCAGTAACGAGGGCCGCACCGTGCCCAGCTCTGCCGGCAATTTCAGTACATTTCCTAAAATAAAATCGCTGGCTGGTAACACTGACAGCCCCCCCCTCCACCCCAGCGCCCACCCTTATGATCTCAGCGGCACGGCTCACGTCACTGTGACGAGGTGTGAGGGGGGGCGGGGGGGCAGGAGGAAAATCGGCAGCTAAAATAAGCCACGGTGTTTCCACTGGCTTGGGGAGGCCTGGAGTCTTGGTGTCGCAGGTGACCGGGCCGGGCCGGGCTGGACTGGACCGCGTGTCCCCATGCAGTGTTCCATGACTCAAGATCAACAGAAAAGAAACAAATATTAAATAAGCAGGGAAAAACATTCCCCGTTCCAGCTGGGGCAAAATTTCCGATATAAAGGGAATCTGGCTCCCATTCCTCCACGGGCGGCGTCACACGGAAGCACGTGTGGACAAATCCGAGGGACTGGAACGGCGAGGTGGGCGAGGTAGCGGGGGGAGGGGCAGAGGCGGTCACCGGGCACGCGGGAGGGGGCAGGAGCAGTGACAGTTATATTTCACAGGGAGGATCTTAATGGTTCTTCATTTACTGAGCAGACGGGCAAGAATGCATCAGGGAACTGGTTTTTCATGCATTTGCACACATACAATTGGGCAAAATACATATTTTACCAGGGAAACTTTGCAAAAACATTGGCAGATACTCATATTCCTTCAGTCTGTCATTGTGATACTGAAGCCATTAGATAGTGCTGTGTGTGTGTGTGAGGGGGGCAGGAGAGATAATCACGAGTTAATGTTTATAAAGTGTGGCCCCCCCTCCATCTCTGCACGCGGTAGGTAGCATCCGGGGGAACCGGCAAACAGCGGAAGGTTTCCAGCCCAGTGAGCCACTTGTGTCTATGCAGCCGCCACGGGCCCTTGTGGCCCCAGGGGGCCTTTGGGATGGGCCCTTATCCGGAGCTTTCTTTCCAGTCGTCTGCGTGGGTGGACGACCCAGACGGAGCCGTGAAGGCCAAGAACGACACGGCGAAAGTGCATGACGGCGACGAGGTCTCACGCCGACTGTCACCCGCCGGCGGAGATGATCAGCACTGACGGCCTCCAAGGGCCTTTGAACCAGCACCATCACAAAGTCAGATTCTTAAGGAACGGAGATAAAAGTATAGTAACCATGACGATGATCATTAAGAAATAACACAATGACAAGAAACAGGATTCCTCAAAGGGATCAGGAAAATCACCGAATGTTGCCGGAATGTCCTCCAGTGTCTCCCCCTGCGTTGCAACACCGACGTACGAAGGACAAACGCATTTGGCAGTGCGTGGGATCGGAGCGCCGGACAGTGCTGCTGTTTCTTTTGTGTTAACAGAAACCCCAATCGTTTCCTTTACTGGCAATTTGCATAACAGTACATCATAATAACAGCTTACTCAAGCAACAGTACAGAACAGAGACGCCCAGTCTGCTCTCACTGCCCCTAAAATAATATGCAGTCCTTAAACGGATTCTGGGGCACCAGTGGCTGCGCTGTGCACGTTAACCAAGTGCACGTTATGAAATTCCCACAAGGCAGAGCTGCCAAAGTCGCTCTAGTGTCTATCGCATTAATCTTGACGACTCTGCATCAGTACATCCACACGGCACCAGAAGCCAAAAAAGTAACCTGAAAGACTCCAGCGACATATTCTGATGAATTACTGAGTAAGAGAGTCAGCTGAGAAACTTATGAGACACAGTAATTATATCAGTATTAGGGATGGGGCCACGGTGACTCAGTGACTAAGGTGGTGGTGGGTTTGAATCCCACCTCTGCATGCTTTCACCGTGTGACGTGAGGTTCCTTTGGGTACTCTGCCCCCCCCACCTGCCATGACCATAAGCTGGATAGATGCATGGATTACATAAGAGTAAATGCTGTTTTGTGCATGAGGTTGGAGCAGGCAGGACTAGACGGGGGGGACAGGGGGGGGCGGCTGACGCGGTGTAAAAACACCCAGATAAGAACAACCCCCAGGGTAATGCGTCAGCCGTGCCCCCCAGACGCCCCCGGCAGCCCACACGCATTGTTCCATCGTGGCCTGTTTCTGTGCTCCTGGTCGGCACGGCGCCCCCCACAGGCTGTGCCTGGCTCTCACGCTCTCAGGCGCCAGCAGCACAACCTCGGGGGACATTCAGAGGGGGATTATGAGCTTCCGTGGCGAGTCCTCTGTCCATTCAGCCTCGATGGCTGGGAAGGACACGGGCTAATAAGGTGGGGAGAGGGGTGGGGGGGGTCATTTTCTCAGGGATCAGCACCCCCATTAGCACCACACACTCGCTGTCCCAAACGCACAAATGCACACTCTGCCCTCACACTACCTGCTCACTTCCAGGTGTGACCTCTCGCCCCCCCCCCCACTTTCGGTCCTCCACCCGCACTTGGCCGCTCCCCTCCACCCCATTTCCAGTCCACTCTCCCATCCCAGCCCCACAGTCTAAAAGAAAACGAAAAATAAAACAGGCACATGACACGGCTGTTTCCTCTTCGCGTTACCGATCTCAGCCCCCCGCGGAGACTCTAAACAAATCTGTGCCTGTGATTAGAATTTCAAACAGCCCCCCCTCCTGTACACCCACACTTTTTTTTTTTTTTTTGAAGAGAGGCCGGCGGCTCCGCTCTGCTCCCAAACGCCCGCTGTACTTGTCCCGCTGTCTCCCGGACCCGGTTTTCCGCGTGTCTCTGAGGAACCGGTTCCAGCTAACGGGAAAAAACAGGGTCTTTATCCCCGGCGTTCCGACGGATATATAGGAAGAGAGCAGATGGGCCCAACGGGGGGGGGGGTATGGGAAAATATGCAGGTTTGGGGCAGTCGGGGCAGGTTGGCGGACGCGTTACGCAACAGGAAAGGAATGCTTCCGATATCCGAGACAGATAAAAGGAAGCAGAGCAGGGAGGAGAGTGACAAAGGCAGCATGGCAGGTGAACAACAGCCTGGCAGCCAGATCGCCTGCGTTGCCATGGCGGGGGGGGGGGTCACCCAGCCCCCCCAGCTCCCCAGCCTTCCATACACACACACACACACATACACAGGTTTGTAATTATATGTTTGTGGGGACTCTCAATTGATTTCTATGGGCCTAACTCTAATCCCACCATGACGACCTTTAACCCCTAACCAGCCCTAAACTTAACCATAAATAACCAAACAAAATACAAGACTTTTGGCATTTTAACTTCTTGGATTTTAACAGTCACAGATCTTTGTGGGGACTGAAAAAAATGGCAGGTTTTTATTATTTTGTGGGGAATACTTGGTCCCCACAATGTAATATAAACATGATACACACACACACACACACTGAAATGCCAAACCTGCGTGGAGTTACTCCATTGCGAATGTGTGCACTTATCTCACACTTTTGGGAGGGATGGCAGGCGGGCAGGGGTGGGGGGGGGCTGTGCTGGCAATGTACACATTCACAAGGGGCTGGTTTAGTGCGGCACTGGGCACATTGGTGGTTAAGGATTTTGGAGGGCTTGTTTTGTACCTTTGGGGGAGGGGGGGGGTGCTTTTACAGCTCTGGTGCAATATCCAGCTGGTTATTGGCTACATAACAACAGAATGATAATGGTGGGATATAGTTGCAATGGGGTGGTGAATCTCCTCAGCTCAACTCGTGCCCAGAAGGTTGTATGTTCTGTACCCACAAGCCAATCTGTTGTTCGTGCCAGGGAGCCACCTGGCTCCAGACTCAGCAAGACCCTACATGAGGAGAGGCAGCCCTGAGCCGCGGAGCCCGGTCTGACTGAGGAACAGCGACAGCAGCCATCTTCAAAGCCCTGGCAGAGGGCCGGGCCCCCGCCGGCCGGCTTGGGCCCCGGGGGCCCTCTGTCGCGCCTCAATTAGGCGCTAAATCTGGCAGCGGCGCTAATTGGGAGGAAAGAAAAACGGCGACACACCGTTTTTACGAGCCGCTGCCGTTCCCGCCGCGTGGCCGTTAGACAGGCGAGCGTCACGAAGGAATTAGCAAAGCAAACACATCACCCTGCAACGTGCTGGGCGGGGGGGGTCAATGAGCCAGCCGCCTGGCATTAACAAGGCTGGGCCTCGCCTCAAAGCAGTGCTGGGGGGGACTTCGTTAGCCCGGAATGAACTGTCTGCACGGCCTGTCAGAGTCAAAAGCTCGTTCCAGTTGAGAAGGGCCAGTTACCATTATCATCAATGCATTCATCCAACATCCATCTATCCCTCCATCCATCCATCCATCCATCCACCCATCCGCTTATCCAGCACAGAGATGCAGGGCGTTCCTCCTCTTCATTATTATCCTATTTCCGTCACCGTTTGTCTAACCTTGTAATATTTGTAATGTTACATTAGGCCGTTCCCCCCCCCCCCCCCCTTAAGTGACTGAGAATTGATTTTCTTACACTGTGTATGTTCTGCTAAAGACTCCTTTGTCCTGCCCCTGAGGGCTGCGCGGCGGCAGCAGGAATGATATTTCGTTTCTCTGCGTATTATTGTACATGGCTGGGGTAACATTACAGCTTTACTTGTCCCGTTCTCTTTACATGATGATGCGTTTGATGAGTGATGCTTTGCCATTTTACACGTTAAGCCCCTTTATCTGCTGTCTGTCTTATCACCACTTCCACCCGCTACGAAAAACACACACAGAACCACTGCGTCACTGCGTGATGCGGACACAAATTCTCCAACTTCACCCCGAGGCTACGTCAAAGGAATTCAGGGGCGACAGCCCCCCTGGCACCTGAACATCTAACCTCCTGGGAAATTTGGAAATCCCAGCGCGGTGGAGGTCCTTGGCGTGCTGAGGAGGACCCACATCCCACACAGGAATCGCTCTCTCAGCGAGGCGTCACCCGCAAGACGCTCGAAGGGCCTAGTCAGTGCTTCAGGGCCTGAGAAGTTAAAGATTAAATTTCTCACCATAACTGTCTCGAAGCACTTAAGATCTGCAACGGGCGAAAATGAATATGAGAAACCAGTGACCACAGAGCGAGCTGGTCAAGGTGTCCCCACAAGTTCCCGGTGCAAAATCGAACCCATTTCCAGAACCTTCTGTTCAGTGGTGCTTCAAGCTCAGAGCTCTCACCACACGTCCCAGCTGCTCCGTGCACTAGCGGTCCTCAGACTGCGGGACCATGCATGTATGATGTGGCAAAAAAGACCGGAATATTCTATCTCGGTGGGCTTTTTCCTTGCTAAGCAAGTGAGTCTGTTTTCTCTGAACCTTCCGACTGGAGCATAAGGTTCACAAGCTGCCTGCCAGCCCCTGTATGTCAGCACCTGATGACCTGGAGACCCTTCGCGGTTCCTCTGTACGACATTCCCCCCCCCCCCCCCCCCGGCCCCCCCACCCTCCCCACCCCCCCCCCCCCCCCCCCCCAGCCGGTCCCCCCGGCCGCGCGCCGCCCCCCCCCCCGGCTCCGCAGCGGCTGGCTTAT
>JAODKE010000101.1:3807888-3822594 GCA_026779605.1 Mormyrus hasselquistii
CAATAACCAGATATTATGCATCTTAAATTATTACAATTAGATGTATTATTATCATTAGAGAGTATAATTCTACTTACTATTAATGAGATACATTTATTATTATTTTATTTTAAATTTATTTTTATTTTTTTTTACGTGGTCAGCATCGCGAGCCGCATTTGCATTTGTGATGGGCCGCAGGTTGAGAACCACTGACATGACAGCTCCACTTGCCAATCACAGAAGAGGGTGGCCAGCATCATGGTGCTATAGATTAGTGGTTCATAACCGCCATGTAGTCTTTACCAAACCAGCTCAGTCGTGACCCTATATCAAGTATTGGTCTAAATTAACTAATTAGCGCTCTGATGAAGCTTGCAGTGCACTCTGCAATTTACGCCAATCGAGGCCTGTCACAGAAATCTGATTGGATGTGCTGGTGAATTTGAAATTAAGGATCTGTTGTTTGATTTCCTGGATTGGATTAATTAGTGTTGGTTAATTTTAGGCTAAGCAGTTGCAGACCACAGACCCTTTAGTAAATCTGATCGTGGATCAGCACAGGGGTTTGCTGGTTTTAAAACACTTACTTTCCAGCTCTCATGACCCTTTCATAGATCGTCATAAATTGTATGCCTTAGAGATTTCCATGCTATAGTTAAAACACCCAAAATATGTCTTTTTCTGTTGACTGAACAATTAAGCCCTTCATGACCTGAAGAGTAGAGGTGTGTGGGATTTATAAGGCTGAATGAGCAGTCAGGCTCTCGGCACAATGGCTGCCTTGTGCTTGCAGGGCTGATCTCAGCCATGTGTGTATAGCTTGCATATTCCCCCCCATGCGCATGTGAGTTTCCTGTGGCTGCTTGGCTGTCCTCCACAGACAGGTGGCCCAGGTGACCTGGAGATGCCAAACTTCCCTTAAGTGGCTTAAGGGCTGATAAGGGGTTCCGTCTTCCTTGGGGAGTGAACCTGCACATAACCCGTGTGTCATTAGATAGGTTTTATGATCAGTTCTTGAAAACGGATGGATTTTCACTATGATCACAAATTAGGTATGTATAAGAACTTTAACCTGGTTGGGGGGTGTTTGGGGGGGTGGTCGTCTTGCGGTTAAGAGACTATGATAAAAGATCGGACGATGAGACGTTAGCCATCTAGGATGGAATGGCAGTAGGAATTCTCGGAGCGCCACAGGAACCTGAAACACAAACGCCAGCCGAGTTCTGGAGCCGCATTGTTGCATGTCTTCAGCAGTGTGTGGCTTGGATGCAGTTCCTGGACGACTGAGATGAGAAACAGATGCAATGGGAGCTTTTTTATTTTAATGCACGGAGGAATGTCCATTTGCTTCTCAGCCGCTCGCGTGCAGGCGGACTTCAGAGCGCCGGGGGGGGGGACGGGGGGACGGGGGTCGGGAATGTTTTGACACATCTGTTCGTCAGCACCGGGCTCGGAGCACATTTTCAGTGCTCCTCTGGATTATCAGCCTTTTTTAAAATGAGATAATAAAATGAAGCAGAGCGAGCGCAGTTCCAACACAGCAGACGGCGGCTGGGGCTCACCGGAGACCCCTGGTGGGGAGGGTGGGCTTATGG
Source organism: Mormyrus hasselquistii (assembly GCA_026779605.1). Taxonomy (NCBI): domain Eukaryota; kingdom Metazoa; phylum Chordata; class Actinopteri; order Osteoglossiformes; family Mormyridae; genus Mormyrus; species Mormyrus hasselquistii. The sequence continues at coordinate 3,809,466 of JAODKE010000101.1, forward strand.
CAAGAAGTCAGCATGCGTGGAGGCTGCGGGACGCTGCACCTCTGCCACGTTCCTGCAGGCACGCATCCGCGCACTTGCCAGCTACCGCCGCGCGCCGCATAAAGACGCCATTGTTAGGCTGCGTGCGAAGCGGCAGCTCTGGCCCCGGGCTCCGCCCCCTCCTGGTAACCACAGACAGATTTTTTTTCTTTCTTCCACACCTTACTCTCTCTTTGTGTTACAGGTAAGCATTTGATGTCCGCACGCAATCCCTGGAAGGTCCCCGCCTCATTACACTCTCTCTCTCTCGCACACACAGATGTGTATTGACATTCCTCCAGTCTGACTCGGCACCTGCAGAGAAGCAGACTGCTACCATCCAGCTACCGACTCCCCAGCTGTACGTCCCTCCCAGCAGGAAGCAAGCTGTCGAAGGATCTCTCACACCTTTAAGCAATGATACACCTCTTCACCTTCTCTCCCAGCACTAACACGCATCTTCTGCCCTTAGACCGGCATTACCGCATCGTACGGTCGCTCCCTGCACTGATTCACCCTCTGCTTCAGACACGCTTCTTCCGCTCTTCCACCTTCAGTGCTTATTGGATTCCGCAAGTTCATCAGTGTTTTTACTTGTAAAGTACAGGATGCTGCACGACGGAGTGGGAGCTGTTTACGAGGTTTTACTGGTCAAAAGAGGTGATTTTTAGCGATATCTTGAGGATAATAACTTAAAGCTCCCTCTGGAGAGCAATTTATTTGGGGATAGAGGCTGATGTAACAATTATGGTGTGGTGGGGGGGGGGGTGATTCAAATTTTACACAGGATTGTGCAGCTGTGCTCCTGCTTTCACATTTCTGTTGCAGACATAACGAGGCAAAGAGATGTGTAAAAATAATAACATGTCTGAATGCCAAGGGCACGCAGAGGGCGTACAGCTGCACATGCCCACCATTCCATCAGAGCCCTAATTTCCAATTCTCATCATAGCTGGCGATGATTAGCAGTAACCATAGCTAATGTCTGTCCTTGACTCGGTACATAAAGGGGGAGGGGGGGGTTGGCTGGAGCGCAAATCCACCAGGATCACAATCATTATAGTCTTTGTTGGGGTCCAGAATGCACCCACCTCCTCCAGTTTCCGTGGTTAAGAAATCGCACACTGAGCCTGCTTTGGTTAAAGTTCATATTTGCCTTCTAAACAGGCTTTGAAAAAGAATCCCCCCCCCCCCCCCACTCCCAGCTATGATGAAATTACAGAATGACATATGACAGTGTTAGCTTTGTCAGACAGGCATCTGGGTTGATTCCCAGTTGACTGTGAAGCATTCAGTGCAAGAACAGCTGCACTCAGACAACCAGTTTCAGATGTTCAGTTCGGAGGTATGTTGGATAAGCATCTCCTCCAGGGTGCCCGTGTCCCCCCCTCACCTAACACCCCTCCGCTGACAGGAATTCTTTAGGCACCTTGGTTCTGGGTGAGACTCGCCAGTTTCCCCAGGTTGACTCATTTGGAATCCATAAGATCTGTCTCAGATGTGTTGATGGAAGTCTGGATCTTCTTGGTGGTGGTTAGCAGCGATGCTCCAACATTCCTGCTTTCTAAAGTAGGACTGAAACCTTCTCTTGATGGTGAAGGACAGGTCCCTGGATGCCTTGCCTTGGTGATCCTAACCTTAACATCAGTGTCTGTCCTGCCTTGCCGGCTAACGACGCTGTCAAGGTAGGTGAAGCGCTCCAGCGTCCGTCCAGTGTGATAAGGCAGCATTTACCCTGAAGACTTTGCTTTCCTCTGTGAATGTTAAGTCCCAGGTAGATTTTTAGCAAGGATGCTGGTCTTTTCCAGTATCTGTTTCTGGGAGTGGGAGAGAAGAGCTGATCATCTGCAAAGTCGAGGTCATCCAGGTGTGACCAAGATGCCCGTTGGGTTCCAGTTTGCTTCTGCACTGTGGACGTCTTCATGACCCAGTCTACTGCAAGCAGCAGAACGAAGGGTGACAGCAAACAGCCCTGCCTCACTCCTGTTGGTATTTAGAAGGTGTCTGTGAGTTGAGTGCCATGAGCTACCCTTGTAGGTCATCTCTGTAGGAGTGGTCCACAACTTTTACCGTCATCATCCAAAGCAACATCCAAGTGAGGCCGGTCATACATCCCAACAGGGGCAGACTGGCAACAAAAACCCGTCCAGGAATTTGCCACTGACCAGGGAGGGGAAGCGGGCATATTCATGACCAAACGGTTGGCCACCTTCAAAATAAAGCACCTGAAAACATGCCAAGATCAGACCCACGGCTTCTGCACCGATGGGTCAGCTGTGTGTGAAAATACGTTTAAGCGGGTATGATTCTGGTTTGAAGTCGCCTCCATCATGGTGTTTCCTTCTGATTGGCTGCTTGCACCTGGCCAGAGGCACAGTCTGCATCCAGGGAGGTGAAACAAAGGAGGCACCATGGGCCTGTCTGATTGGAAACATGGAGTGATCTGCGTGACCGAAGGAAGGCTCCCTTATGTCAAATGGGGTTCGTTCTCTGCTCCTCCGGCTGTCACCGCTATGGGGAGGAACAGTCCACTTCCGAGGGGGCCAGGCTGCCTCCCCCTCTCTCGGCTCATACTATTTTTCAAAGCCCCAGAGAATCCCAGGAATAATAGCCATTGTCCTGTCAGCCAATCCCTGCCCTCACAGAGGTATGGCAGTTAATGGCCAAGGGCTTTGAATGGACCCATTGTCCTGTGTCTCCTCAGTGATGTGTAGGATCGCTTCTGCTTGGGCACAGTTACACATCTGCATGCAGCGTTGTGCCTTTTTTATGGGGGGGGCAAAAGATTTTTTTTCCCTGTATCAGGGACCGCTGTGCCAGAAGGTGAAGATAGGGATCATTGTGTTACATTTTTTCAGCAGACGCTTCTATCCAAAGCGACACCTATTTCTGAGAGAGCAGGGCCGGACAGTCCCTGCAGTAACTGGGTGTTAAGTGCCTTGCTCAGGGGCTCAACAATGACATCACTCTGCTGACCCCGGCGTTTGAACCTGCTACTTTCCTATGCCGGGCACAGGGTCCGAGCCCAATAAGCTACACACTGCCCCCCCCCCCGGGACTGGCTGAAGGGTCACATTATTCCTGTACTCTGGCTGTAGACCCCAAGTGCAAACATCATACGTCATACATCAGACGCCTTCGAATCAACTGGAAACAGTTTGATCACAATATATACAGACTTCCTCATTTAATAAAAAGTTAAAAAAAAAAAAATGCAGTCACTTATTTGTTCTCTTGAAAGCATTAATCTGAAACAACAGATGAATTACAAATGAAAACAGAAACGGGAAAAAGAAGATTACGCAGCACATGCAGTAATTCTGAAAATCATACCACTCCATCTTATAAAACCCCAAAGACACTCTCCTTTTCCCCCAAGAAAGTTAACGATCAGAACAGATCAGATCAGAACACAAACGTAGACGGAGAGGCAGACAGACAGACAGACAGACAGAAGGAGAGAGACTGACAAAGGGAGGCAGATATCCTCTCAGAGTGAGGGGTGAACTGATGAAAACTGAATACAGCAACAGCTGTCCTGAAGTTTTGTAAACTATGACCAAAGCGGCCCTCGACTTTCACACGTCAGACACGGCAGGTGTCTTTAATGCTGCATCGAGCCTTCAGTGTTCACCTTTTCCTTTCCGTCATGTGACATCCTCGACACTCAGAACGGGCATCTCCATCTCCTTCATTGTGCCAATTAATTCTAATTTGTTTTAAACGAACCTCTGGGTACGCAAGCTGTAGAAATGCCGTCGCCAGTCTGATGAGGCTGAGATGAGGCTGACTCTGCACGGCCAACCAAACCATTTCCAAGAGTCTGTTTTCAAATTCCAGCTCAATATCTCTGAACGAACAGCAGTCAGACATACATAAGTTATATTCTTTCGACAACTTCTATAAGAAGCCCTTGTATTTTGTAAATTACAATATCTATTAATGTAAATTAGAGCCGGCCTCATTCGTGACAGCCAACACACTGTGGACCCCTTGGTTAATGTCAAGTATACAGGCAGGAATGTGGCTTACAATTCTGGGAATGCATGACCTAAGACCACCAAACATCAGGAAGTAAACTTCCACACAACAGGATGGAGATGCTGGAGAAAGGTGGGTTGCAGACTGATCAGCCAGGGCGCTTATTTCATTTAAAGAACATTCTAGTAAATCATTACCACATGTATGGTGTTACAGTACTGGCACAGTATTCAGGCATTATGCAAACAGGTTCAATATCTAAGAAAATTAAGCAAAGAAAAACAACTAAAAAAACCTGGATGAAATCAAGTAAAAAAATGCATAGAAAATTCAATTCACAATTTTACACAGAACTTGAGATACATCTCAAAGAGGACAATCAGGTCCCTTTGTTCCATGACTCTCAGAGCTCCAGTGACAGTTCCCATGGAAACAGGGCGTCAGCCCAGACCCACGTCCAGTGACATCATCACCACGAATCCCAAGATGGAGGTGCATGAAGCCAGCTTCCCGTTGCCACTGCGGACACAGAAGCATGGGAGTGTCACTCTGGGGACAGATAGGGGGCGCAGAGGGTGATGTGAGGATGGGCGGGGGGGGGGGGGTCCCTTCCCTGAAAACGACCAGTCACTTGAAAAGCAGTATTACTACACGAACCAGGAGTAACGGGGAAGGAGATACGCGTAAGCCTCACTGACACTCTACAGAGCTAACAGCAGCGTATCCCCCCTCCCCCACATGCTGCAATGCCCCACCCTCTCACCTGACTTGTGCCTCAGGGATGATGTCGTCCATGACGACATACACCATGGCACCCGCCGCAAACGCTAGGGCGTAGGGGAGCAGCGGCTCGGCCAACACCACGGCGACAGCGCCCAGCAGCCCCGCTGCAGGCTCCACCATGCCGCTGAGCTGCCCGTACCTGTTGGAGAGTGTTGCCCGTGAAACGTGGCAAGGCGTCCCGACACAGTCACAGGGTCACGGGGCACCAGGACACAGGCGTCCCGACACAGTCACAGGGTCACGGGGCACCGGGACACAGGCGTTCCGATACAGTCACAGGGTCACGGGGCACAGGGACGCGGACGTCCCGATACAGTCACAGGGTCACGGGGCACAGGGACGCGGGCGTTCCGACACAGTCACAGGGTCACGGGGCACAGGGACACGGGCGTTCCGACACAGTCACAGGGTCACGGGGCACAGGGACGCGGACGTCCCGACACAGTCACAGGGTCACGGGGCACAGGGACGCGGACGTCCCGACATAGTCACAGGGTCACGGGGCACAGGGACGCGGACGTCCGGATACAGTCACAGGGTCACGGGGCACAGGGACATGGGCGTTCCGACACAGTCACAGGGTCACGGGGCACAGGAGCCTTGGGTTACACAGGAAAGCGGGGCAGGGGAACGACAAGATTAGGGAGACAGGAGAGGAGTCTGGAACCCTTGGTGAGCCCAGAATTTGATTGGCTCACAGTAACAGGTCAATAAGTAAATCAACTGCCTGATTGGCCGAGTCAGACTCAAAGGATAAAGGATTGATTTGGCTGTTGACAGGTATTGTGCCACAAGACAGGAAGGTGTGATTTGAGATAACAAAACCTGCTTGGTCCCAGCTCTCCCTGTCCCTCAACTGTGGAAAAAGGTTTCCAGTGCCAGACAGGCTGTCGTTAAGAACCAATCACTAATTACACAGCCAGAAACAACAACAAGTGACCAGCTCAGCCTGTGAGGGGAGTATCTGCTTCGGGATTCAAGTTTTTGCTCTCAGAGTCTTACAGGAACTTTTAGGGGATTTTCTTAAATAAAAATAAAAAAAAAATCTCTGGTGGGAAACACAATGATGGGCGTGTGTCCGACCGATGAAATGAGCACGCTTCACTCCACAGCATCTCGAACTAAATCACATGTCATCGGCACGATTACTCACCAGAACGAGCGCCACGGTGACACACCCGTGCCCCGGAGAGGCAGGCTCACCGCAAGGCCTTCTGGGAAATTCTGGATCCCGATGCCGATGGCCAGATTCCTAGAAATGGGAGTGAGGAAGTTAGTGAGAGGTTAGTCCTCAGTGAAGATTCCTGTAGCAAGGAATGCTGGGAGATCCGGAGGGAGCCCCAAGCAGCATGGCAGCATGCTTCTCACGTGGAGAGATAAGATCACAAGGGGGGAACCAGACAGGGCGACCCGAGTCACTGTACACACATCCCCCTAGCTCTGTTAGGGTAAAGGTGCAGAGACTGGCAGTATTTGGTAGAGATGTACAGCGGCGTGCACAGGGTTGGTTAATGAGGAGGGTACTGGGGCAGATTCGCAGACTGTGACTAGGAACAGGGAGACGCCAACACTGGGGGAAGGTCTGCAAAGTCTCTGTGTGTTTCGCTGCTACTGTCTATGCACACGACATAGTAGGAAGGAGAGACTGTGACTAACCCCCCACCCCCTTACTTTTACACCCTGGCAACGTGCTAAACTCAGCCACTCAGTGCTGGTCACTGCCAAGGGACTCCTTTCAGGGTAGATTCTGCGGGGGGCAATCACCTCACTGTGTCCTCCCCTACTGATCCCTCAGCCATAAGATGATCTGCCCCCCATGAGGTGAATTCCCTCACTGATTCCCTCCCAAGGCCACCAGCCCAGCCAAACATCAGGGGCTTTTCCACGGCAACCAAAAGTCAAGCCGTAACTGAGCCGTACAGCCAACTAACGGCTTCCCACTGTAATTTATGCAAGCATTTACAGAAGCTAATGCTAATTTTTCTAGTTTTTGATAGCATAGGATGGCGATTCACAGCGGAAATTAGCACATAGTAAATCATGATGCACATTGTGTGAATGGTAAATAAGTGTCTCTGGGGTTTTACGTCAGTCACTCTCCAAACCCGACAGCGCCTTTGCTGAGCCGACCCTCCTGCAGTGGACTGTAACTGGTCTCTCTCCGCGGCGCGGCTGTGGGTCGGCTCCTGCCTGCCAGTGGAGAAGCTCCATACATCACAGAAGGAAGTGGCTCCCTCACACAGCAACATGCTAGCAGGCGGCCCGACAGCTTCCAGATATCCTGACATCCCTGACGTACACAAGCTTATACACAGCAGATAGGTCCCCCCCCCCGCGCACATATTATTCACGTTCCGGGGCCCCAGAGAGCCAAGAAAACACATGCAGGGTGGCTGCACATATTAAGAAACGGAAATGTCAGACGTTAATTATAATAAACAAAAGCATAACCTCAAATGAGGGTTAATGCCGTCCCGTACTGGGGGCGTTTTCCCTCCCAGGGTCTCCCCCAGGAAAAGAGCGCATTCCTCGCTAATATTAGCAGCTGGCTTGTAGCTTTTAATTTGCTGATTAATTTGAAGGACTCCAGAACGGAGCGCGGTTTAGGACGGTATTGCAGTAGAAACGCGCACAGCCCCACGGCAGTCTCTGCTGAAACTCGGACGAGAACCACAATGCCCGAAGAGCGTAAATAAGCTCCGGAAATGTGACGGGTTACACCCCCGAGCCTCGCCAGCCGCCGCAGACCCACGCAGATCAAACGGCGGCCTGTGGGATACTGGGCAACTGAACTGCGACTGGGTGGGTCTGTCTGCCCCCCTAAAACAAAAAAGGCGGCTGGTCGGTATCAGCTGCAGATGGATTTGAAAATGAGAAAAGTGACTGTTTTTACAAAAGGACCCACACACACACACACACACACACACACACACACACACATATATATAGAAACACAGACAGACATCACTCTCTGGCATGCAGTTCATATCCTGCCCCAGGAGAAGGAAGATTAATGATGACTAGTCACGGCAGGGCAAAAATAGCAGAGATCAGTTAGTGGGAGAAGGAGAAAGGGCATGAGTGTGTGTGTGTGTGTGTGTCACACTACAAAGGGCCACCTGCGTGTCTCATGGATCCAGCTCACTCTTATTAAGCATCTTCTCCAACATTCCCCGTAAACTCGTTAGATTCTCTCAGCGCAGAAACGGGGAATCCGGGTCGTCATGATGCTCATTGGACAGTCTACCCGCGAGGCGGTCGCCGAAGCGTCTGCTGAGAGCACAGGGCTGACCGTTGCCCACGAGAACCAGTAATCATGCCAACTGCCTCAGCGGGGCTCCGGTAAAGATGAGAGAGGCGGTAAGAGGCTTGTTTGGCTTATGTCTAGACGATCTTCTTGGCTGAACCCGCAAGGAAAACCATACTGACACTTAAGAGTGAGCATCTGCTGGTCTGTGGTGGGCGTCTGTTCCGGGACGGCTCTGGGCGCACGCCAGGTGGGCTGCGTGGGATCGAAGACCTTCCTCTAGCAGGCTTTCAGACCTGACCCCACCCTGAGGACCCAAAACCCCAGGCAGAAGAGAAGACGAGGCAGGAAGTGGTGTAGCCCATCATGACGCCGTCCTAGGGAGGCCGATGCTTGGCAGTGATCTGGATTTACTGCTGGGGCGACAGACAGACAAGGAGCGAAGAGGAGCAGGAAGGCTGGATGTCCGAGCAGAGGATGGCCAAGGTGTCTGCGACTCCGGACAAACCTCTGGGGACACACCCCCAGTGTTGGGAAAGTTACTTTTAAAATGTAATAGGTGACAGATTCCTTGTTACCAAGTTAAAAATTGACTACCCAGTTAGTAATGCTATTTCGATTGCTTCATCAGAGTAACGTCACTCTTTACATTGTTACTTTCAACAAATATCCTAAACAGGACAACAAAGCTGAAAGTCTCAACGGCTTAGCTGACCCGCGTTGTCTGGGAATATTCCAGAAGGCATTTCTGCATGGCGAAAAGATGCAAAGCAACAAAATGAAAGCTTTATTCTACATAAACACTTTTTACAGACATTGATCATTTTCGAAGAGCTAAAAATAAAATTTGAAGCTAAATATTCACTTGAATGAAAAAAAAAATCATAGAATAAGAATGAAAGTGCATTCTTAATGAGATAGTCACTCGAATGTGATGTTAATAGTGTCTGCTGTGTGAGAGGGAGCTGGGGGACAGTGTGGCGGGGGGGGGGGCACACGCGCTCATCACGGAAAGCAAAAAAGTGAATTCAGCTGAGCACCTGAATCTACTGAATGTCCAGGTTACACCTCCATCCGTCATCAGTGGGGTTTTTTCTTCCCTGTTGGCATGAGCATATTCCAGGACAAGAATTCCAAGATTCATTGGGTTTGAATTGTCAAAGAGTGGTTCAGGGAGCATGAGGAATCACTTTCACGCATGACTTGGTCACCTCAGAGTTATGACCTTAATCTCATTGAAGATCTTTGGGATGTGCTGAAGGAGGCTTTATGGATGTGGTTCAACTCACTTGTCAATACAGGATCTCGGTGAGAAATGAATGCAAATCTGGATGAAAATAAAAGGGTGAGATGTTGCATAAGCCTGTAGAAACAATGCCATGACAAATGTGCATCATAATCAAAGCTAAAGGCGCCCCAACGAAATATTTTTTTTTTTTTGGCCAGGAAGCGCATAAACAAAGGCTGGGCTACTTTGGCCACAGTGAAGGTTGGCGTTCATATTATGCCCGATGGGCAAGATTAGCCTAACTAACATTTCACATAACATTAATAAAAAGAGTAACTCACAGCTTATGAAGGCGACAGTATCCATAGAAACACTTCAAAGCCAAGTTTGGATGTCAAGTGTATTTCATATTGGCTTGTAATGGTGTGTTCACATCAAGCATTTCTCTTTCATTTCTATCTTTATATACGATTACAAAAAACCTTAAATTACATGCTTCAAACCCATAAACTGCTCTGTAATGATATAGACCTAAATCCATTCAGTAAGACACACTCATGACTTGCTGTAACCTAATCAATTATTTGATATGACCTCTCACTTAACATCACCTATATTTCTATCACTATATTTCACAGCCTGGCTACAGCCCTGCTCCCAGTCACCTCACGCCACATCAGGAACTGGTATGGTCCTTTCGGAGTGTTCATGAGGAATTTCTTTCCCTCTTCCATCATCAACTGCCCCGGTTATACAGGACTGTTTCGAACGTTGTTGGCAGTATTTCCGCACGTGCTTCCGGTCTCGAGATGGTGTCCGCGCAGCAGCTCGTGTTCATACAGGGGATGCGGATGGTAGCGGATGGTTGCGGTCGGCGCATTTGTGCTGCAATGATATTCCCCCAGACCAGCAGAGGGCAGACATCATCTCCTAGATCTGAATGAAGTTTACGCAAAAGCAGGATGAAAAAAGATTTATAAGGTGCGTTTGATTATTTCTTTCCAACTCGGATGAAAATGTCACGAAAAACGGCACTTCCCATTGCAAACACGCCTCTTTTATGACGTTGATGTCGGACAAGATTTTGTCGTCCTGTGACGTAATTTCAACATGGTGGCTTAAACACTCAACAGTAATTCTATTTCATAATTCTTTGAAAATGTTTATTTTGTTAAATGTATTAATAGTTATAAAAGCAATTGCACATGTTCAATTTAGAGAATACCACATCATGACCGTAAACAGTATCCTAACATGCAAGATCAGATTTTAACGAGACTTGTTAGTGTCTTTGGTTTGTTTCTTGTTTCTTTGTCTATCAGAAAAATAATCTCACTCCAAATCTCCTAAAATATAAAGCAACAACACACAGCAGCGTGTTCATGGAGGCGGCCATGTTTGTTCCGAGATGTGGTAGCTCGAATGGGAGATTGACGGACGTGATGTCAGAGAAAAACGAACGCACCAATAAAAGCAAGTTTGATGTCTTCTCAGGTTTTATAAACATAATTTTCTTTTGTAAAACTACTATAAACATAATTTTCTTTTGTAAAACTACTTAACTAATGTCGGCTTTGTCTCGCAAACTAAAAAATATGTTTAATATTTACATGTACCTCTGCTTGATCGTTTCTCGTCTAAGGTTCTATTTCATTCTTTTGATAAGATACAATTTTTGGGTAGAAATCAATAATAATTAAAACATACCTGTAGGTAGAATATACGGCGCCCCCAAGAGGTCAGGGTGGGAAAATATTTTTTGAAAAAGTTTTACGTTGCCTTGCAATAGTTTTGCGATCCCATTACACTTGCCCACTTGCTATTTGCTGCAGTGTGACAGCAAGGATAAACCTAAATGTTTGTGTGTGCACTTTGTATTCAGCAGCCCAGCTAAAGCAAACTTAACTGGACGTTTAGACTTATATTAGTCTATTAATGCTATTATTTCTATTTTAAATGGACACCGTATACAGTTATTATTAGTAATGGAAAACTATTGTGTGGGAACGCAAAAGTTTTGTGAGGGAATGTAAAACTATTTAGGAAAATGTTTTCTCACTCAGACCTCTCAGGGCAGCGGGTGCCCAGCTCCAGGCCTGGAGGGTCAGAGCCCTGCATATTTTTGGGTTTCTCTACCAAAAAAAACTAAATTCTGATTGTGAAATTTCAAGTCTTGGTCTTGTTTTGGTCTTTATTAAAAGCCTCCATCATGTCTTGGTCTTGGATTGGATGAGTTTTGATCTTGAAACAGATGGTCTCGAAACTTTTTTTCAAAGTAACCTGCAATGGATGATAGTTACATTCATTTTTTAATTTAATTATGACACGCATGTAACTCCCTAACACTTCAAACTAGTGACGATTTGGTGGAAATATGACTAGAAGGGATATAACCTTCATCCTCCTTCCCACGAGGACAAACAGGATTCAGTTACAATTTACCAGACATGGCTGCCACCCGCGGGTGCAAGGTGCCCTCTGCAGTCTGGATAGGAGGACAGGCGACTTCCAAAAACCACAAAGACTGACGGCTCCCCACATAAACCCAGCCCTTGGTGGGCTGATCACTAGGGACTTAACTATCCCTTCACTTTGACACTGATTGTGAAGAGAGCCCACGGTCCCCCACGGTGATGGTTAAGGACCTTTCTCACAATACGCATCCTGACCGTATCCCGACCCTGGGCTTTTCACCTCGGTATCACACTGACTACAAACCACAAAGGTCACTCCTACAGATTCTTGCAGGTTTCTGAAAGCCATGGAGCTTTTTCTACTTGGGATAATGTGGGAGATATTCTCCAAAGACCTCCAGATGATTAAGTCAGAGTTGACAGAACTTCTCTGGTTGCTGTGGCGACTCAACATCCAGCTCATCAACTCATATTCACCTGGGATGAATAGTGACAATAACTGGAAGGGTTACAACTACACCAACGCTAAAAAGATGAAGCAGTAAAGTGTAAATTTTACGCTTTATATAATCATGAAAAGTTCAGATAGCTTTCATGTTGAGTACGTCAGGCCCCTTAAGTGAGGCCTTCCCAACACTCTGGGGGAACGTACACCATAATAGATCAAGTTTTCCAGCAGAGATGGTTTAACTCAGCCCACAAAGCCAAACTGAAATGCTGAGATCATGAGGCTTTTATGAGTGTCTACTTTCATTACGGCTGAAGAGGCCTGAGGGGGTTTTGGGTAGGGTGGTGATTCTCAGAATCTACATAAACAGACGAAGTAGGAGCATTTAAAAGCTGTTTTATGTAACAGTCTCTGCTCAGAGAATCACTAATTACAGGATGGGGTAATGGATGCAGACAGACATTACTAAGCGATACAGCGATGAGGGATCGCGGTGAATGGGTTCTTTATGTTGGGCCTGATCTCCCCAGTACGCACTCAGGACTCAAGTGTGTGCATGTGATATGCTTTGGCTCTTCATTTCGAAGGACAAAGCAGACAGTCTTCATTATCTTGCCTCTGCTACAGTCTTGAGGACTCGACAGACTACTATAGTGACTTCAGACTATTTCAAATGAGCCACGCCCTTCAGATTCACGGGGCGCTTAGACTTCTTGACATGAGCCACTCGATACTCATGAGATACTCAGTTCATCACTGATTGGAGGAGAAGCTGAGGGGCAAGCAGCAGGTCTGACAGGCCATTTGACACGGTGACCGTCTGTGATGCCCAGGCTGATTTAATCCCTCCGGCACTTAGCGATGCGGACAATGCTAATTACTCCTGACAATTAAAGGTGCATGGAGAGGCCTGTCCCAAGACCTCAACCCCCCGCCCCACCCCCCCGACGCGCATGGGCGACCCCCCCCCCCCACCCCCCCCCGCAACACCCCCCACACGACGGCCAAGA
>JAODKE010000101.1:3822694-3834597 GCA_026779605.1 Mormyrus hasselquistii
AAAAAAAAAAAACAGGTGTTCAGCTGTCCAATTATCCGCCCGCCTCTCCCCCCCCCCCCGCCCTCACTACCCCCCCAGCTTGTCTTACAGTGATATGTGAGAATACTGAATCATAATAAACTTTACGCTTGGAAAAAATTCAAACCTTCACATCATGCAGACAACAGCATGATTCCGGTGTGATGGTGGTGCTAATGAATTACAGAGGACTGAGAAGCATCTCCGTGTTTTAAAGGAGGAAAAAAAAAACATGCTTTAGTCTGGAGTGGATTAAGAACAAAAAGCGGACATCTTTAAGTAGTCCGGGAAAAAATCGGAATCAAATCCCACAGGGACCGTGTGGAAATACTGGAAAAGTATCTTTGAATGATTTAAAATTGAAAAAAGATAAAAAAAATGTAATTCATGCAACCGAACAGAGAAAGATGCACGGTTTTTACAAAAACTGAATGCAGTATTTTGCAGATTTGCATATGTAATGCATTTCTTGTTGTTTTGGTTGTTTTGTCTTCTTTTAGTTGTAGCTCATGTATAGAACAAAATCACTATTAACTCACAGGGAGCCGTCTGTAAAACAGATCACAGACGGGGAGTGCATCTTAATTTGACATGTCTGTGGTTCCGGGGCAGTGGGGATTTATTTAAGCCTCCCGCGTTGACTCTGGTGCCTCCTGGTTACTGCAGTTTCAACAGAAACAACCACTGGATTGCAATTTCCTACCGCAGAGTTACAGCAAAATCGAACAAACACGAATGCACAGATTGTACCCTTGGATTTGCTTTCTCTAACCATTCATGTTCCGAATTAAAATGCTACCTTTAATACAATGTTTAAGCATCATCTCCTAGTTTTAATTAAAAATTGCACTGGAATGGTCTAAATTTCTTTACTAGGCACTACACAGAACTAGATCACATAGTCCTTTAAAATACATAATAAACTGTGCTTATGTTAGTGACTAGACTGGTTATTAGTTACAGCACATAAACACTATGTGAAAGAGTGAATACAATAAAGACTATAGAATTCTCCAGAAAGACGCTCATAAGAATTCATTTTTCAAAGCCACTAATCCCATGCCTGGTGGAGTCGAGCCAGCAGACGCCTCAGACATGATGTCAGTCCACTGGAGGGTACAGACTTACACCCCTAAGGCAATACAGAGACACCAATTCCTTCAGTCACATACTTTTAGGCCATGGGAGGAAGTGAAAACTCTAGAGGGAAACCCACATGGGTATGAGGCGACTGTGCGAAGCCTACGCAAACAGAGCCCTGGCTGCAGTTTGACCGACATGTTGGAGGTGCTATCCTCTGAGCCACTGCACCACTATGGCTCATAATAAGATACCCATCCATCTTCCATAACCTAGTACAGGCTTTGCTCGTATTAATGTGCATTCTAAACTGTGCGCATAATTCCTTTTGGCCGACTGTCTCTCTGCCCAAATTGTGTATGTCAGAGCACAAGTAACACTTACCATATTTATCACAGTGACATACGTTTCTTGGCGCTGAAGACCGGCTGTTAACCTCTGCTCTGATAGCTCAGGCAGGAATGGAGGCATTTTCTGGTATTTCATGATGGCTGAGTTGATGTGCATGTCCAGGGGTGCCCTTAGAGATTTAGGACCCCATGAAAGCATATGATATTGGGCCCCCATCCCAGACCAATGCAATTAGGTTTTTAGGGCTCTGTCACTCAGAGGCCCATGGAACGATCCTAACTTCGCCCTCCTTTATGGCACCCCTGTGCACGCCTGTCTCCGCCTCTGCTTGCATCGCATGTCCTCAGGTGGATTAATTAAAACCCGACAGCCGTCCTGCGTCAGAAAGCAAAGGCTCGTCTGCCTGCTGTTTTCCGCTGGACTGCCGCCTGATGCATCACATCCTCTAGATGCAAGGATTTCTGCACTCATCGGCATATTAAGTCATCATTCTGGGTACCCCCCCATTCTCCTGATCGGATTCCCACAAGCCTTGCGCTCCTGACCCCTCACATTTCCCCTCAGATCACGTCCGCAAACCTGGAGAGAAGGAGTGATGCAGAAAACAGTTCACATGAAATGCAATGAAAGGGGCCGTAGCCATGGATAGGTAAACAAAGAATTCCTTGAAATGATCACAATAGATTAGAACAAAGGTGTGTGTGTGTGTGTGGTGTGATATTGTGTCCTGATTACAATGCTACAATGCAAAAATAATTATGTCTAAAATTTTCTGTATATATTATTGT
This sequence comes from Mormyrus hasselquistii, assembly GCA_026779605.1. Taxonomy (NCBI): domain Eukaryota; kingdom Metazoa; phylum Chordata; class Actinopteri; order Osteoglossiformes; family Mormyridae; genus Mormyrus; species Mormyrus hasselquistii. Next base: position 3,824,932 of record JAODKE010000101.1, read on the forward strand.
AGATAAAACCCTATGATACGGTATGTCTCGGCACCACAAGAGGTAGCTGCCCTTTGCAACCAGCTTGTTCTCACCTACAGAGATCAAGTTGGGGGGGGGGATATAAAGAGAATTTCCCCACATGAACACACAAAGCGACTATTATTATTATTGCTCATAGTGAGATAGTGAACGACAGTAGGACCCTGAACCCGAGCACTCCTAGAGTATACTATACTATACTATTACTATAGACAAAGGCATGTTTCCTCCCCCCAGTGAAAAACAAAAGCAGAACACTTCAGATGCTACTGAACAGCTTGTAAGTTTGTCTCTGTCTTTATGTCCACTTGTACTGTAACACTAGGGAGCCTATGGATGGGACAGCGGTACTGTGGGCAGCACTGCAGAGTCTATGAATGGCACAACAGTACTGTGGGCAGCACTACAGAGCCTATAGATGGGACAGTGGCACTGTGGGCAGCACTACAGAGCCTATAGATGGGACAGCGGCACTGTGGGCAGCACTGCAGAGCCTATAGATGGGACAGCGGCACTGTGGGCAGCACTATAGACTCACAGTTCTAGGGTTGGGGGTTTTATTGCCAGCTCTGCTGCGTGTACGTGTGACATGGCACTTAGCTCCAATTTGACTCTCCCTGCCGCCCCCTGGAGGATGGGCTCCCCCTTTGAGTCTGGTCCCTCTCAAGGTTTTTTCCTTCTCTGGAGTTTTTCCTTGCCACTGTCGCCTATGGCTTACTCACTGGGGGGTTTGGGTGGGGATGCTGTAAAGCGCTCTGAGACGATGTAATGTTGTGATAATGCGCTATACAAGAATAAATTTGTTGTTGTTGTTGTTGTGTGAACTTCACCTGTTCTCCCTATGTCAAACCAGTATCCGCCCGCAGTTAAGCTACAGTAAGGAGTAGAGTAGGGAGTGTATATGTGCAGACTATGTACTGGCGTCTTTAACCCTATACTGCCTGGGACAGGCTCCAGGCATTCCTGTAACCCTGACCAGCATAAGCGTGTAGAAGATGGCATGCAGAATGGCTCAATTCACCTATTATTATTTTTGTACTTGGACACAAATTTAGTCTTTACCTCAAAACATGTTCCATTGATGATCTCAATCGCCAGCACCATCAGCTGCCTGAGCTGTATCTATCCTTGATTTCTTCTAGCAGTTATTGAACTTAAATAATAATAAAAATCTACTCATTGGCTTTGTGGTGTTCCTTTATAATAGAGATACTGGATGACAGATTGCATTATTGCATTGAGCTATTGATTTTCCTTTTGGACCATTGATGTTTTTTTTCTACTTCAGGACTCATGGGAGTGAAAATGGTAATAGATTTTTTTAGAGAGATTATTTTTCCATGCAGAACCGTAGTATTTTCACTCTGATCTCCCATAAACTAACTAACGTTCACTTAACTTAGAGAAGATCTGTTGCAGCAGTACTAAAACTGTGACGGACCAGGCTTATTTTTTTTTCCTATGGCTGTTATTAAATAGCAAAGCACACTAAACTAGTCAGAAGAAACACCCTGACAGTAAAGTACACTATTCTTTATGAAATAATGATAATGATCCTTATAAACAACATCCTTTTATCTTCTACAGGAGCCAGGGCTAAGCAACAGCCTGGAAATTATGCCAGCATCACTGGAGGCAGTTTAGAGATTTTATTTTACCTAATTGCGTTCTTTTGGACTACTTGAGGAAACATGCACAAGACTGGCTGAATATGGCCACACCATACATGCAGAGCATTACCCAAATACCCTACCCTGGTGACAGGAAGCAACCGCGCTACCCACGGAGCCACAGTGCCACTTAAATTCAACTGCCGAGCTTTTTAAAATGTATGTATTCCTAAAATATATTTCCCCTGTTGTGTGGCGTGGGTTGCATAGTTCAGAAATATGAATTCATATTTAATTAATTCTATTGTTATTCATGTATTTTGAGTTCTCTAAGCTCTATGGAAACAGAATGTTAAAAACATGTGCCAATACACAACTACATCGATGGGGTAGGAGGTATAAAGAGGGTTAATTACCCACAGAACTGAAGCGCAGACAGCGAGAGGGATTACGAGAGCGGGGGCTCACGGGGGACAGAGGGAAAACGGCCATAGGTGAAGGAGCCTTTTTAGTGTGCTGAGGGGAGGGGAGTCCCACCCCACACGGAAAAAGGGGATAGCACAAAACACAGTCTCTGTTGTCAGTGGTAGTTACCGCGGTGCTTCTCTTCAAATGATGATTCATTCAATTCAAGGGGAAAAAATGCGAATCTGACATTGTTGCTGGACATGAGAGAGACAGACAGGATCTGCTGCTTTTTCGTTTGTCACAGACATGAGCACATGTGTGACGTTAACGGAAGAAATGGAGAAATTCGGCTGCAAGTGGTACCCTTCCGTGTTCCTCGTCATTTTAGAGCAGTCGAATATATGCCTAAATTACAATAAATGATGACCCCCGCCCCCCCCCCCCCCCCAAAACACCCACATCCCCCCCGTCACACTCAGCAGATACATCACACTGAATAACACAGGCAACGGCTGCGAGATAGATGGACTATGGGCATCAAGAATAATGAGCGTTTGGGAATGCAGAAGAACGCGCATCCAAGGAATGACAAACTGAAGGCTAATTTTGGGGAGATGAGGTCACGCTCCCCCCCGCCCGGAACATCCAAGAGCAGGAAGAGAGGCATTCCAGTCCATCACGCTAGACCCCATGTCATGTGGAGGGGACCCCCCTACTGCCTGAGTGTGATGGACTGGGCCGGCTCAGAACGTAAACTGGATCTGCCCCCCTCCCCCGACGTCCCATGACCTCCTGATAGCAAGCCCGAGGGTCATCCTCTTTGCGGGGAGGGTGGAGTGGGGGAAATTTTGCCAGCGCAGTTCATCGCTGATTTCCCCCATTCCCACGTCTTCCGCGTGTGGTTGGTGTTAGAGTGAGTGCTACCCAACTCCGGCGAAGCTCAACCAGGAACATGTGATAAAAGGCAGTGTTTTCCATGAGGTATCCTCACAAAAATGCAAGCTATAGACCTCCCAGATAATAATAATAAAGTGATACAATAGCTTATTCAGACGGGCAGATTTCGCAATGTGGGGGGGGGGGGGGTTTGGTTTCAGGCAGCTGTTTGACTTGCAGGTTTCTGGTAAGAATCAGCGAACTGTTACACTCTCAGAGAAACTCAGAGAAAGGAGAATGCTGGACAATACAGGATTTGCTGTAGGAGAAGAACCCAGCCAGATAATTGAGGGGGGGGTCGCTGGTCTGGGTGCAGGATGATGGCACGCCCCTCCCAAACACTCCAAGGAGAGTTACAGTTGAATTCCTGCCCTGATAGCAGCAGCAGGTCCTGCTGACCCATACACCACAACTTTCCATTAGTCTGACGCCAGTGGGTTTCACAGGCCAAGTTCACTGGAGGGTTGTGATGAGTGTGTAGGCCGTAGGGCCGTAGGCCGTTGTAGCAAGCCCCCCCCCCGTCTGTGACGTTCATGTGTCCTGTTACTCCTCCTTACCTGGGGCCACAGGAAAAGACATCCAGCAGAACAGAACTTATAGACGAGCTTCTTTGGGAGGCGACAGCCCTACAGACCTCGGGGTGTGAGGAAAACTCCTAGAGCTAGTTTGTGACCTAAACACCTGCCAATATTTTATTACACACAGACACACACACACACACACACATGTAGGGCTGTAAGTTCATGTGTGTAGTTGTGTATGCTACCACTCCAACCACACATTTGTACACAGCCCCCTGTTGGCCACAAACAGTCACTACACCATGGGGGGCCTGAGTGACCTGCTCTGCACAGCACAGACCATCTGTCTACACTGGTCTCCTTTTTATCATGCAATGAAAGAGGTGATTGTTAGTCGTGCCATGATTACATCACGGTTTCCCGCCAAAGCCGGTTGATGAGTGCACAGCCCGCCACATGGCCCGGTCACATGGTCTTCCTGCCCCCCCGCACCCCACCCCACCCCACCCCAAAGCTGATCCTGCCTGCTCAGCTTCAGCTCTCCCCATTAGCCATCCCAAGTTTGACCTCACATGTTCACCAGTCTGGTCAGCATCACCTCACCCCCCCGGTTGCACCCGCTTACGGTGAACTGCCCACCAAATGGACTGCGTCCTGGCTCTGCGTGGCTTTGGCAACACCTGACATGGCTGCGGAGGCATGTACAGGAGCTGGGGGGGAGGGGGGTAATGCCCATTAACCTGCCGAGGAATCACCCACTCCTGATGGGTGAGGGTGACAGGTGGTGACAGGCACATGATACTGGGAGAATAGACTCTGCCCCCTGTCCAATCATGGGTGGTCTCCCGACCATGAGGCACAAAGAAGGTATCACTGCAGGTATCAATGCAAAGCAAGGAGTGGCAAGAAGGGGCAGGGAGGGGGGGGGACACACACTTGGACTGGGGGTTCAGATCCCGGGTTTGTTCTGGGTGTGTGAAGACTGCATGTTCTCAATACCACCGATAGCTTACGGCCTGGCATCTGGCCCTGCACCACTCTGACTGGGGCAATCCAATACTGGATAAATATGTGGAAGATGGATGGATGGATGGATTATGGATTTGCAATCTTTAAGCAAACTATTCAACATAAACTGTTCTTAAGACATCATTGCATTAGGATGCACCAATACTCTCCTTCCCCGAGAATCATCCTCACTGTCAGTTTAGATGGGATTTTTTTACCCATAATGCTCTACCCGTTCCTCGGGGGAAAACAACCGCAGATCGCTTGACCTTTGACCCATGATGCTGCATGTTCAGTGAATGGCATCATTACTATTAATAGTCACGTTTATTTATACGGGTCCCACAGCACCCCCCTCCTCCACCTCCTCCTCGCCAGCCACACCACCGCCCCCTAATGTGGGCAGCGAGTGATGCTACATGGACATTTTTGCCCAGGCTGGCATGAAAGGCCACATTCAGCACGAGGTGCAGGCGGGCACCCCTCTCGCCAAGAACGCTGCCACCACTGCCAGCGACCATCTTTGAAACGCAAGTCCGTAGCCCTGAAAATGCTGGGGGGGGGGGGTGATGGTGTTTTTCCAAGCTGAGAAAATACCGCGGCTGGGTTTTCGCTTTCTGATTCGCCATAAATCTACCGTACACGTGGCAGGAGGGACCTGCACACATTTGCCTGCCGGCAGACAGACAGACAGACAGAGAGAGAGACAGAGAGAGAGCTTTTGTGTCGTCCTCGTGCGACGCCCGTGATCAGAATCACAGCCGGTTCCTGACATTTATCTGGCAGAAACTCTGGCAGAGGCTTTGGCTCAGGGGCTGAACAGTGACATCACTCTGCTGGCCCTGGGATTTGAACCAACAACCTTCTGATCCCAGGCACAGTGGCCTAATCCAATGAGCCACACACCAAGGTTCCGGGAGGATGCGATAACCGGTTCACACAGTAATGGCCCCGCTATGCCCATTCCTCACCAGCATGGCTGTCGGGAATTAGGGGGGATGCTTCCCTTGCAATAGACAGACGTCACCCTTCCTTCCCCAAAAATAAATAATTGTTTGTCCCTTATCTGTCACTGTTTAATTTACGTCGCATTCTTTTGCAACATTACTTTTGCATGCGTGCCTATTGTGATACTGAGAAATGCATAGACATCGCAACCCTCCCCCACCACCCCACAACGGCAAACTTCTTGCGACACTGCTGCTCACCGGTCATTAGTCACGGTCATGTCCATACGCCCCCGTTTCTGCATTACCCTTCTGAGATGTGCTCATTCGCTAGCAGGGGCCCGTTTACTGTCCCTCTGCTCACATTTGCATCAGTGTTTGTGTGTGTGTGGGGGGGAGGGGGGATCAGCTTCCCATCGACACATTTTAATGCATCAAATTCCTAATCACAGTCCAACAAAAAAGCAGCTAAACAACAATAGATGATTAAAGTTACAAAGTCTGGTGCCTTTTTATGAGCACAAGAAGTTCTGTTCCACAGGCACGACCCACAAGCCGCTTATTAATTCACACAGCTCATGGTTTTGCCCAACAAGACTTACAGGCCAGGAAAATGCAAAAAGACCTCAGCATAGGCAGGTCAACACATCCACCTACAGGTCAAAATGCAAAGCTATAAACGGGCACAGACAGGGCAACACGCACAGCTAAAGGTGGAAGGTGCCTCGCCTGTGATGAGTCTTCAGAAGAGCCTCTACTTTGCTGTGGGAAGAGCATACTACTGCTTCCCACCCCTCAACTCTCTGGAATCTGAGCTTGGAATCCAAAAAATGCTTGAGAGACCCCCAATCCAGGATGGAGAAGTCTGAGCGCCTAGGGAGGACAACACTGGAGACAAATCGGTGACATCACCACCCCCACTCCCCCACAATCCTCACCGCAGAGGAGATACCCTACCGGTGTAAAAACCAGCAGGAGAGACCCGAATCCCAATCATGGGGGCACAGCTGCTCCAACACACCCGCCCCCCGAAAGAGGCCCGGTGTGTGAGAGTCAGAGAGTGACTCGACCTAGCGTGCCGCGGCCCATCTCACTGGAACTGCAGAGTAACAGCAGTAACGCAGAACATGAGGTTGACACGGCGGCCGGTCACCGCGGGGTGAACGAAAACTAACTCCTGATGCTCGAGATCAGGACCAAAATGAGGGCGACTGGCCTGGGCTGACTGACACTGCACCCAAAGGCTCAAGCTGACATTGACCAAAGCTTTGTGCAGAGCTCAGCTCCTCTTTCTAGGGGGCGTTATATTGGGTGTCTTCATCCAACTCAAGTTACCCCAAGATTGCTTTTGGTCTTTTGCGTAAATCCAGGATCACAGGGCTGAGAGCAAACATCGTACTAGTGAATGGCTGGAAACTGAGGGGCTCCCTAAGCAGGAGAAGGAAAAGGACGGACAGAACATCCACTGGGGTGGTGTTCCTCACCATGCAGCAAAACATGTGGACCGTCTGAGGGACCCTGAGGGCCCTTCCCTGATCTGGTGCAGGTTGGAGATGGACGGAGGAAAAGTCAGGCTGTCTCTATATCATCAGTGCGACGACCACCCTCACCATCTCACGCTTACGCAGGGCTGGCCAGTAACCATGGTCACCGTGACCTAGGAATTCCATGTTCCTCCATATCTAAGGGTCATCTTCTCAGAGGCCAGATCCATTCAATCTCTATCAGCCTTCGTCCCTCACTGGCCGTACTTCGTCGCTGACGTGTTCCTCACGTGCATAATCAGTTTCTCACACTTTGAACACAGCCAACACCAGCTGAGTAAAAGCGCTCAAAAACGGTTCCAAAAAACCCAAAAACAAAATGGTTCCAGTTCTGTACTTATGCGAGAGGCTGGGAACGCAAGCCAGCGGCGGTATCTGGTTCCCCGTATCGGACAGAAGTGTGTCCATCTGTGCCAAAGCGTTTCCTCATCCAGTGACAGCTGCCGATTTCGTCATAAAAAGGTGGGGAATGTCTGAAACTGGGTCGGAGCCACCTGTGGCGGCTTAACGATGGCAGTACCCAGCAGCCAAATCACACAAATGTGTATCTTCTTGCCACACTGTGATGAGGAGAGCAGTTCAGAGCACAGACACCTCGGTGCTCGTGGATTCAGAAAAAAGGGGGCAACTGCCAAAACAAACTGGAGTTTCACTGGAAGCTGTGGAGGAGTTCTAATATAAACTGGACGTAAAAACATAAACACAGTGCATCGCTCTGATTTCTGTCATGATACCACTGGGAGGAGTGTCACTGTGGTGCATAATGCCTGTGAAACGCCCCCCCCACCCCAGTACCGCTGATCCCACTGGAGACGGTGGGTACTCAACCCCAGCGCTGAGGAAACCGGGTTTTCTGTGAGTGCAGCCCATTCCCAGTATGGCGTCCACGCGCTAGGCGGCACTGGAACGGCAGTGCGGGAGTGAACAGCAGGTGAGCTCGGCACACAAGCCTGCGTTGCGGTGGTTTTCGGAACAGTCACCATGCTGCATAGGGGTACAGGTTCTAGAGAGGGTTCTGTGGGGCTGCTCAGTGGAGAACATTGACAACTCATACTTCTGGGATGTGCTGGATTCCTCCTATGGCCCAAACCGGTTGCGGCTCTTAGCATGACTGCACGGCAGAGAACCAGTGACCCGTCCTGGACACACTGCAGTCTACTCCCTGCACCCCAGATTGCAGCTTCCTGGAGGAGTAGCTGAACAAACCAAAACCCTGGCATACGATAATGAGCAAACACCTTGTTTAAGGTGGACGGCCATTTCAAGGTTGACTTTTTGTTTAAGGTGGAATGCATTTTTAAGGTGGACAGTTTGTTCAAGGTGCAGTGCCCTTTTAAAGTGAACTGCTTCATGGAGTGATCCGCGTCTCTGGAAGACCTGTGTCAGGGTCTACAGATACACTGCCAGACTGTGCAATCTGAGATCTTGCCTGGGCACTGCGGTCATACCATACGACGGCTTTGACAGAAATTCATCGTTTTGTACGTGTATGTACATGAATACCGGGTATAGTGATGCTTCCCCCACACCTCTAAGGCTGCAGGTTCGAAGGAAGAACCAGGTGTGTGTGTGTCTGTCTGTCTGTCCGGGGAAGGGCCCATGTCCCAGCCAATGCAGCCCTGTCCCCTGCATTCAGGACGTCCCCTATAAGACCGGAGATAATGATCCCATATAAGATCTGAGAAGAGCAGTTACTGAAAACAATGGAACACACAAAGGCACACAATAAGAAGCTTAACCCCTACCCAGCCTTAACCTTAAAATTGAGTTTCCCCTTGCGGGGACTGAGAAGGTGGTCCCCACAATGTCAAAATAACAAGTTTTTCTCACATTATGAGACGTCTGGTCCTCACAATGTAATACGTACATCTCTCACACACACACAGTGGACCCCCAGAAAGGCAGAAAGGCACCCACCCCCCCTGCCAGACACATACCACACACAAGGCTTCCATAATAAATGGGGGAATTGGAGGGGGGTCAGGGGAGACCGGGACAACAGCGAACAGTGAAAGGAGCTGTGTGGTACAGCACCGGCCGAACCCACCCAGCCGGAAGAAAAGGGGAAGACAGAAGTGGGCTTTAGCGAGCTGCCTTTGCATATGCAGAGCTGGGGGGGTCGGGGGGGGGGGTTCAGGAAAACAGGCAAGCTTTTGTTCATGGGGCTGACCACTCCAAATGCGTTGGTTGGGGGGTGGAGCCTCTTACTCTGACTGGCTGCTGCCCCACCTACCAGAAGGGTGTCACACCAGCCTCTTTAAGAAAGGGGGGGGGGGGGGTCATTCATCTATAAGGGGCTTCACCTGTAATACAGGGAAGGTGGGGGCAACCAAAGGACACGCTGGTGGGAGGGCAGGTCTGTGCAGCCACTGCAGAACCATACGGAGCGGGCCAGGCCCAGCTGTCCCCCCCACCCCCAAAGGAGCCTTTAGTTTACAGAGTGTGGGAGGAATGCTGCGGTCAGGGCTGCCCCTGTGCTCCGCCATCGTGACCGGGTTTACGGTGCCGCGACAAAGGGCCCTTTCTTACGGACTCTAATATCCACAATACAGTGCGGGGGGGGGGGGGGGGGCCCACAGCCAACCCCCCTCGGGCACAGGGGAGAAAAATGTGTCCCGCAGTGTTTTTTCTTCCAATCCCCGACCCGCGGGGGGGTCCCCGCCCCGCTTCG
>JAODKE010000101.1:3878699-3891824 GCA_026779605.1 Mormyrus hasselquistii
TCAGGAAGACTATTCCATACTCTGACTACACGCTGCGTAAAGAAGTGCTTCCTTAAATCTAGATTGAATTGTTCTCCTCTAGGGAGGAGGAGGGGCATCAAAATCACAGACACTCCAGATAGTCATGGTAACATGGACCAACCTACCAGCTGACCAAAGAGAGTAGCCAGAAAACTCACCAGCGCCGGCATGAGGAGGTCAGCCAGGTAGACGAAGGCGGCACCGAGGGTGAATCCCACTGCGACAGGGACGAAGGCGAAGGCGCCGTACTTCCCCGACTCCTCGGCCATGTCGATGGCGGGGGCCAGCAGTGACCAGTAGGAGGCGGCCAGCATCACCTGCGGGGCACAGAGGCGGGCAAAGTCAGCATGGATGTGAGGACACCATTACTCTGCACTCCTCACACAGCAGGAAGAGCAGTGGAATGAGTATCCCTCAGTGGCGGGAAAACAAGACTACACACAACTTTAGGAAGGTTCCGGAAGCCTTTGAAGACACAACAGGGTCCAGGGTCCTTAAGCTCTCCAAAGCTTCTCATATTCAAGAAAAGCAGCATTACCAGGTTCCCCACTTTCCTCCCCCCACGAACAGGTTTTTCTTTATTTTTATTATTATTCAGTCGATGCTTTTATCCAAAAAATAAAATTGAGCAATTGAGGATTATGCACCTCGCTTAGGAAGTCAACGATAAAATCACTCTGCCGAATGTGGGATTTGAACATGCAACCTTCTGATCACAGACACAGCATCCAAACTTGCCGAGCCACACACAAAAACCTTCACCACCTTCCGAGGTCAATTATGGCCTCCAGTCCTGCCATCCGTAACGCGTCACCCACAAACATCCACCGAGCCCCTGCTTTCTTACTCCAGGACTAAGAGACGACCCACAATTCATTGCAGCCTCAGAGTACCACGAGCAGTTTAATTACGGCTTTGCAACGACGGCCGGCAACTAGTATGCAGATCATGTTCTCTGCAGGTCTGTTATAAGGGCAGGCTGTGTTACTTTATCAAATGACAAGTAGAATAAACCTTTTTAATTTACAAATAGCTATGTGTGAGTAATCAGGGGCAGTATCCTACCGTTAATGACAGAGATATCAGAGCCGGCAGGATAAAATCTGCTCTCAGCTCATCACGACCAGGATCCATCAAAACCATCAGCACCTTATTACCGATTCCTTCCTTACTTAGTTTTCCCTCCAAATTTTCTGATTGCTGCAACCTTCCCCAGTGAGACGCCTTTAAAATTCAGCTAGCATTTCAAGGTGCCAGGCTACCCAGAAGGCCGTGTCACATGACCGTGTCACATGACCACCCAGATCACGGAAGCATGGATCCTCCCCCCGGAAAAGACCAAGCAGCACGAGGCTCCAAGAGTAGAGGGTCAAAAGGCCCCCCCCCCGTTTCGAGTTTTCTGCGGAGCGCTTCGCAGAGGGATCCTACGCAGTCAGTGAGATAACGCACATTAACCGTGGTAGCTACAGGCAGGGTCGTAGGACGACCGGAGACCAGGTTGATCACAACTTCCTAAAGCCTCCAGGGGAATCTGGGCGAAGCCACTCTCCTGAAGGAGACCATCTTAATGAATTCAGCTAATTAACCAACGTAATGAGCCATAAAAATGCCGCCATCGGAGAAATCGTTATGACGACAGCAATGACAACACCAACAATAATTCCGTTTTCATCAAGTCTGCTAAATCAAGATTTACATACGTTTCCCCTTTTCTGGTCGCGGATGCCTTTAAGCCAACTACTTCATCAAAACCCTTTTTTTTTTTTTTTTTTTTTTTTTTTTTAACACAAAGGTTTCATGAAGGTTAGAACTGTAGCTTCTTAGCCACTGCACCACCTAGCCACAAACAGAGGGCATGCAGAGGTAGGTGGCAGATGTGACCTGACCACCTACCGGATCCCCGCTGCAGGTTCCCTGCCCATCATTCCTTACTTCTCGGACCCAGGGATTTGGCCAGAAGTCAAAGTTGACCAAGTCAAGCAAGTAGTGAGTAACCAAGTCGGGTATTGACGGAGAACCTCAGCAGCCAATCCGGGACAGGAGCCTTGGTCACATGTGCCGCCCTTCAGTGCTATAGAGGGCCGGCAAGGACAACGTAGAAGCTTGGAAGAGTGTGGACGGTTAGCAGAAATGACAGGACCTCAACAAAAATCAGCAAGAACTTCCAACAGAACGATCTGATGGGGACTTTGGTCTCATCTTCACATTGCAGCCTCATTTCTTAGATTATTTCCAAACCCTATAAAATTCCGATCCGGATCAAGGTGACTAGTCACACATACACAAGGTTTGATGACATTTGCTTACTGCATGACAGCTTTGTGCTTCATGAACGTCCATTTCAGCCCGATGTGGAGATGTGATCTTGGTGAACAGGGGAATGATCTTCCTTCTTTGGTACCTGCAGCTGACTCTGCTGATTCTTTTCAGTCTCAAAACGTTTTTAGTTGAACTTTTGATTAGTTTTATTTTATTCATACGATATATTTTATTGTACATGTACTGCAAGTTTTGACTGTTTCTGACTTGTATAGCGTTTTGGGACTTTTGTCAGTGAAAAGCGATTTATAAATAAAGTTTTACTTCACTTACTTCCTGAAGATGACTTCCCAGATACAGGAAGACTTATGAACACTGGTGTATCAGCAAGTGAAAATTCTAATCTCATGCCATTACGAGTTGTAATACTAACAGCACGGACTGCAAGAAGGTAAGTTACGCATAAAGACGAAAGTTTAACAACAACAAGGGGGCTGGAATAAGATCAATATTAATAAAGTATCTGTGTTGGTGTACTATTGGGGCACACAGACTAATATGGGAGATAGATGGATCGGCTGTAATCCACCGGGAAACAAACGTCACTGACTTGTCGAGTAAGCAATTATCTAGAGTGAGTGGCACATCTTACAGATGTATTTTACAGGTTCCAGCCACTGGGTCAGCTGGGTATTCTCGTGAATAATCATCACAATAACTTTCATTGGCTTAATTATGTCTATAGAACTTTGGCCCTCAATACCATTGGCTCCTTTATGACTGAGGAACTCTGGGTACTCAAAGCCATTGGCTGATTAATGTTAGGCGGGCTTAATGAAACATAAAAGGAGCAGAGGTAGGGAGGGCTGGGTTCTCCTCTCTCTGCCTGCTATTTTATTTCTGGCAGCCTAAAGAGGTCCCGGGGCTCCGTAGCCCCCCCCCACCCCACGCATCCGAGTGCCATGGAGTCCCAAGCAAACTGCAAATGCGCACAAATCAGATTATAATAAAGCGTGAATGAATATTTAAACGGTGCAATTTCCAAACTAATCACCCTGTCCACAGAATAATGAATCAAAGCAACTCAATAACGACCATGAGCAGAACAACAATATGCAGAGTGGCACACGGCAACAGGAAACAGACACGGATGGCGTCTGAAGAGGCCCAGGGCTCAGCTCTCGCTCTCCCAGAAAGGGCCGACAACCACAACCGCTAAAAAAGGTATCCTGCTTCATATCAAGACCAAAAGGCTTTCTACTTATGTACTAAAGTACTGGAACAGACTTTCTGAAAGCCAAACTGTCTAATTATCATCTACCAAAGATATTAATTGGAACTGCGTGTCTACGGCACGCCCGACAGAATTAAGTGCTCAGTGAGGTCACCCTTGGTTTCCATCCCTGAAGGGTTTAAATTTAATGAGAAACATAACGTACAAATACACTGAAGTAGCGGTACAGTCGGATATAAGAGAGATGGTCAATTAACACTATGCAGAGATCAGGTGGTTGGAAACCTTTAACCCGAAAACCAGGTTTCCAAGGCGCATTCTGCAAGAGCCAAGCTGGGTCACCCTTCCGCAGATCTACAGGGGGCTGCTCGACCATCAGCTATTATCGACCTTTCATGTGGTGCAGGGCAAAATAATTTCATTTTAAATTCTTTTTTCCATAGTGAACTGGGGGAAAATTAAAGAACAAAAGAGAAAAACTTGAATTTCTTCACCGTTTCAAAGACTGAGAAGCAGTACCAGTGTATTTATAAAATAGATAATGAAAAACAAACAGGCTTTTGTAAGCCTTTCTGCTATTAAAACTTATAAAACAAACATTTTAACGTCACCAGGGCGACACCAGGCTCAGCAAAAAATAAACAGCTGCAGAAATAAACACACATTGCAGTCGTCCTGAGGATCTTGCGACAGTTTGACGGGGGATGCCTCGAATGTTGGACTAACGGGTTTGACGTGTTGAGCAAACTGACCGGTCATGATTTCCCAACCCTAACCGAACTGCCACCCTTTACAAACATGTGATGTAAAGGACAGACCAGACACCCTTATCAGCTCAGCACCAGCAAGGCATGCTGGGATTTGCCCAACTGGACTGGGAGAAAGAGGCCCTACGCGTCAACATGTGCTGTCACCTTTGCCTGGCCCCAATCACGATGGTGGACGTTTCCCTTATCAAACAGGGACAGCTGAATCAAAAAAGAAAAGGCATGAACCTGCTCAGAGATGCAGCAATGTTTATGAGATAATCATAACAAATAAACAAAACAAACAGGCATTAGCTAATCTGTTACTAGCCTTAGATTATGGCATGAGGGGGGGTGGAAAACCAGGAGGGCGTAAGGCAAGTGGAACATGCTACCAATAACCCCACGCTAGTTGTTCCCCATACCCTTCTCACAATATCTAACAGTATTGTTTTTGTGTCATCTTGCATTATTTTTCTCCTTTCTGGGTGAGACTGGCAACCTCTGGAATATGTGTGCCAATGCACCTGTTCCACGTACTGGCCAATAGAGGTCTTGAATCTCGTAAAACTGTTTCAAATACAAGTCCTGTTTTTGTACAGGCTAGAAATGGTTCACTAATCTGACGCTAGACAACTGGGAATAGGGTGAGGTAAGGGTGCAAGTGGCATGGTGTCTTACCCCTGCGGCGAATCCCAGGCTCCCATCCAGGATGCGTCTCTGGGAGCAGAAGGGAGGAGGAGGGTGGAGAGAGGGAGAGAGATGATGAAAAAGCAAAAACACCAGGCAACCAAGCAATCCCACACCCTTTATAGACAAGGTGGTTTTGTTTGCTTTGCGGAGACCAGGCTTTATTCACTCAGCTGGTACTCTAATCCACAGCAACAGGTAAAGTTTTTGGACGGACGGCGCTACTGAGGCATCATGCCAACGCCAACAGAGCCGAGGGGGGAAAGTGACCAATCAGGGGAAGCATTTCATTTCAGGCTGGATACCGGAAGCACGAGCACAGCCACTTCACCTGTGTCTTAGGGTGCTTTTCCACTGCACCAGGTACTCTTTCGATACTTTCTCTTCAAGTACCAGTACTAAAACTTCCAGTACCTAAAGTACCAAACTGGCTGGGGTACTTCTTTTCTGCTTTGGGGAGGACTTGCAAATGTCTTCTTTGTCAATTGGTTATGCAAGTAGCCTGCCTCTAAATACAATACAACAGCCAACTTTAAAAACTTACAAACTCAGAAAACAATGATAAAAAGTAAATAATAATAATAATAATAATAATAATAATGATGATGATGGATGTGTGGACAAAGGAAGAGATCAAAGCTTAAATTGTAATCTGGATGGACGACGCGATACAACAAGACCAGGATGTCATAACAAGCGATGAAAAGTATTTTGCATAATATACCAGGGCTGCACAAAATTGGAAAAAATTAAAATATCAAGTTCTTGTAATAAATATTGGGATATTTATAAAACAAAAAATTCTAAATAAATTAATTTCTCACAAACCCATCTAGCAGTGATATAAACAGCACGGTTGAAGACTAATAATTATGATTGTCTCTGAGAATGCATAAAGCAAGCAGACTTTAAACTCTATTACACACACACACACACACACACACACACACACACACACACACACACTAGATAATCTTCAAAAAGACCAATCATTAAAATTGCAAAGCCTGCTAAGTTTGTTTTTCATATGACAGAGTAAAAATGTTTTAGTCAAACTTAAATCCTCACGCTATAACGTCCATACAGTATGGAGGTATGAAAAGGCCTGATCAACCTAGGTGACTGTTGCGGTTCTTGTGATGCAAGAACTGCACATGCACTGTTGGTATTACGCCACCCAGCCCGTTAATATTTAATATTCGCCATTCTTCAAATTCAGTACAAAATACCCGCCTCGCCGTTGTGATGGCATTCGGCGCCGATACCCATTTTTATTCGAGTAGAAAACCAACACAAAGAAGTACCGTAATTTTGGTACTTTTCTGAAGCACCAAAATGATAGTAGCTGGTGTGGTAGAAAAGCGGCCTTACTGCTGAAATCCCATAAGCTGGTCCCATTGACCCTCCGAGCCCCAGCACCAGACCACAGAGCTGCTCTGTTTCCAGAACCTTCTACAGCCCAAAATCCAGTTTATTCTTTTGTGCGTAGATGCCAGGAACGCATGGAACATACTCCCCAAGAGCCTGGAAAAGAGGCCAAGCAGGTGGCGTCCCTGAGGCCTAGAGGAGGAAGGGCTAAGGGCGGACATCAAAAAGATGGCCGTGGCCTGGAATCATATGGCAGAGAGGCGTGCAGGGCGCTTCCTTGCAGCCCCAGAAGGTGTATGAAGCTTAAGGGGTAGCCTACTGTTCCGTCCGCTGGAACCTTGAAGGTTCTCTGTTGTTCTCCTTTCACCCCATGTGCCTTGAGCTCATCTAACCCTCCAGCATCTGCATAAAGTCACCCGCCCACGGTGGGTGGTTCAGTCCGGAGTCCCAGTGGGACAATGAAATTAAAGCTATAGTTAGCCGGCCCAGGCAGCCTTCTGCCACTCATTAAATTGCAGGCGTTTATTTCAAGAAGCGCCGTTTAGCTGATTAGCAGCCCTCCGGAGCACCTGTAAGCACTCAGGAATGCAAATGAGGCGCGACGCTGAAAGATCAGCACACGCACGGCGACTCGACAGTGGGCCCCGACAGCCACACGGCACTGCCAATAGAAGTTTTGTTTCAGCTAACGGGAGACAACAGTCAACAACAGGAAGAGGGGTAAACCAATCGGGAAGCATGTGATAGTCCCGCCCACTGTGGATTTCAGCACTATCCTCTCCCATATCTGGTTGCCCATTTCAGCCATAATGGCTGCGTCACCAAATGCTGTGATCATAAGGCCACCCGGTAATCCTTCCCAACCCGAGTAAATACGTGGTTAAATAAGGTCAAATTCTGCCTGCTAAACAAGCAAATATCCCAGTCCTGCTTATTTACACATTGGCACCATTTGGAAGAGACTGTTTAAGGTGTTTAGAAACACCAGAGGCCAGTCGGATAGGTCAGCTTGAAAAGTCAGTTTGCTATTCTACAGGCAATCATACATGTATTCGGTGAGGGTGTGATTTGGTCTCTGATGACTGACTGCAAACCAGGCGAGGCCTGTAAACACCTTTGGAACAGAGCAACTCAGTTGCTCACATTTAGGCTCTCCGCCTCTAAACCACCACTCATTTATTTTTCCTCTGGTACTATCCACAAGCTGCTGCAATCCTGCCTTAGGCAAATCTGGAGGAAGTCACAGAATATAAAACACAGGAGCAAATAGACTAGCCTGAATTTACCATCAGGGAGCATTTATTAAGTTACTATACACACCACCTCCGTGACTGAATCGGATTTTTGTTTATTTATTGCTGAGGGCACAAAAACATATTACACAGACAGGCAACCTCAGACACAGTACACAGACACTCACAGCCCGACGGACCTGCGATCACAGACTTACGCACCTGTCCCGTGGAAAAAACGAACACCAGAGCTGCGCCGGCGGCCGTCACCCCCCAGGTGAAGAAGGTGCCCAGCAGGGCCTGCGTCACCGGGCTGTAGCCTGGTATCATGGGACCGGTTTGGGCAGGGTGTATTAAAGGTTTGTCCTACCCTGCCTCAGTACGGGAGTTCTCTCTTAAAAACAAAATAAATGACACAAGCAACAGGTTGGCACACCATGGCGCTCTATCGGGACTGAAAGTTTTAGAAAAAGCAGCGGATATAACGGCTATGTCTGGCCGTGTAATGAAAGACTGGAAAACATCCGATCAAGAGTAATACAATTAAAATACCCCGTCTTCTTGCGTAGAGGCACCCCTTTCCTACGGAGAGCATGTTTAATTTACTGATATTTTAAAAATATGTTTCCACAAAAAAATACAGACATTTGTAGATTTAACTACTGCCATTCTTGCCAGAATGTTCAAATACATACAACTGAAACCTACACAAGTAAAGACTAATAATAATTGAGCTAGGATTTATGGTTACTTTTTATCCGTTTTAGAAAAAAAAATGTGCTATTTGAAAATGATTATCATCGAACTAAATCGCAATTTATATTGCAAAGTAGATAACAAGTTAACTCTTCAAAAACTTAATTCATTTCACCCTAGAAATTCACCTACCGTGTCCGTTCTGGGAGCAAATGAAATTGCACTTTATTTACTTCCTGCTTTTCTGTACACGTGTCTATGAGTCTCTCAATGTCCCGCCTATACAAGGCGTCCATTGGCCAGTTCAACCTTCGGCGCGGGCCTCGCGCGCATTTTCTGAAATGCTATAGGTGGAAAGATCTATCAATTCAGGTCATTCTGTAGTCACGTCATGCAGCGAGAGTGTTGAAGCCTATTGATCTGAACGCTCGTCCCGACGCTTCTGTGAAAGTCAAGGCAACGCTGGTTGGAGTCTTAGGGTCTGTGGTCAAATTAGATGCAAACTTTCGTGAATATAGTTAATTTACTTGCAAATAAATTGTGTGCATTGTAGAGGAAAGCAACATAATAGTATCGAACGTTTCTTCTAATATGACACACGTCGGGCGTTTCCTTAAGTGTAATTTATTGAAATGCCCTTCCAGCATGAGGATAATGAGAATCTGGTTCTCACTGCTGTCTTTCCTCACGTATGACCCATTGAATGTGAAATTAACAGTAGTCATTAAACCCCATTGGGCTAGGGTATAATTATAAAATGAACTTTACCTTTATAGAACCAGATGTCACTGTGTAGCTGACGGACTTGACGGGCTTGTTTAACGTGCTCTTTCTGTGAGGGTCATTTCTGTTGAACTCCTTGTTTCAGGAATCTCATATAGGCCTATAATTTGTTCTTACTTTTTAAAACTCCTGATGAACATGAACTATATACGTGCTGTCTTTTTAAACCTTCTGTTACAATGCACCTCTAACCCTCTGCACTCTACCCCTGCTCTCTATCTATCTTTGTGTCCACTACTCTACCTCTTTCCTTCTCCAGTTTCCAGTTTGTTTTAAAAGCACTAAAACAAAATTCTCCTCATCCTGGAAGGATGCAGAACGTTCAGTTTGGTCCACTAGATTTCTCTGGTGAAGGGAATGTGTGTAACAGCTTGCGGTATGCTCCACAGGACCAGAGGAGTATTGAGAAATGGTCTTGTAACCTGAGATAAAAAAGAAGTGTGTTTATAAAGGTTGCATTGTCCAGATGAACACGATGAGGGGTCACCTTCTCAAACACTTTGAACAAACACTTCAAACACTAGTCAGTGCTTTGGTACTTTGCCTTGTGTTGTGTTTTTAAAGCCCTCTAGGATCAAAATTAATGATCACGCTTTTACTGAAAAATGAGAATTCCAGCTTGATTTAGCAGGACAGATGTGGGCAGGTGAGTGTGGTGTTTCACCTGAGGCTAAGAATGACCTACACGTGTCTCTGAAACAGTAGGAGGATGCAGGCTATCAATTTTTCAATTTTCACTTGAAGGCTAGATGACGATACATTATTTATGAATCTGTCATTTAAATTATAGATACAAGTGCAGTACTGTGAAAAGTATCTGGTCTGACTTTCCCTAGGCTTTCACATTCTTGCCATATTCTTCTGCTCCTTGCCTTGGGTGATTAAACTTTGAGCCCTCACACTGAATTGCCTTAATTCTGGCCTGTTTGTAGATGAGTGAGTTTGACTGGGTCGGTCTGAAAGTACTGTTCTTCAAATAATCAAATTATGACGTTTTGGTGTGTTTGGCCCAGCTCAGATGCCACAACCAAAGCTATGCAAAGTTCATATATGGGAGGGGGGGGGGGCTCGTCGGAACCAGGGACAGCAAAACCAACATGAACATCGTGACCTTAGTTTGCACAAGTAAGAAGACCATGTGCATATAATACGACTCAGCAGCTGCTGAAAAAAACTACATCTTATGTTTAAGGCAAATGTTTTAAGCTTAATCTGAGAAACCAAACTCGACTGACCTGTCCAAAGAGTTGAGGTCTGGTCGGCTTGGTAACTGGTGATACGGATGGCTTAGCTGTGGAATCTCTGTTGTTTAAAATATTTTCTAAGGTCCATTTTGCCACATTTATTCCGATTCGCTCTCAGTCGCCCACAACTGTATGCTAGTTAGTCAGAAAACTGAGTCTCTGCCCAACTCCACGTTAAGTCACGTATGCCTGTTTCATTTACATTACAGTAAAATACTTTTATTGTCAGCATGGAAGGAATTCATCTCAATTCAGGTTTTTATTTTACAATAAATACATATTTATTTATTTTCCCATCTGACAGGCCAGGTGCAGGGGGGGTGGGGTCGAGGTCATCTCGGGGCAGGCTAAGCCCATCCATGCCCCCCCCCTAGATGCCGGGCCTGGTTTGGGGTCATTACTGCGTGGCCCCCACATCAGTTTCAGATTAAGGGTCCTCTAGAACTTTCTTTTGTAGAGCAGGATTTGTTGTTCTTTCAATGAGAAACAAATTCCTAAAGCACAATCACTCTAGCACCACGCTTGACTGTTGGTATGAGCTCCTGTGGACTGTGGTGCTGTTCGACTTTCACCGATTGTCGCAAAGGCAATTTTGTCCAAAAAGTTTTACTTTAGAACGTGTCCACGTTCCAAGACTCTTGAGGATTCCTTTTGGTTCCTGGCAGACTTGAGACCAGCCTTCGTGTTCTTCAGTGATTAGTGCTTTCCGCTTTGTCTGTCTGTCATGTAATCCATATTTTAACATTGAAGATGATCAGTGATCTCACCCAGAACAGCCTGAGAACCTATGGATGTTGATCTATGGCTGGTCCTGTCATTGGTGCTCCTGCAGAACCTGAGAAATCTCTCTTCCTGTGTTCGCAGGGCTGGACATTGAGCTCTCCCACTTGCCTGAGGTGTGGAATTTTTTACTGAACTAACCGGGTTGGTTAGTAATAAAACTCCACATGTTCCACTGCAGTGTGTATAAAATCCTGACTGTTTACATACATGATTTACTTTTAGCCTGTAGCCTGGTCATTTTCACAGATATGACAAAGTACCATGTTCTTTAACTACGATGACACCTACTGGTCATGCCTCCATGACCGCGCGCCCTCTACGCAACAAAACAGGAAAGTCCACCGGCGAAATGAGATTTTCATGTAGCTTAATGAATGTTTTATAGCGCTGTTACAGCTGTATATTCAATGCTAGTTTATGCATGAGGGGATGTTTTTTGCTTTACTTAGCTGCGAGTTATACTCTGCTAGATATTTTAACGGTTTCTTGCTTGTTTGCCCGTCTTAATGCAATATTAAACGGAAGGTTGAGTGCCGTCTGTTCCAGCCTCCTTTTCATCGTCTTCCTTGCACCTGATTCAAACAGCCAAAAATGCATTTTTTTTTCTTCCTTTCCCACACCTAGGAACAAAAATGATATTTCACTATGGCCCCAGCCTGAAGGTCACCAAGACGTGTGGACTGACAGGTACTTTAACTATGGGAGCAAATGTTTAGCTTTGTTTACAATCGAGACAGGGCATAGAGTCTTCACCCGATCATTTTGGAGGCCTTTAAATATGAAACAAATTGCCTTTAATTGTAAAAAAATATATAAAAAAAAAAAATTGAACAAAGCAAAACAATGGCATTTTGTGCCTCTGTCTTTCAGAAGTGACTCATTAAGCCAACTGAGACCCAGCAATAGAGGAATAGCCCCGCCAATGGACAGAACATCATTTTTTCCAGCTGGTGATTGAGAGCAAAAAATAAAACACTGGCAACTCTGAGAACAACAAGTTTAATTAGGCTTGCCATTTTTTTTTTATTAAGGAGAAACAACACATCGGCGATGATATAGCGGCTAAAAGGAAAGTGAGACTCATGCTGTCAGTTTGGTCACTGTCATAATTACCAGGGCTAACTGTCAACAGCCCTCATACATCAATAACAACTAAGGAGTCACTGCCCCCCCGCCCACCCCCGACAAAAGGGCCTACTCAGTGACACTGTGTTTTCACATAAAAACATCTCTCTTTTGAAGTAGCCATCTCTCCCGACGTTCTCAGATGAAGCTGCTCACGGGACTCCCCCGCCTCACAGACTCACCCACCCCCCCCAAGCCAGGTCTCCGGGGAGACTTCATCTGGCAAAATGGCCCTATTTGGCTGCCGTTGTTTTATTAGTGGTCCATTGATACCCGATTCGCTGACTACTCCCAGCCCACAGGGAACACTAAAACAGTAACCTAATCACGTATGCGGCTTACAGAGGCATTTCCAGCTCCCCGGGGCCTGTAAAAACTCCCAGCATGCACAGGGAAGAAGGAACACGTGGACTGGACCTCAGGTTTGGCCGTGCGCCACCTACATATGTAACGGAGCTGACAGGTTAGTCTTTCAGACATTAAAGCTGCGGTCCTGCTCTCATCCGCCTTTAACGTCATTCTGGGTGGGGCCAGCTCTTCCCAGGGAGCTCATAAGTCCGTGTCGGGTGGGGGGAGGAAGCCCAGGAACTGGCCATGACTCCCCCCACACCGGGCCTGACGCACCTAGGAGCGGCTTGAAAAACGGTGGCCCAAGCAGATCCAAGGTGGTGAGGAAAACTGAGAACGCCCCCCCCCTGAGCAAATCGAGGCTGTTTTGCTTTCCTTTGATATTTCAGCCTGGGTTGTGGGTGGTCACTGAGAACGACTCCCCGCTGAACTGGGCGGCGAGGAGGCGGGCAAGCCAGCCCCGGGGGGGAATGTTTGGTTATGAAGACAGAAGTATTGTAACAGATGTGGCCAACTGCACCTTGGAAACCACAGTGAGGTCGGGCCTCGGGAGTCGGTGTGGGTTATCACAGCGACGGTGGGGGCCACGGGGGGTG
>JAODKE010000101.1:3898577-3912150 GCA_026779605.1 Mormyrus hasselquistii
CGTGGCTGGGTCTCAAAAAAGGGGTGGTTTGGGCCTTTTTTTTTTCCCTTTTTTTTGGGGTTTTTCGCCTTTTTTATTTTCACCCCAGCCACCCCCCCCCCCCCCCCCCCCCATGGGGAGAACACGCGCACAGCGTTTGGTGTTTTCATTCCATTTCACTAAAATCAGATGCTCCTAACCCCCTCCCTAAATCTTTAGTGATGCTCCTGTTTCAATATTCAATAATAATTTACAATCAGTAACTTTGATATAATAGTTCTGTCTTACTCTTTGGGGGATTGCAGCTGGACCCGGCTCTGGATACGTCATCCATTGCATCATTCAATGGAAATTCATTATAAGCACAGCTTAGCCTCACTACGGCTGGTTGACAGCTTTATGCTTGCAATGATCTGCCGCACTTGTAGATCGTTTTGGGTAAAATTATAAATATCCGCCCCTTTTACATTTGGTCTACCATATTAACTTTTCTGTGAAAGGCATTTGTAAGAAAAATGTAATTAAAAAAGTATCGTGCCGACAGAGCTGTTGGTCAAACGTTACTACACATTCAGTCTAGCATTAGGACGGCTGAAGATCCGGTGTCGCGGATCATGACCGCGTGGATCAATCACTCCTCCGTCTCGAGGCTGCGTCCTTGTCGCTGTTGCGGTGATTCGCTCCTATATGCGCTTTAGCAGACCTTGCCTTGACATTTCCAATAACTCAACTTTCATTCCCCTTAAATACAAACCAAAAAAACAACGTCAGACTACACATATTGTAATGTATAAGAGAATTGTTTTTAATGCAAGCTGAAACAAAGTGGAAAAAAGTAAACATCTAGACATTCTGTACAAAAAAACTTTAATAAGTTGCCGTTCTTCCAAATGGACGTTCTTTGGGATATCTAAGCGTGGTGAGTTTGCAGAGTTCTGTCTCTAAGCTGTTAAGTTTAACGTTGTTTTTATAAATGCTGTGTCCGTAGACATTGATTTGATTAGCAAACGTTTCAAAGAAGTGACGCAGTAGCAGGATTTATTCAAAGCTTGTTCGTCGCAAACATTTGCAATAATTTTAATTTGTAAGGTATTATAGCAACCTCTTGAACAAGACTGTAAACAGAACCTACGCCCTTGAATCCGTGAGAAGACTATTGAGTTAACCAAGGCTGCGCCGCTTGATGTCACCGATGGGAAATAGATTTAGGAAAGTTGGGTTTCGACGCTGACCTCCAAAACGGCCCGGCTTCATAGGACCTGAGCCGCGGAGTCACGAAGCAGCCGGTGGCGAGGATACGATCGGACAGCGGATCTCCAGATCCAGATCCATCATCTACTTAAAGAGCAAATGGAAATATCAGCCGGGACCACGCAGCTCTCTCACCCCTTATAACTGCAGGCAGTGTTTTTGAGTATAAGCAGAAGACCGTGGATTAGACAGATCACGCCAGCAGTCCTTGTCTGCGTTTCGATGACTGCATAGCTTCTTTGTCATAAGCGACCTGCAGGCGCACGGTTCGTTTGCGGGCTTCAAGGGGAGATGCTCCGGCCCGACCGCACATCCACAGGGCAGCGTGCTGGCCCCCATCCGGATTTTTCCCGTGGATACACAGCAGCGTTGATCAACTTTTACCCAATATATGTCTCTCAAAGCGGGCTTGGACTGCCGTTAAAGTTTTATTATAACTGAAGGTAAGGCGTCCAATAATCTTCCCTGTTAAATTACCGTATTCCGTCTAAAAATAAATGCGATATTCCTGTATGACAATAATTGGTTTATATGGGCATTCGTCCATTTGCTTAATTTATAATTCCTTTATTTGTTGCACGTAAACTCGATTTGCAACAATGTTTTAACGTAGTATAATGTTCGGTTTGGGGGATCTACTGTATATGATCTAGCTTATGCCGTCTCACGTTTAGTCTAGCCACTGTCAGTGTCGTTAATTATAATTTTACTCCATTTATTTGTTGCCAAGAAACTGCAGATGTCACATTCTCCTGTCATGCGTTAACTGCGGCGATTCTTGCCTAATTTCTAAATAAAATTGTACGTTGAACCATGAAAAAGCCGTACAATGACTGAAGTTAGAACTTAGATCCTTTTCATGCTTCACAAATGATGATTGAGACGTTTAAAATATCTTCCACCGCAAACCTTTGCTGTAAAATGTAGTAAAACAGAAAAAATATATGGCAAAATACACGCCAAAATCCAACCTGTGATCGACTGTCCGTAATTCTTGGATCTGCATTTAGTCCTGAGAAAGGATGAAAGAGGAGCATTTTTTATGGCTCTTTATGTTTAGACGGGGACGCAAAACACTAGTTTTAAACTGGGCATAGGATTTCCATAATCCGTAGTATTACTTGACCAAAGTGCAATTTTAAGTATATCGCTTTACCGATCCGGTCGTGTTATGGTTCGTGCTCGTTAGATTTTGCATGTTCACTGAGGATCTCTAAAGTTTCAGGCGCTCGACGATTCATCATTTTTTTTTCTTTTTCACAAACGACTTGGTATCATGCTCATCAAAAA
Source organism: Mormyrus hasselquistii (assembly GCA_026779605.1). Lineage (NCBI taxonomy): Eukaryota > Metazoa > Chordata > Actinopteri > Osteoglossiformes > Mormyridae > Mormyrus > Mormyrus hasselquistii. The sequence goes on from JAODKE010000101.1 coordinate 3,901,098, forward strand.
TTTAAAAGCATTCTATTAAACCTCCGCATACGAATTAAACTGCTTTAGTTTACATACATATTCTATAGGTTAGAAAATATGTATGTATGTACATCCATCCATCCATCCACCGTGCAGAAATCAGCGGCGCACTCTGGACAGGACCGCACTGTATCGGTTTCCACTGGGAACAAAATTCACGCATTCTCTGGTGTTTCTAGACGCTTCTGCAATAATAAAAAAATAATAACCATAATAAACGCTGTAGTATAAAAGCTATTTTTCTGAGCCAACAGTTGTCATTACGTTTTATTATTAGAAATTGTTATATGAGGAAGATAAGTCTTTGGTTCCGTCCTGTGCTCCTGCAGGGGACCTGAGATTAGGGTCGTTGCGATGTATCATCACTGTACCCACTGACAACCTTAAAACATAATGCTTTGGAGATTTATGCCGTTTCTTGTATAAAAACAAGAGAAATTCACATGCTTCGTGGCCAAAATTAGTGTTTCTGTCCGCCTTCTGCACAAAGCGCGTGAGGACCCGGTTGTAGGCGACGTTAATGCATATTTATTTGCTTGTGCAGAAACGGGGAAAGCATCCGCTCTAGTACAAACAGGCTTCGCTGTTCATTTACACCGGGTCCTGTTTCAACAGTAGGCGTTAGAGAAATATTTGCCCTGTCCAGCGTCGCCGGAGCGCATCTCCGCTCCAAACGAAGCCGACACCGGCGGATCTCACACCGCCCCATCCAGGTCTTCTCTGCAGCGCAAGCCTCCATACACGAATTTATCTTTGCTCTGCTGTAACGGTAAAGAGAGAAAAACAACATTTCTGGAAACTTTACAATATTACCACAAATTTAACGATGAACGGATTTAAATGAGTATAAACTCTTCTTGTTCATCTCGAAAAAAGGTGTCTATGAATGATGATGGTGATATGATCAACTGTTTATAAGTGACAAACCAGAGGAACGTAGGAATGTTTATGTATTGGCTCTACTACGAAAGAAAGATATATCGTTGTAAAGTTAAATGAACGCATTTCTGAGTCAATCGCGTCTTAAATTCATGCATTAAGGTTAAAAAAGTAGAAAAGGGGGGTACCCCTCGCGACACTTCACGAGACACCCAGTCATTAATAGAGACTAAAGCGACCTGCAGCTTCTTCCCTCATTAACTTGCACTTGCACCGGCTACTGGAAGCCGCTGTAACTCCATGAAGAAACAAAAGGACTTCAATAAGATCAGTTACATACTTAAAGCTGTCATCGGAATGGCGTGAAACATTAACAGGCGGGAGGCGGGTGCGTGGAACCCGAGAAGATGCTAAATGTCCGTCAAGCTGCGATGTGCAGCTTTGTTAACATCTAAAACGTGGGCAAAACATGGACACAAACTTCGAACACTGACCTGACTGAACTTCCAAAAGTTCAGAGGCAGAAATGATAAAGATCCATCCATTCATTTTCCACACCGGTTGTCCAAAGCAAGGTCAAGGGAGTCTAGAGCCAATCCTGGACGCTACTGGTACAAGGCAAGGAATAACTCAGGATGGGGCATCAACCCATCACAGGGATGAATAACTAAAACTGTGGAAAAAATACAGAAAATTAGAGGATGTAGCACAATTTTTAAGAGGAATGTACCTCCTGTTTTTTCTGAGGCGAAAATCAGAAAGTGCACAAGTGTGAACTTTCTGGGGACATCATCAAACATTTAGGGATCATACTCCGATAATTATAGTTTATATGTAAAAACCTCTGCAGTTTTGTTTTTGCACTCAAAAAATCCAGAGTGTGCCGAGTATATCTGCAGCCCTCATGGATGGTGTGCAGCTCAGTGGGTTTGAGATTAGTGTCCATATCTGGAAGATTGTGGGTTCAAATCCCATGGTTGATCGAATAGCCATAGATAGCATCATTGAACCCTAGACCCCTGTTGGCCCAGAGATGTGGTCTGACCCTGTCCTCTGCTCATCATGCACATTGCTTTGGGCAAAAGTCTCTGCTCAATAAAGCGATGTGCCCCACTTAATGGGGACCTGTGGACAAGCACCTGAGAGACTAGGTCACCATCCGCCAGGGCTGCAGCCCTCCTATTTTATTCTGTGTGGTGGGGCATGTTTCCTATAGTGTGAGGTCAGCCTCTGGGTAAAAAAACAAAAGCAGCCTAAGTGATGGTGTCTTTGAATCATCCTAGTGATGTCTAACACACCCAAGGTCACGCGAGGTCAAGCACTCCCGAGGTCATGTGATGTCAAATACTCCCGAGGTCGTATGATGTACCTGGCAATCTGTTTGAAGATGTGATTGGGTAGAGTGTGTTGTTTTCCCTACAAACAGACATCACTGAGATGCCAGCAACCTTTTATTAAAAGGAAGGGGTGTGATATTAAACATCTGTATTAAAACCATAATTTTTCAATTTTTATGACCATTTTTGTCAGTGTGGTGCTTGTTGGAACAGTATAATGGCAACCCCAGGCAAACCCAGCGCATTTTTGTTCAGATGACTTGTGAATGTGGACATTCTTCCAGATTTCCCGTTAATTAAAAGAAAACCCCTTGTTCTCACTTTCCTGTTTTCTAGAAGCTACTCCAAGCAGCATGGTAACCGCCTGAGGCAACGTCGCGATGGATCCGTGGAACCTGCTGTCGCCCCCCCCCAACCTGTCCGAGCCCCTAATGTATGACACCCTCTTTCTGGGTAACGAGTCGGACACAGGACCCAGGAACGGAACCCCGGAAGGGGGTCGACACACCTTTGACAAGACGGGCACCGCGGTAATCACCTTCCTGTACTTTGCTGTGTGCACCATGGGGCTCTGCGGAAACGCCCTGGTCATCTACGTCATCCTTCGCTATGCCAAGATGAAGACGGTCACCAACATCTACATCCTGAACCTGGCGGTGGCCGACGTCCTGTGCATGCTCAGCCTGCCCTTCATCGCCATTCAGCTGGCGCTGGTCCATTGGCCTTTCGGCGGGGCCCTGTGCCGGGTCGTCATGACCGTGGACTCGCTCAACCAGTTCACCAGCATCTTCTGCTTGACGGTGATGAGCATCGACCGCTACCTGGCCGTGGTGCACCCCATAACGTCCACTAGGTGGAGGAAACCCCGCGTGGCCAAGATGATCAACCTGGCCGTGTGGGGGGTGTCGCTGCTCGTCAACCTGCCCGTTGTCATCTACAGCAGCTTGATGACGACCAAAGATGAAGCCCACTTCTGCACCATTGTCTGGCCTGAGCCGCAGGAAGCGTACTACACAGCGTTCATATTCTACACCTTCTTCCTGGGCTTCTTCCTGCCGCTTGCCGTCATCTGCATGTGTTACCTGCTGATCGTCATCAAGGTCAAGTCCTCCGGGATCCGGGTGGGCTCCTCGAAGAGGAAGCGGTCGGAGCGCAAGGTGACGCGCATGGTCTCCATCGTGGTGGCCGTGTTCGTGCTCTGCTGGCTGCCCTTCTACGTCTTCAACGTCACCTCGGTGACGGGCACCATCAGCACCACGCCGGCGCTGAAGAGCACCTTCGACTTCGTGGTGGTGCTGGGCTACACCAACAGCTGCGCCAACCCTGTCCTCTACGCCTTCCTGTCAGACAACTTCAAGAAGAGCTTCCAGAACGTTCTCTGCCTGAGGAGGTCGGGTGGCCTGGACGAGATGGAGCGCAGTGACAGCCGGGTAGACAGGACCCGTGGGGTCAATGAGAGCGGTCCTGAGATGCAGAACACATTGCTTAATGGGGACCTGCAGACCAGCATCTGAGAAGGATGTCCCTGTCAACCAGGACTGACGCTCGCTCACCTTCACAGACCAGGAGAAGCAGACTTCCCTTAGTGAAGATCTGCTGCCTCTGGGAAAATAGGGGTCTCAGACTTAAGTAAACAACTCCTAAAGTTTGAAGTCTGTTTCAAAAAGGGTTTCCGCAGATTGACTTGTTTTATTTTCGAGCTTGACAAAAAGAAATATTAAAAATAATGCATAGGCAAAAAACTGCTTCTTCTTCTTCCAGGGGCTGATCCTAATAGCTCTTGGACCGTGAGATCGCTGCATGAAGGCACTCGAGCTGAACTGAGTCCAGGACAGGACGTCCGCTGACGGTGGAGGAGTGACGTCGCTCTGATAGGTTTCCTCAGCGAGTCGCTGCCAACTTTTGCTGCTTTTTCACACACCGAGCAGAACGTGCAGAGTGTTACCAGCATTTCATTTTAGTAGAAAATTATATGTCTGAATAAATTTCACGTATATGCTTTTCGCGCATCCTCCTGCAACATTAGATAAGTTTTACCGAAATTGTTTTGACATAAAGCTTTTTCGAGGTGCTCGTTTCAGCTGAAGCCTTTTTCAGGGTTCTGCTTTCAACGTGAGGCTTTTTAAAGGCTCTCTGGTCGATGCGGGGCGTGTTCAGAATCTTCATTATGCTGCATTTTTGCAGTTTCTCCAGGGTCCTGATTTTCATGTATGGTTCCTTCACAGAATTGGATTTTTGTGTGTGTGTGTGTGTGTCAGGCTTGTAAAATCAGCTTCGGTCGACATTCCTCTGCTACCTATCGAGTGATCTGAGCGGATTCGTGTTCTCTATTAATTCAGCTTTTTCTGTGCCTGCTTACGGACACGCCAGGGCTGCTCTCCGAGCACAGAAACCTCTTTGCCGTTCTTCCCTCATTTCCTTCGTCAGGTAGCTGTCATTCTCCATTTGCAACCTGAAAGCAGGAGATGTATATTACAATTACCGTTCCATCTCTCAGTCTGTCGCTTTGATTCACATGGGACTTCCTGTTTTGTTTGCGTCTGGGGAAACATTGACTGCTAATTATGCATCGCCTTATAAAAACAGCACTAATTACTTGCCTTGTTGATGTTTTTGTTCTTTTTTGTCCAGGCGGTATTTATTCATTCGGAAATAAAGCTGCGGAGATGTTATTTTCTTCTTTTCTCCCCTGAGGGGGGCCTAAACACAGCCTCATTGCCTTGGGGGGTCTGATTCAAGGAAGACAATTGATGGGACACACAAAAAGAACAAAATGTCAGTCTGTATGCCTCCATTCATGGTGAGAGTCTTTAAAAAGCAGGGCATCAAAAATCATGCCTCCTTCTGGCGGTTTTCTTTGTGCTGACGCTTGGAGGACCCGCTACCGCCCAGGAGACCGTCAAACGAGTCGATGGACGATACTGTACTGCCACACCTTCGTTTGAAAATAGAGTGACATCCCGTAAGGGAGGGGCCGTGCTTTAAATACGCAGTGTGTACAAGTTACCAGGAGTGTCAAGGGGGGCTACATGCTGGTCTGGAGGGGGTCACATGCAGTGCAGTGTTTTGCCTGAAAATGCCCCCCCCCGCCCCTGCCCAATATGTTCATTCTTGTAACTGGGGTAGCACCAACTGATTAATCTAGTCCGATGCCAGTAGCTACGGGGAGGAAGCAGTGTGATTGAAGGAGCTGTTGGGATGCAGACTAGCTTGCAGTTCACCTGTGTGGCCGGGATGCTCGCGTGTTCCACATGTAACATATTAATACCGTGCTGTGGGTCAGGCATGTGTGGGGTGTGTACACGCTTCCTGCACATGTACGAATTTATTCATTCAATGATGTCAAATGAAAATGGCATGATGCCAGCCAGCTGTGGACCCCTATTTTCTATCCTGTCTTTATCGCCGAGCTGAGCCAATCACGGCCTTGGGAGAGACGGCGTGTTGTCACAACGACGGCGGGCTGCCTGTCAGACACTGTGTTCTGTCACTTCTCGCCGAGTAGCTGTGACATACGGCTGCCCCCCGGACAAGAAAACCATTCTACAGGGGTGCTCCTGCCTCTTTAAGCTCGCCGTGGAAAAACAGCCACCTCTGAAAACCATAGACAGACGGGTCTCCATGCTGTCACTCGCCTCAATAGTTTTTTTCTGATTGCAGAAGACGCCACATGTTACCGAAGCTGCTTTCTGAGGATACGGAGACTCGGGAAATACCCGCACTGACAGCGTCATAATGCTACTAAAGGAGTTACCAGCTATTGGCTTCATGCTTTTATCATGTACAGTGATGTGCAAAAGTCTGCGGCAGCCAAAGAAAATGATGTTTAAATGATCTCCATGTTTGCGTAAAACTATTATGTCTGTCAAAGTGCGTCAACTTGGCCCTTTGAAGGCGTCCCCTAAAGTATTTGCAGCAACAATCCAATACACCCGTGTACTTTTTACCTCGACCATTAGCCTTCAATGTCTAATCAATACCTCATCGAGTTGTTTAACTAATTAAATTGATTAATCAGTTGAGCTGGTAGTGAAATTTAGCGAATATATGGAACGGCCGAGGTGTCCCTGAGGAGAGGTTTGGGAGCTGAAGTGGTGTTCATCTAGCCGTCCAACAGGTGTCAGCCATTTTTTGGAGAACAGAAAAACTCTTGTTAGCATTTATTATGTTACTTTTAAATTGCATATATTTTAATGTTAAATTGTGTATTTTTATGAGCAAATATACACTTACGGTAAATAGCATGAAACATCTTCTTTGACTGCTTAGAACCTTTTGCACAGTGCTGTATGTTCTTGGATGAGTATGCAGTGACCCCCCCCTCCCCCCCCCCCCCCCCCCCTGGGGGGGGGGGGGGGGGAGGGGGGAAAATGAGAGTCAGAAGTTCATCTGGGGGGACACTGAAGGATTCCCAAAAGAAGCCCACTTGAACTGAAACATATGGCTTCCATGCATGCAACAGCACCATCTGCTGATCTAAGAGTGTTATTTTATCAGCGAGGCCCGGGAGATGTTCAGGTCGGGCAGCGCAGCGCAACATATTAAACAACGAAGCTCCGCGTCGTTCATCTGTCCATCACGCCCTTACATGTTGCACCTTCATGGCTTTATTTCCTTGGAGATTATTTGTGGGGGGGGCTAGATTGCAAGTGGGCTGGCAGCTATGGGGGGATGGAAGGGAGGCAAGGAGGACTCTAGGGGGCCGAGGTATAGCACCTGAGAAACACACAGTCACAGACATAAATATAAATATGAAGTCAAAGTATAAACTGTACAGTTCACATTTATTATTTATGATGTGTTACCGTGATACGAATAAATGTATATGTTATAAATTCACTAATATTCTTTGTTGCCAGCACACGTATTGTATAATGTCAACAAACAGTAATGATATTCTTTATGGTATGTGAGATAATCTCTTTCAGCTGCGTATTTCTAATGTATAACTTGTCTTTAAATATTATATAAAAATGAATTAATTCAAATATTGAATGATTCACGTGATTCTTTTTTTATTACTTAGGATTTATTAAATGATTATATGTCGTGTGTTGTTCTAAGTGTTAAATGTCATCGTGAAACGGGACACCCTCGCCAGCCTGGTCGTTGGCAAACCCAACAATTTTAAAATGTTCCATTGACTGTATTTAGTACTTCTATTACCCATTCGATTTCTGTGCTTTAATAAGATGCCCCGAAAAACAATTATTTACAAAAGCAACTGAACTATTATTAACTTGTTAGCTTTTATATGATTGGAATGCTGTTGCAATATATTAGAGTATTGAAAAGGAATGTGGTATTCACCACTGCACCAAAACAGCGTATTCCTCCTCCACTGTTTAATGAGATTCCTCTTTACTGAGTCACGATCGCTCACTTCTAAACTCTATCGCCATCTACTGGAGAAATGAAGTGCACGTATTTTCGTTTTCGTGAGTACAAACAACTGAACAATAGACCGCTGGGTAGTAAAACAAATCATGTCGGACTAGCCCAGACGGATAGGAGTAAAAATTATCACGTTCCACTCCTAGACCTAACAAAGCTATTTGTACTTGAATCGTGATTGTGAAGATTTTGCAAATAAACTTTCAGTTGGCGAAGATTTCAGGCATACACAGTGAGCTTACAGGGAGTTGCTGGATATTAAATGTTTTAACGCCCCCGATGGCATTAACACTTTAAAGATCCCGAGAGCTCGGACAGTAACACTGGCCACACGTCTACTTTCTGGCATAACGAATATAACGCAATTTCTTTCAGGCTTGCAACATTTTTGCAGGATCATCCCACGGGTTGTGAATAAACCTTGAATCAACGCTGCAGCCCTTCCGCTAAATGATTTCCCAGTGTTATGGATTTTTAAGACGGTCTTCATATTCATCAGGCAAAATAAACTGGCGTATCTCTTTATCATATGTCTGCACAAAGACTCATCAACTGCTTTTATGTCCTACAGCAATGAAGCTCAGAATAACAATCAATCAAAATGAAACATTTGATTAAAGATGTAATTTTCACTGAGCACAATGCACCAAACCGTCCTCTTGTAGTAATATTCATTTGCCATCCCCTTTATGTCATTTTTAGTGATGTTTATGACGTCCTGTAGGGGGCAGCAGCCGCAGCTGGACACAGGTCCGGCCAGGTATGATCATAACCAACCGCTGCAGGTATTTCCACGGCTAATAAAAAGCCTGATGTGTTCGTTTAATTCGCGCCTGCAGAATTAGCTGTCATATGTGACACCTTGGGTTTGACGTGCTTTAAATTTTCTCGATTTGAGCCAATGGTCCCAGTCCAGCAGAAGCAGGATGCAGTTAAAGTGAAAGAGAAATGTACAGAATATATATATATTTTTTGCATGAAACTTGACTAAGCGTGCGTTTCTGTTCGGTCTATTCTGAGCATTAGTAGGTTTCTGTAGATTCCTCTGCGGTATAAGCAGGCGCGGCTTCCTACCAGAAGTCTGCTTTCGCGAGGACATCTGCGCCGCTGCTTTCTTCGAGAGTTTTTTTTTTGTCTGATATCTTTTTCCCATTTTCAGCTAAATGACTCAGCAAAGAAAAAAAATCCATCAAGTTTCTGTGTATACATTTTTTATATAGCAGGGAGTAGACTGTATTCTTGTTGTGTATATATCCACAGTATATGAGCTGGATAAATGCAAGCACAAATGCCCATACAATTTATGTACAGGTATTAAATATATAAGGATTTTATTATCATGAAAAGTCTTTACCACATGATTTGTGGGGTTTTATTTGTATGTGATGAGTAGTTCTCGTAAAAACGGACATTTCAATCTGCTTTAGCGCATTTCAGACTCACTCGCGATTATTTCAGTTTATTTGAGTTTTTGTGTATTTTGAATATGAGTCAGACCCAAATACTCAGACGTGGACTCATGACAGTTGGATTCATTCTTAGATCAGCGTTTACGTTAACGTCGGCCACACCAATATTTGCCTGCTGATTCAATTAATGGCATTTACAGATTTTCTAATTAGTAACAATTAAACATGACCTCCCTGTGTCATCTCTCGACCAATAGAGCTTGTCATTCCAAGTGTTCAGTGTGAAACGAATAGGTATGAAATGAGTAAGTGTAAAAAGATTTCACATGTCTGCCTGTCAGTGACGTCACGGCGAGCTCTCATCTTTTAATTACCTCTGAAGTGGATTCTGATAACGGTGGCTGAGGATGCAGTGCGATAGGCGGCGCCCCCTCCCTCAGTCACCATGAAGCAGCCAGGCACTGGGGCCCCCATGCACATGTGACGGTTGAATGATTACACCCCTCCCCTTGTGGGCCTCTATTCCCTAGTGCCCAAGTGCAGCTGGCTGTAGGTCTCACCCACAGCACCCCCCCACACCTTAGAGAAACTGAAGAAGAGCAGCATATAATAGTAACATAATTTGACATTGGGTAGCCAAGGCTGTGAACAGTGTTCTAGGGTAGGTTTTGCTAATTCTTTGTACAATTTCTTCACTTGCTTACTTTTCATTTAATTTTGTGTCTTAGCTTAGTCTTCTATATGGTATCTGTAGTTTGCGTTCTTATTGTCTGAATGAATTGCAGTGGACATACACTTATTGAATGTTGTTTACAAAAGGTGTTCGTCCTTTATACAATAGTTTATAATGCACATTGTTGTTGGTGATTGTTTTGTGTGCATGTTCCCCATCTGTCACCCATTTGCTTCTGAGAAACTGAATTAGCTGTAGCCTGTTTATGGAGACGGGAAAGGGGAGTGGCCCCAGCACTGCAATCTGAGGCACTTCACTGCTCATATCGGCCCGACGGGAGCCTGTTTATGGAAACGGGAAAGGGGAGTGGCCCCAGCACTGCAATCTGAGGCACTTCACTGCTCATATCGGCCCGACGGGAGCCTGTTTCTGTAGATGGGAAAGGGGAGTGGCCCCAGCACTGCAATCTAAGGCACTTCACTGCTCATATCGGCCCGACGGGAGCCTGTTTATGGAGATGGGGAAGGGGAGTGACCCTAGCACTGCAATCTGAGGCACTTCACTGCTCATATCGGCCCGACGAGAGCCTGTTTATTTAGATGGGAAAGGGGAGTGGCCCTATCACTGAAATCTGATGCTGCATTCCATTTGCCTTTGGGGTCCGATTTTCGGATTCCGAGATTACGTCACATCCGCTAAAGACTCGGGAAAACCGAGTCGGAGGTGTTCTATTTGCCACAGAAGTAGCAATACCATGGACCCACATGAAAAAGCAAGATTTTTTGCTTAGTTGGACAACTTGTCAGGTTTAAGGTACCTCAGATAAATGGGCTTTATCTTCTTTCACTTACAATTAGCCCAAACTACTTTAAATCTGACAAATAATCCTTCTGATCATGAAATCCAATTCTAGGCTGGCTAATTGCCATTCTTAGCAATATCACTTGATAACACATTACGCGGTGCTTCACGTATAAAACTCCGTAGCAACACGTACACAGAAGTTGGACGGTATATTGTGTGCGACCGATTTAATGAGCCACAAATGGGAAGTAGTGCTTAAACAGGATAAAACAAAATCCCATCTGTTGATAAAGGGCGCCGCCATCTTGGATTCTGAACTCGGGATCCTCTGTGCTGTCCTAGATATTTCAGGAGCGTACATGTCGTCACTTCTGGCCTCAAAACTCGGAAGTCGACTCGGAATCCGAGTTCCGAGGGCAAATGGAATGCAGAATGACGCACTATACTGCTCATTTCGGCCCGACTGGAGCCTGTTTATAGTGATGAGAAAAGGGGAGTGACCCCAGAACTGCAATCTGAGGCACTTCGCTGCTCTC
>JAODKE010000101.1:3912250-3922725 GCA_026779605.1 Mormyrus hasselquistii
GAGACAATAGAGGACTTGTTTGTGCAACAACCAATAGGGGAAATTTACACAGTCAATATTCAACCCCCCCCCCCCCCTATAAAAAAAAAAAAAAAAAGAACAAAAAAAAAAGGCTCTGCCTACCCCCAAAAAGAAAGTTTTAAGGGGGGGGGGGGGGGGGGGGGGAGAGACATGAATTATATCAGTCTTCCCAATATAGCTTCCAGTACTCAAAATTTATTACTAATAACACAATATGTACAACTATATATAGGCTCAGAAACTGCTCAGAATGATAGTTTTACATACAAAGGTGGTGTTTAAATGCATCTATAAGCATTTTCTAAAATGCTAGAACAAGAATCCTGTCTGCCCAACACTGTCAGAAAAAGTACCAGTTTGTACCTTAGAGGGTACAATTGCTTGTCACTGGGTCTGTACCCTCAAGGGTCTGCCACTTGTACCCTACAGTAGCTGTAGGTAAATGTACCTTTTAAAGTGCAGAAATGGACTGTGAGGCACATGTTTGCATCACTGATGTTGCATTAATGTTGTTTGAGCCTTGGGCTACAGAGCTGCGCCATTTTTTCTGACGGTGAACGAAAGCAAAGCACAGTAAGACACTGACACTGAAACTGAGAAAAGGGTACTTCAAAGTTTTTTGACCCTCCACCGTTGTGTCTGGTAGGTAAAGTAAATGGTGGTGATTTCTTGGAAACTGCGTGTAACTGAATTACGATATTTTGTCACAGGATAAATTTCATGCAAACTCAATTTTGGTCAGTAAGTTCAAAAAGTCTAAAAGCCAAGGATAAGGGGATTTTTTAAGACTTAAGACGACTCTGGAAAACACCATGGTTCAAGATTAATGGACCTTCTGAAGCCCTTGGTCCAGGTAAAGGAATCTGAGACAGATTTGGACCATCCTGGCCTGTTCTGAACAGCAGAGCAAAGCGCATGGTGATTGCAGAAACTACATGGTCTCCATCCATCCATCCATCCATCCATCTGCACTCCCAGTCAATGGGCATGTTGAACAGCCTACTGGAGGCCGGGAGATGAGGGTCTCTGTGGCTTTCTGGAGCTCCACTGCTCACCATCAAACAAACTGTTTTCTAGACAAACAAAATAAAACATGACAATACTAATTTTGGGCTGAAGCTCTTCATGCAGACTGAGATGACTGTGGATAGATAAATAATATTTACTGAAGAAAATGTATTTCAGAAAGGCAGTAGATTTTTGCAGAGAAAACTATCCTTCACACAAAAAATGTACACATCCAGCCTAAAATTTAAAAATAACGAAAATAATAACATTCCTAGATATGAAAGAGAACAGAATATACAAATCGAAGTAGATCCATCACCTTCCTTATGGCCTGTGTTGGCGTCCTAATAACAAAGATATCTGTATGACTGTAGTTTTTAATGGCTACCTTTGTGAATGTGAGCATATTGGAATACTATAGATGGCTAAGGTGGGAAAAAAGCCGTATTATCTAAACGTGTTAGTTATTTAAAGATGGGGTGTTATAATAATACAGGTCAGAAGGCGAACTATTCATCACACCCGTCCTATCTAAAACGAAGCCATCATTGCTTAAATTAGTTTTTAAAGTTCTAAGCTAAAGAAAGTACAAATGCCGATTAATCGCAATTAAGGCCGCGTGCGGGAGGGAGTCTTCAGGGGAAGTACCAGGAAACGCGGTGAGCAACAGTAGGCAAAGCGCCCTGCTCGCCCCCCTTAAATGCGCCATGCAAGCTGGAGCGCTCGGCGCCGCAGCACCGATTCGGCCAGGTTCGGGATACCCTTTTTGCAGGTAAGGCACGCCGCCCTCCGACTGTCATGCAAAGGCATGGGTGTGTTATTTATCTGTCAGATATTAATAGCGTTTGCGATTTTTTAAAAATATCCGGGTCAGGGGCAAGAAATGCAAAGCAAATCCGTAAAAAAAGACACAAGTAAAGACACGCAGATAAACAAGACACCACAAAAGAGGCGTAGGACGTTGTTTCGGGGTCGAGAGTGTGCGATCACGGACCCAAATGCCTGCACAAACGGAGCTTCGAGGTCGCGCGCCGCCGTGGCGCCTGTGCGCTCGTGCCCCAGCGGCGGGCGTGTGCGTGTTGATGCGGCTTTTTGAAACTTTTAAATACAACTCTGCATATTACGTCTAGATTCTGCATTGAATTTCGTCACATAAGTTTTCATGATCCTTGTCATTCAATAGTATTTAGTTTGTAGTGGATGATAGAATATCGACTGAGTTTATACTCCAGAAAATCATGATGAATCCAGTCAGCTACAACAATCTAACTGGGACACAGGGAGGGTGGAACTTAAAATTGTTTGCTAGGCTACTAACCAATTGGACTAGTAAAAATGTAAATTTGTTTTACTAACCAGCGGGATAGTGTTCCTTTTTTGTACTCGCCCTTCATCTACATGAAACCACATTCGTCGTCTTAGGCGAGTTAGCATAATTTCTAGCTCTGGATAAAAGCAGGGGTGTCGCTACGGCTGTGTAAGCGGAACTGTAGCCCCCTAAATATATGTACACTTAAACCTTTAATTGGTCTGCTCTCATTCATTTTCATTAAATTAATCGTATAAGTAGTTCTTGTTCTTTTTTTGAAACGTGTGGCATGGTTGTGCGTACAGCCTATCTAAAATATCAATCAATACACAAATAGCATTCATTTGAGTGAATTGGGATTTGCCATCTTGCTCATTTGCCATCCCCTGCCGGCCCCTGGAGGATGGGCTCCCCCTTTGACTCTGGTCCCTCCCAAGGTTTCTTCCTTCTACGGATTTTTTCCTTTCCACTGTCGCCTCCGGCTTACTCACTGGGGGCTTTGGGCAGGGATGCTGTAAATTCGACATTTTAACATTAGCATCGATCCTGAGATTCAGACCAAAAGACTAACTGTTTCAGTATCGACCTGTATTTGTCCCCTGTATTCAGTCCTGAGGTCTCAGTCCTGAGGTCTCAGTCCTGAGATGAGTAATTGAGAGTACGTGGGGTAGCCCTGTATAAAACACGAGAGACCAATCTGTATTTTAAAAATAAAAATGCTGGCTGAAGGTTACACTGAGCAGCAGGTTGCTTCCAGGTTCAAAGTTCACACTCTGAACACAAAGCAGACAACAATAAGATGAAGCAGGAGACACTGGGAATGACCAGAAACCAGACAGGTAAAGGGCGGACGCCACTTTCTAATGGCAGAGATGACTGTCAACTTATCCGACAGTTTCTCATGAATCGCAGGACGACATCAGGTGACGTTCAAGAGGAATGGGAAGCATTAAGTGCCGGTGTGAGGTGCACAGCTAGGACAGTGTGTGTCAGCACCTAGAAGCAGGACTGAAGTCCCATGAAGTGAGGAAGAGGCCCTTCATTAATGAGAAGCAGGCCAGTGCCAGGCTGCAGTTTGCTATATATATATATATATATATATATATTCACAAACGCACAGCCATAAACTGAGAAATGAGTGAAATGAAAAACTGTGCCGTGGTCTTTTAATTTTTCCACAGCTGTGTACACACACCCATATATAAACATATAAAAGTATATTCACTGGATCTGAAGACCTAATATATAGATTTGCATTAGATAAAACCCTCTTTTACAGCTTGATCGTTATACATGCAGGATGGTTTGGACTTAAATATGGCTTTAACTTAAATATATAGTATAATGCCCTTATGTTTTTTATTTTTACACTGACGATTGTGTTTTGCTGCTGTGCTCTTAAATATGGGTCACCAGCTGTTTTAGTTACCGCTGAATTGCATTTTCCTTTCTAATGTGAACTATTATACAGTTATTTACAGTCGATGGGGAAAACTGCCATCATGCTGCACGATTTGCCGTATTAAACAACAAACTGGATTTCAGTGATGGCTAATTTATGAAGACGGTGGAGTTTTGTGAAAGTACAAGTGTCACAAAAACGACGAACCCTGTGGCTGCCTGACCATTTCCGAATCCCTTACCGTAGTTTTTTTTTAATCCAAGGGTTGTGTCTCTAATCACAGATGTATAGATGGCCGTAGGTGCC
Source organism: Mormyrus hasselquistii (assembly GCA_026779605.1). NCBI lineage: Eukaryota > Metazoa > Chordata > Actinopteri > Osteoglossiformes > Mormyridae > Mormyrus > Mormyrus hasselquistii. The sequence continues at coordinate 3,916,297 of JAODKE010000101.1, forward strand.
TCTACCATGTCCCATTTCTTTTCTGCTCTTCATACGCATGATTTTATGCTTTTTCACATTTCGATGAGAACATCCGCAGCGTGGCGTGATGCCTCACTAGATCACAGCACACTGTATAGTACTTTTTTCCTCTGTTCGTCATATTAATAGCGACCCCCGAACGCATCTCCTTCACGGCCCCTAAATGCCACAATGAAAGTGGGAGGATATCCTGCCACAGCCGAATGCTCACGGCGGACCCAGCCTTCCGTGAGGGGCACGGCTTAGCAGAATGACTGGCGCGGTGGAGTACTTTTTGCTGAAGGCTTTCAGTAATCATCTAACCCTCCTGCTGGCCCAGAACGGGTTCCATTCTCAGCAGTTTAGGTAGTTGCCCCGGTACACTGGGGACTGTTTACTCACACCTTGCACCAGTAACCAGACTGACTAACGCTGACTAACGCCACTCACGCTATTACTCAGCATACGGCCACATTCTAGACCGGCACCCCGGAGTCCAAGCCAATCTGGGAGCAAATCCTGCATTCTGACCTGATCCTCTCTGATCCTGATTGAAGCTGGAAGATGGATGCATGGTGTGGCTCTGTGGGTTAGGATGCTTTACCCAGGATAGGATGGTTGTCGTTTCAAATCCCAGCAAAGTGATTTTGCTGTCGGGCCCCTGAGCGAGACCCTTAAACCCCGCCCCCCCCCCGCCGCAGTTACTCCATGGGCCGGGCTTTTCTCAGTTGTATGTCGCTTTGAATAACAGCATCTGCTAAGCAAGTGTAGATGTTCCGTAAATGATCCGGAACACGTTTGCTGTGGTCTGGGACTCTAGAACATGGCATGAGGAATTTCTGGGTGGGATGCCAGTCCATCACAGGGCTCACACACACACAAACACACACACCACCAATACTAAGATCACCTGAAGTGTGTGTTTTTGGACTACAGGTGGACACCCAGGGGCAGGTCTGTTATTCCTGTACCCCCCGGCCCTCAGATGTTTCAGATAGATAGGTAGCATGTCGAGTGAGATGATCAGAGCTACTTAACTGGTTAGCAGAACACGCTAATTAAGCATCTCCTGAATAAGAAACGCATTTAGTGTAGTGACTGTTTGTGGCCTACGGAGGGGGGGGTTTGCAAACCTTGGGAGGCCCATGGTAGCGAGATGGTAAAGGACACCGCTGGAAAAGCCTAGGGAATCACATGGAGGACATGCAAACTCCGCACACGGGAAGGGGGGGGGGTCCCCAGCCAAGGAGGTGTGAGGTCACTGAGCCTCTGCGTCACCCTCCACCGCACGCGCTCAGGGTGACACCATAGCTGCCTCTGGGAATGGTGTCGATTTACGGAAAGCTCCGGTTCTGCGAGCCCCTGACTCACCCCGTCGTCCCGTTGACAGAGTCATGGCTGGAACGTGTCACGAGGGCCAGTACTGGGACCACTTACTGCGGACGTGCATGGCCTGTCAGACCCAGTGTGCGCAGCCATACCGGCCAGAGAGATGCAACAACTTCTGCGGTGAGTACACCCCCCCAGGGAGGCAGCTCCCGTGCAAACGTGAGCCGCACCCCAGCGCTTGAAAAGCGAACGACCGAAGGGGATGTGAGAAGATCCAGTCCACCGTGGTCCATTAGTGCGATTTGTGTTACTGCTGCTTCATCTGCGCAGAACAGTCGGCTCATTTGGTTATTAACATCTCAGCTTTTCTTTACCATGAAATCAGTTACACTGGAATTTTTAAACTGGGAACGCAGAGTGATGTCACCTCTGGGTCTCAGGAAAAGCCGCTTCGTGTTGCTCGTCCTTCTCTGTCCTGGGTGTGGCTACATGAGTGAGCATCATGGCGTTTAATTAGCCTTAAAGCTGGCACAGAGAAGAACCACAAGCAGAAAACACATCCTGTCTTCGCGCTGGCGTCTGCGTAACACTCGCTCGCTCGACAGGTTGAGCTTTGAGACTTTGGAGGCGGGAGCGGCGGCTGATTTCTCCACTTCATTGGTTGGTCACTTTCAATCGTATGATTGGCAGTTTGCTTTGGATGAATTAGGTTAGTGTGCGCATGTAGAGGATGGGTTTTGTGCTGGTGAGAACATACACACACATGGTTTTTATGGCGCAAGCTTTGAGAATAACTAAACGCCACAGAACATCCCTTTGTCTCTGTTGCACTTGGTCTATCCAAGCACTTAAGATCACACGCCTCCTCAATAGCTCAACAGCAGAGCCAGAAATGGTCAGATACAAAGTTTTCTTGCCATAATGCTTTCTGGCCCTCTTTATAACTTAATACAAAATCCTTCCCATACAAGCGGCCTTTTCAGGTTTTGAGGGGTTTTTAAGGCTGACCTCAGTATGACCTAGAGAGAATCTCTTAAAGGAACAGTGCGTCTGATTCTGGTCTCCGTTGTGACCTCGTCTTGCTGCACCTCTTCCTCCCAGTGGCGATAGAGTGCAAGAGCATCACGGGAAATTTCTACGACTTGTTGCTGAAACGCTGCTTGCGTTGCTCCGAGGTGTGTGGCCGTCACCCTTTGGAGTGCTCCCAGACCTGTAGAAGTGAGTCACGCCGCCCCCACCTTCGCCACTCCCCCTCCAAAGGGAGACGTGAACACCAATCACCAGCACCAGAAATCAGACACTTTGGCTATGTAAGCCTATGTCCAGAAGGTTGTGGGTTCAAAGCCCTTAGTTGCACAGTGATCACATCATCATTGGGCCCTTACCCCCATCTGCTCCTGGCTCACTCAGCTCTTTGTCCCCACGCTTTCCTTATCCAGGGCTTGAACAAACAACCTTCCAAGGTTATAGGATTGTAGCTTCAGTGGGAACTCTCTCCCTGAATGAGTTGTACTGAAACTCCTTTCATTGACACTAAAGCCACAAATTATGCTCGGTGAAGGATTTTGATAAGCAGCAACCACATTGCCCGCATCTATATGTGTTGCATATCTTTACTAACAGCTAAGCCCACGACCCTGAATCTGACCAAGGAACTGTCGGACATACCTGCAGTACAGCTCGCTACCAGTGAGAGGCGCTCTAACTCTGGAGCAGAGTACCATGCAGCGCTGATCTACTCCCTGCTTGGCGTGTGCCTGGCCATGCTGGTGTGCACGCTCGCCCTGGCCACACTGGTGCTGCTGCGGAGGGCAAGGGCCCGCAAGCAGACCGCGGTCCACAAGGGCGGCGACACTGCCCCCCAGGAGCACAGCAGCTCCTCCCGAGGTTGGTGCCAGAGGACAGTTCCCCTTAACCACACCCTTCAGTTCTGTCGCTCTCTCAGTCTCTTGACCTCGACTGGTGATGATGTAAGACGAGTATGACGTCTACGGATTTTTAAAAGAGGATTGGCTTGTCAACTGACTAAATTAGGAATATCATGTTAGGTTTTCTCACTGCTATGCAGACAGTTCTCAAATTACACAATGATCCACCCCACAAACCCTCGAGTGAGTCACATTTTACACAAGTCAGATTCCCGTCCCCCCCAGGATTCATCTTACAGCAAAACACACATACAAGTAATATGTGTTTAAGAATACATTTTAAAAAATGAAGAGACGATTTAGATTTACTGTCAGGCATATGACGCTTGTAAACTCTGGGATATTTTGCGTTTAAGTCCAGTTTCACGCAAGTCGGTTTTACGTAAAATCGAGAGCCGCCTGTGCACATATATTCCCAGCAAGCTTGCCAGGCAAACCCCAAAATTAAGTCCTGTAAGTGTCTGCCGCTGCTTTGGCAGCAAATCCTTCAGACTCCCCCCCCCCCCAAATTGTGAGTGACTCTCTCTGTGCCCACAGATCGTCTCCTCGGGGCCAGCAAGCCCCCCCTGAAGAAGCCGTCCCTGCCCACAGAGACCTGCGTCCACTGCTTCCCCGAGCTCCGGGCGCCGGCCTGCCGCCCCGAAAACAAGCCCCCCAGGCAGAGCCCCGCCACTACCACGGTCTACCAGCAGGCGTCAGTCACAGGCCCTGCCACTAGGGGGTCCACCTGCTGTCAGCAAGGGGGCGCCCCCTCCGTGGAAAAGGACAGACTGAGGATTATCTGTTCCCCAACACAGAGCAGCGTCTGACTGCGTCAGGGGTTATGACTAGGGTGGGGCATCGAAGCACATCTACTTCCTTGGCATCATGCCCAGGATGTGATGCCCCCCCCCCGAGAGTCCGCTAACAGCTCGGAACAAACAAGCAGCTCTGACTTTTGATTCTTTGTCCCCAAACTGGTACAGAGAGCCTACAGGCATAGTGTGTTTAAAAGACGGCTGCCTGGACCCATTCAGCCAGCCCCCGGCTCACAGATGCGAGGCGTCACGCTTCACCCCGTCCTCGCAGGGCTCTACCCTGAGCACTTCTTAAAATGACTTTAGATGACAAACCAGCATTTCCACCCTCCCGAGGGTCACGTCAGGAGCGTCATGAGCTCAGGTGGGGAAATACAGGAATGTAGACGGGGGGGGGGGGGGGGAGGAAATAAAGGTGGTTTTCCCGTTTATGACTGACGGTCGTACCCCTGGCCTGGTTCCTGTGAGGATCTCACCATCTTCTCTCTCTGTGAGTTCAGGAAAAGGTGATGGAGCGTCACCTACCCGTCATTTGCACGTTCCTTTGATGTGTCTTTCTCTTTGCACATCACAACAAACATGTACACATCTCTTACAAGTTGGGAAAGTCACGCCTCCTCCAGCATCTCCCCCCCCCCTCCCTCAAGTACTTTCCAGAAAAAGTACATGGCAACAGGTGGCGATAGAGTTTAGGACAGGAACCGGAATGTTGCAGGTTTGAGTCACAGGAGGTGAGCCGTTCAGTGGACACATAAGCAGGTCACTCAGCCTGAAGAGCTGGAGTAACCAGAGTAGAGTAACCAGAGTAGAGTAACCAGTAGTCAGCTAGAGCATCAGTACAGCGAAGCTCATGCAGTTGGGAGGATTGACCCGGGGGGGGGGACAGCTTTTCTGCTCACTGTGACTGTTAAGTGCACATGCTTTCTTTTTTCTAGAATTTTCACTGTGATAAAGTTCACACACATCTTCATAGGTCGACCATCCTGTACCCCACTCCAATTATGATGAATCAGCAACACAAGGATCAGAATCCAGGAGATAAATGAAAGCAACACCCTTTAAAGCTCAGACAATGGAGCTATTTCAACCAGCTGCAGTTCCTTAGCGTCTCTTAGATGGCGCCAGTGCACTTTCCAAGTGTAATTAAAACAAAGCTGGGATAGAGGGCTGTGGGTATATAGCTGTATCACTGTACATCCACTTTCCCAAAATGCCCCACTGCAAATCACACAAGACAGAAAGAATTTCGGGAGGGGGGGGGGGCAAGATGGGTTGGTTCCAGTTTAACGCTCTCATGACACCCCAGCCATTCCGCAGTGATGACGCGGAATGTGACCGCGGACACCTCCCATAATAAACCCCCCCCCCCACCCATACAACTTCAGCAAGAAAAACTGTAATGAATTCAGCAGCCATCTTGGTGTTTCTCACAAACAAGTGAGTTCATTTCAACATGACATAGGCTCCACAAAATAAAAAAAACACAATGACGGCGACATCCTTTCCACCGGATCTTCAGCAAGGACAGCATCGCAAACACAACCAAAAAGAAAAATAAAGCATACAGATGTGGAGAGGGGCAGTCTTGGGTCGGTGGGGGCGAGTGGGCGGGGCCATGGGAAACTGTAAACAGGAATTATTTTCTCAATGAGTCCTAAAAAAATATAGATATCCCCCCGCCCTCAACCAAAGAAATGGGAACAACAGAAGACGAGACAACAGGGACAGAGTTGGGGGTTCGAGTCTCCCCCCCCCACACCGAGGATTCTCCTTAAAAAATAGATGTACTAGATACATACATTTGTTTGATACTAAATTCACAAATAATGACATTTAATGTTCAGAATAAAGTTCTTGAAAAGTCCGTAATACTTTCCCATCGTATCTGCGCCGTGCAGTCGAACGCGCGTGAGAATAAAGAAGAAATGACGTCCTTTCACCGTGACCCAGTAAGTGTGTGATGTTCTCGAGCTACACGGGGAACCGTGGTGATTACAGAGGAGAGGGGGGTGCGGTTAAATATGGGTCACTATGGAAATGGCAGATGAGACACCCCCTTTGCCCTCCCTGTGGGCCTTTCCAGGCTCAATCTGTAGCCAATCGGGCAAAAGCGATGGGTGCCCCTCTTCTGTTTTTGGGGAGGGGGGTTGCTTTCCCTATCAGCCCCCCCCCCGGCCCTTGCTGTTCCCAGAAAATGGGGCAGCCCCTCTCTTCAAGGACACACCCCTCATCCTGTGCCACTGAGTCCCCCCCATCCACCCTCAAACCCACCTTTTTCTGATAATCTCAAGTAGATAGTTGCTCAGTGCTGATATATTTTTTTGTCTTAGAATTATGCTTCATTTCCCCCCCATCCCTCCTCCCCCACTCCCCCC
>JAODKE010000101.1:3983633-4009027 GCA_026779605.1 Mormyrus hasselquistii
TCAGCATCATCATCATCGTCGTCGTCATCATCGTCATCATCATCATCATCATCATCAGCATCATCATCAGCATCATCGTCGTCGTCATCATCGTCAGCATCATCATCATCATCATCATCGTCTTCACCATCGTCATCATCATCATCATCGTCGTCATCATCATCATCATCATCGTCTTCACCATCGTCATCATCATCATCATCATCATCATCATCGTCTTCACCATCGTCATCATCATCATCGTCAGCATCATCATCAGCATCGTCAGCATCATCGTCGGGCTTCTGCAACCAAAGTTTTTTTCTCTGGGCCGGCAAATCTGTTATTTTTTGGGTTTGATCATTTTCTGACGTCTTGGTCACACACTATTCCATAACCAGTCTAGCTGACCAGCGGACTGTTCTGTACCTGTACTTTTCTCCAGACAGCTTATTTCATACTGCCAGTAATTCTTGCACCCAGGACTATTCAGTAAATTTTAAATGAAGCTGCTTATTCACAAGCCCAGTAAAAAGTCCCTGAGTAGGAATCAGAAGAAATCGTGAAGGTTTATCTACCCATCCTTTGATTTTCCATGACCCCTCATCCTGTACTGCGTGGCGATGATGCAGAAGTCAATTCCATGAGGCATGGGGCACAAGGCAGGGGAGCCAGTCGATCGCAGGCTCAAAGCTCACATGCACACCATCACACGTCATTGGCAATTTTGCGCCCACGGAGCGGGATTCGAACCCACAATATAAAAGATTACTTGAGAAATGACAATAAAAAGAATAAACACAGAAACGACATCATACTGAAGACACACGTCTCCCCAAAAAAGCCGTCAGCCCACATTCCGGAGGGGGATACGGATTGATCGAGGCTCATTTACTCACAGCACAGTCAATCACAGAAAGCCCAACAGCAATCAACCCGGGCTGTTACTGCTGATCAGAGCGCAGACGGCAGCCGGGCTGAACCACAAAGAGCCACTGCATCCGTAAACAAGGTAGCCGGTAATGGTCATTGCCATGGTGACGTCATACCCCCAGCTGTTAGCCAAGCCCAGCCTGATGCTACCTGTAATCATGGCTCTTAGTCTGAATAGTCAAAGCCATCCCTGACAACCCATTTTATCTTTTATTTATTCAGAAGAGCGTTTTATCCAAAGCAGGGTCAGCCAGTCTCTGGGGTAACTGGGGGTTAGGGGCCTCGCTCAGGGGCCCAATGGTGACATCACTCTGCCAGCATGGGATTTAAAGCAGTGACCATCCGATCGTGTACACAGAGTCCTAATCCACTGAGTCACACACTGCCTTTTTTCAGCACACAGAAAGACAGACTTTGTTTGGACCTTGTGGCTGTAGCTTCAGTCAAAACTTCCTATAAAAGTGTGTGTGTGTGTGGATTGTGTGACACAGCTGTAGTCTGCATTCTGAATACTGTGCAAGAGACACGACACTGGCATATACATGGGTAATTCACCGTGCTAAAATAATTCTCTGCAGGCCAGAGATGCACAGGTCTCTGCATACAGAATGGGCACTGAGGAAGAAGGGCAAAGATCGTCATAAGCACACAAACAGGCTAAGCAACACCAAGCAACACGGTGCACTAACAACTGCTCACCCTACTGGACACAGCGTGCACAGTGGAACACCGGCAGCGGAGTACGCGCCGTCACTGCGCTGCTCGCACAGTCCGTACGCGCCGTCACTGCGCTGCTCGCACAGTCCGTACGCGCCGTCACTGCGCTGCTCGCACAGTCCGTACGCGCCAAGGCTCCTCCTACTTTTGTACCCAGCAGTTTATTGAGTCACTATGAAGAACAGCCCCCCCCTCCCACGCCAATTCCTCACTAATTACAATTAAAGTGCACTTTCCCTCAATGTGATTTTGCTCACTTACACCCCTGAAAAATAATTAGGCCCAAATTAAGCAGATATTAAGTATTTCATCTTAAGTGGTTAATCAATAATTCATGAGCTTCACTGTCCCAGCGCTTGAAATAATGAGTTATTGCTGACAGTCGTAATCAGTAGGTGAAAACATTTTTTAAAACATGTATATTTAAATGGAGGAATGTTACCCTTAAAACCCTTTTGGAGTCGGGAACTTTGAAATGTCAAAGCATGTCTCAGCAGAGGTTCACCGACAGACGAACTGTGGTCATGTGACCTGATGGGGCCCCCAAGCCGCGAGATGACAACGACCCCGGGCAGCTCCTGAAGCTCTGAAGTCAGACACATAATGAGGCCATAGCAGTTTTCTGAACGGAGCAATACTTCACATACTGCACTCTGCGTATTTTGTCTTTCAGTCATTTTAAAAGTTTTATATTTATTTCATATATTTATATCTAGCCATAGCTAGGGGCTGACATCAGTGCGCTGTGTCGTCAGCAGCCGCTAAGCGACCTGCTAACCCTCGTCAGCCCTAGCGGGATGGTGGGATCAGGGTCCCGCTGGGAATGACCAGCTGCCCCCTCCCATCAAATAAGCATGGTTCTCATCACTTCCTGCCCGCATCTCCACATGCCCCCCCGGTAACGATTACGCCACAGGAAGGGGCGTGCTGAGAGTATTACGACAGCTAATAAAAATACACTGGTGGGGGGGCATGTACTGTCATCAGGCGAATGGAAGCATTCACCCCCCAGTAATGGTGGCCATTAAGGGAAGTGGGTCAATCTCATTGACGGGGGGGGGGGGGGGGACAAGGAGAAAGTCAGGTATAAAAACGCTGATGGGGGAGACGGGGAATCGGGGGGTGAGGGAAGTTAGGGGTGAAACCGTTTGGCTCCTTCAAGCGGCCGACAGATGGCCTTTCTGCAGACGTCTGAAGAAACTCGGTTAATGTGACGCGCCCCGCTTGCGGTCAGACTGCCGCGCGCAGGTGAAATGGACCATGCGGCCGAGGCCGGATGCCGCGGCGGTTTCCAGGGGGTGGGAGGATGGGGAGGGGGAGGACAGACAAAATAAAACAGCTGGTTCAAAAGCCTTAGAAAGGATCGTCTGAGACGCGCCCTGGAACCTTCAGCAACATTCCCTCATCCTTCACCATTAAGGGGTTACAGGTTGCTGGTTCAAATCCTAGCAGATTATTACTACCACGGGACCCCGGAGCGAGGTCTTAACCTCCAGCTACAGGGCTGCTTGTATTCTAGCTGACCCTGCAGTGTGACACCCCCCAAACTTACCGTCATCTGCCTCTGTGTCGTGGACAGCATCGTGGGGGAGAGGAGAAGACCATTTCCCATAGGGGTTAGTGAAACATCACCATGCGACTATTATGATGTCAGTTTGGGGAGGAACTTAAAATGCTGTCTGCCGGGTAAGAAGCAGCTCTGAGATGACAGCATGCTGGGAAAGGATTCATGCACGGGGTAACACAGGCGTCAGGGTGATAAGCGGAGGATGGGGCGGCCGCGTCTGACGTCCGATGTCATGCGGACGGCCGATACGGGAACAGACAGCGGAACCGTTTGAGCTTCCTTAGGCACCGACTCCCTGCTCCAGAGCCCTGACCGCGGCTGCTGAGGAACCTGCTTTGGCGGAGGCCTGACTATCCACTCGCACATCGCTTTTCTTTGAGCCGACTGACTATCCCTGTATTCCATAATGTCAGAAAGTCAGGGGGGGAGCAGCAAGTTGACTTTGGACCCCCAAAAGTTTATTTTTCTCCCTACTTGGGAGTTTTTGGTTCCTCTCCTCTGTTATCTGCACCCTTCCCTCCTTCCTTTACTATACATGATGTAACAACTGATTGTCGCGAGGCGCTATATAAACCGAAATCCGGGAAGAGCTTCAGTGGGCTTCAAAAACCATACATGTACATCACTGACACGGAGCACGAAGGTGGTGCTGTCATTCGGCAACCTGAGGGTTGCAAGTTTGAGTCCCAGCTCCTCCTAATCCCATTGAAGGGCTCCTTGAGCAAGACACTGAACCCCAAATTGCTCCCGGTGTGCAGGTTGGTGCCTTGCATGGCAGCCTCCGCCACTGATGTGTGTGTGAGAACCAGTGAACGCGAGGCGTGTATCGTAAAGGGCTTTGAGTGCTCGTAGGAGTAGAAAAGTGCTGTATAAATGTCGTCCATTTATGTATTAGTGTAAATGTACCACAGGAAGGGAAATAAAGCTCTAGCTGAAGGTATCAGTTCAAGAAAATACAAAGAGAGAGAATGACAGCTCAATATCTCAGATGGTGACTCTTTGGCATCCAAGGATCTGGCTGTTTGTCCCCTTCAGAAACAAACTGTAGTGCTTCCAGTTTGCTTTGCAGCACGATATTCCACCACAGCTGCACTCGAAACTTTTCAGCTATAAAGTCCTTCCACCTGTTAATTAATTTGAAAAGCACCACATGTGCTGATTAGCGTGTCGCTTTCTGCAGGGCCAGATTCGATCAGGCCGTCCTCGAACCCCGCTGTGCCGGCTGCTTGTCTTTCAGAGTCACGGCTGTAGCAACCGCAGGTCTTTTTAATTCATAAATGCGGTTTCTATGGAAACCGAACAGTAATCAGGCTGTGATGTCACACATGCCATCAAAATATGAGAGCGGGAGAAAAAAAGGGGGGGGGGGGGCGCATTTTATAGTCAACTATACAGAGACAAATGTCCAAGATGATCTTACTTAGATGTTGCTGCGTAAGCATGGACCAGTCTCGGTTGCCATGGTGACAGAGCCAGCAACTAAGCGATGATACTAAATACATGGAGGCGGGGGGCTGGGGGTGTGGGGTTACATTTACCTGCTATTTGGATGATAAACTGCCATGCTGGTACAATGACAAAGGTGTCAGTTAGCAGAAGGCAAAAGTTTGAGGGACTACAGGAGAAGAACGTGTTCCACAATGTTCCGTGGAACTGCAGAAGAAGAACACGTTCCACAATGTTCCATGGAACTGCAGAAGAAGAACATGTTCCACAATGTTCCATGGAACTGCAGAAGAAGAACGCGTTTCACAATGTTCCATGGAACTGCAGAAGAAGAACGTGTTCCACAATGTTCCATGTTCCATGGACCCCTGTTTCCTGTGATGGGAGTCCAGGGGAATTAGAGGCAACGACAAGGCATTTAGCCTTTAGCAATTAGCCTTGATGAAGTCCCCCAGATCAAGACTAAAACTGAAGAGATTCATCCCCGAAATTGGCTGAATTTCTACACAACTTTTGGATAAACGAGTAATAATTATAACCAAGAATAAAGGTCATAACGCAGCCGACACCTGGAAGCCGATGAGACGTGACGACCGTCTCGTTAAACTCGCGGTTGCCTGCAGACGGCCCAGTCATCCCGCGTGACGCGGTGGCCGGGTGGGAGGGAGCGCTGAAAACGGGGTCATTCTGAGAAAACGGAAAACTATATATTACAAAAAAACTATGTCTCACAATTGACTGAGATTTGGGGGCCCACAGAGGCTGTGAAGGTTTGGGAGGTAACAGGCAGAATTAAGCTAACAAGCTGATTATGCCGATTCTGTCACCAGACCAGAGGTACCTAAAAAATGAAAAATGAAACTCAGAGACTACCTCATGCTCATTTGTGGTCTGTCCCCCTAACCCCCCTACCAAAGCTCTCACATCACAGCTGTGTGCCCGTGATGTATGACCTGCCGCACCTGTACATTTCGCAGGACCAGCCAGATAAATGTAGATATAAGGACACGCCAGCAGGCTGGGAGCCACACAGAGCCGGTCCCCGCGAACTCCCTCCGGATTCTGACACGGTGATGTCATGAGGCTGCTGCAAACAAGCAGCCTGCACTGAGCTCCTTAACTTCAGGGAGGAGCCGGAGAGGACAGGGATGACACTCCGGTGACTCGGAACCCCTAAGATGACGCCCCCCCCATGACCGTCTATGCCGCCTATATGGCCGCCCGCCCGGCCCAGACCCTCTGAACGGCCCTGTACAATTTCCAGATTCCATCCCTTGATGATTCTCCTGCAGTGGGCTGCTGCTGACCTGCACAGCTGGGATGGGGGGGGCGCAAATGACCCAACAGGGGCCTGCAAGCCTCGGGGGGACCACTGGTTTAGGAGAAATAGGGATAATTGTGGTACAAGGATATATTCACTGCAATTAACATAGCAGAGTGAGATCAAATTGAGCTTCTTTCCACTCAGAAACCAAAACAACCACAGCAAGAGCACTGTGGCCTCATGTTGGTGAGGTTGTGGGTTTGAATCCCACTCTCCCCGTGGTTCTTCTGACATGCAGTTAGGTAAATCGATGCTTCTAAATTGCCCTGGGGGTGAGTGTGTCCTCTGTGCTGGCCTGCTGCTTCATCTTGTTGGGTTCCAGGCTCACCGCAACCTTGCAGTGGGTGATAACAATGAATGACTTTGATCTGTAAGCAGACCAGTGCATATAAGCATACAAAGTATATCAGTATGCTAGGATGTTACACGTGTGAAACGGGACCGGTGGTTTCTGATTGGACGCATGCATGTTTAGAAAGAGAGACACGGGACCCAAACCCCAGCGCCAATGTGTTCTGCCCCTCACCTTATGTTCGTCTTAGCGGGGTCACCAGACCCTTGCCAGGGGGCATTACTGAGCAGGCAGGGGGGCAGATGGAAGGTCTGGTTCTGATCCAGGGCTGCAAGAGTAGGAATGCTGGGGAGGGAGAGGGACGTGGAGGCCTCTGGGGGGGGGGGCTTAAACTCCACGGCAACGGCCGTCCGTCTTGCTTAGCAACGGCACATGGCAGTCACCGGCTGCTCAGTCACCATCGCCATGGAGATGGGGAACCAAGCGCAAAGTTGCCCCCCCCGGTGAAAAGTAACCGGAGACTCTTGAGAGGGGCTGTCATTAGCCGCATTTTCAGCCCGATCGGGACCCGCTTTGCAGTGAGTCACGCGGCTTTTCGATGCAAATACAGACTGTTCAGCTTTTTCTCACTTATGTATCAGACGGAAAAAAAAAAATCAAACAAAACCCGAAGCCCACAAACAGACCCAGAATCAAAACAAACACCTGCTTCCTGAGAAGACGAGTCCGTCACAAAAAAACCCCAACACAATCTACAACTAAACTAAATCAACCATAAAACACTCTTTTTATTATATTAAAAAATGTATGTTGTTTTGACAGTACTGTTTTCCTCAAAGTCTCTGAATAAGCATCTAAATATTTGTCATTTGTCTGAAAAAAAATTTATGCATTTGTGTTGTTTATTTGTTTGGCCAGCTCTCCAGTAAATCATGACACTGAAGGATAACCAATTAAAAAGCTGATATCGTGCTCTCTCGGGTCATGTGACTGTCAAGGTCCTCACACACGATTGGTCGTTCATTATTGCATGTTGTGCATTTTCCCTGATGGACTCTGCCTCCCTGATCTTCACCTCACCCATCAGGGTTAAAAACTCGCAAACGCGCAAATGCGCACACGGCCCTCCTCACGCGACGCGGCTACCTCTGCCCATACTCACATCAGCGCCAGACCCAGGTAGTTGGCAGTGCTGCCCCAGTACATGGGGTTGTCGAGCACGTTGAAGGGGAAGCCCGTGACTCTGTGCTCCATCAGGATGCCGAAGTAGTCACCTGGAAGACAGAGAGGCGGCGGGGAAGAGAAGGCACTCAGAGTCAGGGAGGCACGGAGGGAGGCGCGGGAGGCGCAGCAGCGGCTCTATAACAGAGGCCTCGGCGCCTCAGAGACGTGGCCCGGCTACGTTCGAGAAGCCGCAATGAGTGTACGGAACACGGACACTCACGCACGGTGCCCCCACCCACGAGCAGACTGCACATTCATCAGAGATTTTATGTCATTTCATTGGCCTCTATTCCGGCTCTTTGCCACGTTCAGTGCTCATGATATGATAACAGAGAGTCATACAATTGACTCATTTTTCAGAATCTGAGCATCTGCAATACACATTAAAACAGATACCTGCCTTCAGCTAGGCCCTGTTTCCCATAATCTGATTAGCCAGCATTCAGCCTGAGTGACATCTGTGAAAGCCAATGGCAGGACCCTCAGATGTGGGTCGGGGGCGGGATTTCCCCCCTTAACTACAGCGACAAACGAAACCAAAGCAAATCTGCACCACCTGCTTCAATAACAACTTTTTATTCAACTGCCACAGTGCCCGTCATTGTCAACCAGCAACCCCCAGCCCAGAGAAACCCAGTCATTTCAAATTCATCCCCACTGGCCCATTTTCCATGAGAACAAAGCAGGTATCACACCTGGGTAGGATGGGGGGGCCGTCAATTAAGCGCAGTCGGGAGAGCGGGAGCACAAAGGGGTAATCTCTGCCGTTATATAACCAGGGCCCCGTCATAGGAGTGGAAAAACATTTCCATATATCCAAACTAAACACTATACACCTGCGTAGGAAGGGGGCGGGAGTGGGGGGTCATCGATAAGCTGCCTTCAGAGGCAGACAGCTGCAAATCAGCCTTTCACAAAAGGCGAGCATCTCAAAAAAAAAAGCTATTTCATTTAATGAGCCACTGGTCAGTAACAGGGAGCCCGATGAGGCTGTCAGGGCGGCGTTACTTACTGTGTTATAGTGCACCTGCTTATAATAACTCTAATAATACTCTTTCTTTCAGTGGCCATTCCAGATTATTATATCCATCTGTCAGTCCATCCATCCATCCATACCCTAATCTTTTTTTCCTAGTTAGGGTTCCAAGAAGGTCTGGTAATTGTGGGCCCACCCTGGACGGGATGCCAATCAGTTGCAGGACACACACACACACACAAGCAGACAGACAGACACACACAGACAGACACACACACACACAGACAGACAGACAGACAGACACACACAGACAGACAGACAGACACACACACAGACAGACAGACAGACACACACACACACACAGACAGACAGACACACACAGACAGACACACACAGACAGACAGACAGACAGACACACACACACAGACAGACAGACAGACAGACAGACAGACAGACAGACACACACACACACCTGGAGTGCCCAGTTAAGGCACATGTGACCCTCGTTGGCAGTTTCTCCTGCATCAGTCCCACTGAGGCCAAAGGCGGCTTGAATCCCTTCCAAGTTGCAGGGATGCTGAGGCAGAAGTGACTCACAACCTTACGCAGTCAGAGCGTCTCTGGACGTCACGCGGGCCTCCAGCACCCTCTGCAGAGTCGACCTGCGCTACCTGCCAGCACCCAACGTCACATTGATGCTCAGCTGACCGTAGCCGGGGAATGGGCTTCAAACATTACCTTAGACGTTAGATTTACATAAACAAGCTAATTCTAAGCTAAACTTTCAGTTAAATGTCCCTGCCTACCCTACCCTATCCAGGATGCCATGAACCACTGCTGTATGACAGTGAGGATGGAATGTACCATTTGGAGAACAACTTGAATAAAAGGGGGGATCACTCCATCAACCTAACTGTGGGGGCAGCATCTGGCTTCTTGGTAATGGCCAATTATGTGAGGACAGCTAGTCAATGTGTGTGAAGGGGGGGACTAATTTGGGGCAGCGCTGGCTTGAAAACCAGAGGTCACAGCAGCATCAAGGCAGAGGGACAACAATCTTCAACAGAGACCCCATACTGTACCAACACAGCACACATCAGACTCGCAACCCACCTTCAAGCACGTCTCCGCAATACAACCAAAAATACACCTACAAAAGAAAAAGATCTTAAATACGTATTTCACCCAAATGTAAGTCTCACTGAGATCATTATCGTGGGCATTTCAGAGCTGAAATAAAGAGCTGCTTGAAACTGCAACATTCTGGCGAGGTGTCCTCTCCACACTCGAAAAACATCCGCATTTCTGAATCGTTCTGGCAGTAGTATTTTCATTAATTACAAAATCTCTACTTGGTGAGCTTGTCCCTTGTCCTACCATGTGGAAAATCCAATCTCTGCAATCTCGTTTCCACAAAGTTCAACAAATTGAGGGAAAATGACTGCACTCACGCCTACTTTAACTGTGTTCCCAGATATTGGAAGGAGTTAGTGGGATTGTTGGGGTCCTGCCTCCCTCGGTGGACAGGCAGAAACTGGGACTCACTGGGAATGACCTAAACCCTGCAGCACACCGGCCCGGTACTGTAACGTCGTCAAGATGCTCGGACGCCAAAATTACACTTCACAAAAGTTTGACGGACACACACTTGCCGCATATACAGTAGCAGTCAAAAGTCTGGACACGCCAAGTCACCGACAAAGCAGTGATCGCATCACGTGACCTGGTCACCTGACCTACACATACAGTAGCAAAAATGGTTTTAGAGGAGTTTGACCAGAGAGTGAAGGAAAAGTGACCAATGAGTGCTCAGCATATGTGTGGGACCCGGTAAAGCATGACAGGAGGCCGCCTCATGGAACTGCCATAGAGGACACAGTTGGGGCAGCCAGTCCCTGGCGCAGTTGGGGTTAAGGGCCTTGGTCAGGAGCCAAATGGTGAGACCCCCAACAAATATATATATATTTTTTGTTAAATAACACTTGGGTCAGTGCATAATTCCAAATATGTTATAATTTATAGTTTTGATGTCTTAATAATTATTCTAAAATGTAGAGAATACAGGTTTCTTGGTGTGTCCAAACTTTTGACTGGTACCGTACATCACAGAGACTGTGGACCATGCATGTATGTGTGAGACTGGATCCCTGAACTGGCCCATTCAGCACATATTATTTTCAGTAACGGTGCCGAAATCTGCGCTGTTTGGTTCCTGCCGGCTAAACGGGCATGTAGCTTGTCACCAAGCCGTTTGCAGGCTGTCTGCTTGCATATGGTGTTTTCACACGTTCATTTGTAAATTGAGAAAATAAATCACGGTTATACAAAAAACATGAGCGGTTAATTAGCACAGTGAAGGGTGCATGTGAAAGACTCCACACGGAGAAGAGGGCAGAGCAGGTGGTCACGCCGTTCTGGGAGTCTTGGCCTGGAACGAACGCTCGCTGGAAAAAACGGAGCTTCCAGGTGAGAATCCTCACACAGAACTATAATAGAACTACAAACTCTTACCGAGGAAGGTCCCACTGAAGCCCAGGGTGTAGAAGCTGCTCAGGACGAAGATGGAGCCCAGAACCATCAGGACCAACCCAGCGTAGAAGATGACCTGGGAGTCCAGTAGCTCCCACTTGGGTTGGGCTTTCATGGCCTCTGTAATGCTGCAAGAGGTGAAAACGGGAGCAGCATCACGTCACCGGCAAACTTACCACGCTACAGAGAAGCTTATCAAGAACATCCTGCTAACAAGGGGTGACGCAAAGCTTGCAGAAGCTCACAACGGCAACAACCGAAAGGCCCATAGGAGCCGGCCGGCCTGCCGCGGGACGTGTGTGATGTTTGGGTTCACGCTGCGCTTCCTGAAGAAGCAAAAACAAAATGGGAACAAAGGAGCCGCGCTGTGTCCGGGGACCACGACTCCCGGCAGAAAGCTGCGGGGGGAAGCGAACGTTCTGCGTGAAGGTCGAGGCGAGGTGTCGCCTGAGCAGTCAGGGGGACGCAGTCAGGGGACCTCCTGACGTAAGGAGGGACAGGAACACGCAGTGGTGAGTTAGGAGTGCCGGCGAGAGACTGCAGCATGTGTGGTGTAAGAGAGACACACCTTACCAAGTACAGTAAGAGTTACGGCAGTGTGTGTGGAGTAAGGGAGACACACCTTACCAAGTACAGTAGGAGTTACCGCAGTGTGTGTGGAGTAAGGGAGACACAACTCACCAAGTACAGTAGGAGTTACCGCAGTGTGTGTGGAGTAAGGGAGACACAACTCACCAAGTAAGAGTTACGCAGTGTGTGTGGAGTAAGGGAGACACACCGTACCAAGTAAGAGTTATCGCAGTGTGTGTGGAGTAAGGGAGACACACCGTACAAAGTAAGAGTTACCGCAGTGTGTGTGGAGTAAGGGAGACACACCTTACCAAGTAAGAGTTACCGCAGTGTGTGTGGAGTAAGGGAGACACAACTCACCAAGTAAGAGTTACCGCAGTGTGTGTGGAGTAAGGGAGACACACTGTACCAAGTAAGAGTTACCACAGTGTGTGTGGAGTAAGGGAGACACACCGTACCAAGTAAGAGTTACCACAGTGTGTGTGGAGTAAGGGAGACACACCGTACCAAGTAAGAGTTACGGCAGTGTGTGTGGAGCAAGGGAGATACACCTTACCAAGTAAGAGTTACGGCAGTGTGTGTGGAGTAAGGGAGACACACCGTACCAAGTAAGAGTTACCGCAGTGTGTGTGGAGTAAGGGAGACACACCGTACCAAGTAAGAGTTACCGCAGTGTGTGTGTTGACCCACCCCCACTGTGGCTCTCCGACTAAACGTAAAGCTCTACATGAGCGCTTGCAACATGTAAACACACCAGCAGTCTTCTAACCTACTTTTCCCATATCCGCTCTTACGATATAGATTTTGTTATTTTTCGCAGGTGTCCAAGCCTCAAGCTGTGACTTCATCCCAAATCACAAGAACGACCTGCCCCCCGATTATCCCTGCTTTGTAGCTCTTGTACTTTTGACCACTGCTCAGTTCCCCTGGGCCACGTTTGGAATGGCGACGCAGGTGGGAAAGACAGGGATAAATCTGTTCACAGCATAGCAGCCCCCAACCCTTGAACCCTCTAGCATCACAAAGAGCCCCCCCACAAACCCCCCCGCCATCGTGCCACGTACCTGCTAGTCGCCCTTGAGACGGTGCCCACTTTAATAGCCTGAACCAATTTTTGAACGAGCCGAGAGGTCACTGGTACTTGCTCACTGAGCCAGCAGCATAGGATTCTGGGTAACTGGGTCAGTGTGTAACTACATGCTGGCAGGTGGCTTTTGTAGAGGTAAGCTGGCCACTAGGTAGTTGTGGTCTTGCTAGTTCAGGGGCAGGGATTACATCTGGTTATACTCGACTATCATAACTAAACAGACCCAGATCTGTATCTGCATCAGTCAGACCATCAGATAATGTTGGATGATCGTCTGGACCTGCTGGTGGATGCTAGCCTCTCAGAACGCAGGCTGGCTTCTCTCTTGCTCCCTGGCCTTGGTGCTGTTTTCACCTTTCATGCCCCCCCCCCCTTGCCCCCTGTCCCCATCAATTCTTTACTCCTTATTCTGAACACTCATTGTCTTTTTCCACGTCAAGTGACGCAACTCTGTCTGACCATGGACTTAAAAAAAACATCCTCTCTCTCCCTCCCTCTCTCACTTTCTTTCACTCCTTGCATCCCTCGCTATCCCCTCCTCTTCTTTTCCCAAGGAACCTTTTTCCCTCCCTCCCTCCCTCCCTCCATCTGCAGTGCTCTCCATCCTTGCCGACAGACGAGTGGAGCACTGACGTGGCCCCGACTGTGTAAAACTCTCTCAAACCGTGATTTTTTTATTGATGGCTGGTGCCGCCTGCGTCAAGCTGAAGGCCTTTCAACAGCCACGTGGGCTGTAAGCGGCATCCAATCTCCTAGGCGTCCAGGAGAAAGCCACGTTTAATGCTCTCCACAATTTAGGTTTATAAGCCTCCGATGTTTCACAGGAATGGGAGCCCCGATGCATCTAGAAATGTGAGGAGGCGGCATGACATAAACCGAAGGGCGTACTTTAGAATCCAGACCAGCCAAATCCAGGAGGAAGATTTAAGAATGAAAGGTACTTCTTTTCTCTGAATGGGTTTCTGGAGTTTTGCTGAATTCCAAATGAGCTGTGCTCTTGACCACACTGTTTTCAGCTGTCAAACATTGGCAAGAAAGAGAGCCAGTTTTTAAATTTATCGATATCTGCGATAACGTCAGAGATATAAAAAGCTGGTTGAGATTATTGCCTTTCCGATGTGCAAATTGCAGCAAGTGAGCGATCGATGAACAATTCAGAAGTTCACAGAAACCACAGTAACCTGGCCAACCAAAAAAGGACTATCTGATTGGTCACTGTAAGTTACACGAAAAGTGTATATGTGTGGGGGAGGGGGGAATTGTGTATATATTACACTGTGGAGACTAAATCTTCCCACAATGTCATAAAAATCTGTTATTTTGACGGTGTGAGGGCCAATTTTGGTCCCCACAAGGAGAAACTGAATTTTATCAAAAAAATCTGTGACTGTAATCAAAAAACAAAAAATGCCAAATGCCTCATATTTTGTTTGGTTACTTATGGTTAAGGTTAAGACTGGGTAGGGGTTAAGGTCGTCATGTTGGGATTAGGGATATGCCAACAGAAATGTTGGATGGTCTCCAGCAGGATATGAATACGAGCCTGGGTGGGGAATACAGCACTGAACTGAGAATCTCTCTACTAACTGTTCTAAACATGCCAGTTCAAGTGAAAAAATTATCTTACTGCAAAACACAAACTACATAATTTGCCAAAAGTTCAAATAAATGAGAATCAAGACGAAAACATTAAACCAAAATTGCCCATCTTCATTTTTCTTCTTCTTTGCTTAAACAAAAGTGCAGAGTTAAACACTTAAACTGAATTGCATTTGGGGGCTTGGTTCTGCACTTATGGACGTCCACGGGGGGGGCAGGGTTATGTAATTGAGGCACATACCAGAAGATAGCAGACTCGAATCCCAGGGGGCACTGTAGCCCTGCGCCAGGCAGTTCAGTGGAACCGCAACAGTAATTATCGACTTACGTAAAACGGACGTAAGCGAAGGAAAAACAGGCCGGCTCAGAGGTCTCTTAAGTAACACTGGCAGCTGAAGGCACTGCACACACATGCCATGGTGCTGGGAGCGGCCGGGCCCTGCTGCTGCCCTGCTGCTGGGTGTCGGGTTAGCGATGGTTAGTGGAAATGATCTGGGGATGGTTTCCTTCACTGCCTCTTCTGAAGCTGAGCCTCGCGGCTCACGAACTGGGGGAAGGATCTGCAGCAGTCAGGCAGCGAGCTGATGTCATGGACGTTCACCATAGCTACTACGCCCCCTAGCTGTGCAGTATCAGAAATCCACACCTTCTACCTCCAGACTCAGCACTATACCAGGAAAGGTACCAGAGGGACAATCAAAAAAAAGAACACAAGACACACGCAACTAGAAACCTTGAGGCAGCTCTCGGTATAAATTTAAACGCAGCGGTTTCAGACGCAGAAGTGACCGCTTCAGTCTAGTTAGACAAACGGCCAGTTCACAATTTATTTATGTGCTAGACTTGCACGTTACTACTATTAACACAGCTATTTTGGTGCATAGTGACGTCGCTACTGCCTCCGGTTTTGGCTTAATTCAGCGTTCCTGAAGGTGAGGAGAACGTGTTTAAATTTATTCACATTGTTAGCGTTGTGATGTTTTTTTGCCAAGTTGTTGCTTGAAGTCACAAACCCAGTTGTGGTACTTCTGAAAATCTCAAAGGACGTGTAGAAGTTAAAAAGGATACCCAAAAAAAGGACAGGTGTTTCTCCACCTGGTCCTCAAGGACCCCCAGCGAGCAAAAACATGGATGGTCTGATAGTCCCCAAGAACCGGTTTGAGAAACACTGTGTTAGCTCATTCAGAAGACCTATACCAGTCTTAGCGCATTGTGTTAGGTCATTCGGGAGACCTATACCAGTCTTAGCGCACTTTGTTAGGTCATTCAGAAGACCTATACCAGTCTTAGCACACAGATTACATGGTCACTCAGCATCCATCCAATGGCTGCAGTCTAGACACCAACACTTCAGGAGGGCCTCAGGATGCAGTACATCAAGCCCTGGTGAGATTTTATTGACCTCATCATGTATCTGACCTGTAAACCCCTAATTAGGAGTTTGGCCAATCATGTCCTCCTGTTTAGGAAGTAGGAGTCACGAAGGGCCAAGTTCACTCTATGCTGCTCATTGCCTGACAACCTCCTTCGTATCCAGAATCTGAACAACATGCAGCTAGAACAGAAAAGTGACCAGTTTCTGGCAAAATTCACCCATTAAACCCAACGGATTTGAATGTCAGCAAATGCCACGCTTGTTCCCAACTGGCTTCTGCCATCGGATGTGTTCATCGCAGTAACGCACAGCATCACAGCTTCCGTTTCTGTTTTCCTTTGAACCCTTGGTGCCATTAAAAAAAAGTAAAGATCAGAACAGATGGCCGAGAAACGAGTAAAACTGTCGGCTGCCCAGTGAGAGCCGCGCACCAGGACACCCCACATGACGGCCAGACAATCAGAAATGCAGACATCACTCGCTGCAAGTTTCCTGTGCCATTAAACTGACAAACATACTTAATCGCCTCCCTTTTATTGGGTCAATCTGCTTCACATTTCAGCAAATCCCTGCTGTCACTCTCAACATTGTTCACTGAGAACATCTTCTCAGATAGTGTTTAATACGTTATCATAATCTTTAAAGGCTTCAGGAAGAATACATAATATCTGAAACAAAGAAATTAGTTTTAGCATATTAGCACACAAAATATTTTACTGAACAACCCTACTTGAGATAAGAGGTTGGAAGATGGGGGATGGAGGGAAAAATGTATTACATAAATTATTACAGATTATATAAGCAAATCCCAGGCTAGTGGTGGCCCTTTGGATATCAATGGCCCAAAATGCGGGTCAGAACTGTGGGCATGATTTTTCTTTTTAACCAACTGCATTTCAGCTCTCATCCTATAGCCAATGACTTTTAACAATATAGCTGGCCCTAGGACACAGCGTGGAAACACGAACTGTGCTTGGGGCAACGGGACACGAACACGAACACGTGTATCGAGAATGCCGAGGCGTGTGCAGAGGCCGCTATCGTAGATAGTACACAGGTGAACGTCGGTAAAAAGCCTCCGTTAAGAGACCTGATATGCAAAGTGTTGGCTGGGCTGATGTTCATGACTTATACCGTCGCATCAAAGAAAAAAATGGGGGCAAATGCCCCCCCGCAGCCACCAAGCTCCTAAAAGGATTCAGCTTTCGGGGCTCACAGTACAAATGAGCAACTCTGGCGTAGAAGCAGTGTTAATGCCATGGCAACAGGAGAGGTCAAACGGATGCGATCGCATGAGGGAGGGGAGGCAAACAGCGGTGACGTGCCAGCAGGGTAAGTGCGAAATAAGAACCTTCACCCGCAAATCAATGACAACGACACCAAACGGTGCCGGCGGCGTCACCGAGGTGCAGATGGAGTTCGGCAGAAGCTCGCTGACCCCAATTACGGACGGCACCGCACCCCAGCTGAGGTCCGGCTCGGCTGCACGTGGCAGCACGCATGCCAGGGGGACCGCGAGTCCGCTCCGGGGGCGGGCCCAGCCCGCCGCCAGCCTCAGCGGATTGAATCGGCTCTCTACCCAGTCTGGGGGTGCCTGACTTTGAGGTGAAGATTTCCATAAAAAAAAAAATTATTTTCTAAAAGCTTGCACGACGACTGAATGACGATGAGGGAGACTGGAATGGAATAAGAGCCACATTTTGTCTCAGATTTAGTGACCATTACTGGAATGTATTTCAGCGAAGACACCAACATGAGGTGTTTCTATGGCCACTGAAGGGCTGAGATTGGGGTGGAGGATTATGGGTAGAACAGAGAAAGCTGGTCCAGACTGAAGTATACTGCTGTCCCTATGGCAATGTACCCTCACTTTACTCTACCAAGGTGGAGGTTCAGCTTCTTGACAAATATTATGTGATTTATCCAGAGATTACGGCCCCCCAACCCAAACCCCGATGCTCGGGGTCAGGACCCTTCCTGTGAGATGTCTGCCTTGTGTAACAGAAAGGGCGCCGGCTCACCTGTGGCTACGAAACACGTTGAGCAGGACGATGAGGGAGGCCAGGAAGTATAATGCCACATAGGGACCCCCGAAAAGTCTGGACAGCCCCCGGGTCCAGTGTTCCCAGCGAGCCACCTGCGGGAGACAGCAGCCAGGGTCAGAGCTTGTGGGACCGGGGCCTGGAGACCAGACCACAGTGAGTCCCAACACTGCCTGAAGATCCCTCCACCACACAAGAAGGGTCACTGCAGACGCTTCCGTGTGGCTCGAATGAGCTACTGAACCACATCCGGCCATCAGAGTCCCTCTCCACCTTCAAGAAACACCTCAAGAACCATCACTTGCAGAAACACCTCTACTAGCCCAATAACACTCCATGCTTAGTAGATGCTCTTAATGATGCACTTTCTAGTGATTTGAATAATTCTCTCATTAGGCTCTTGCTGCGATTGTACGTTGTGTAGCTGTGTAGCTCCTGCTTCCATACTGCTTACACCAGTACCTGGACATTCACTGGAAGCTCAGCTTAACTACTCTTACGCCAAGTTGACTCCCCAATTGCTATATTTATCTCGCTACGTCGATTTGGGCAAAAGTGTCTGTCTGTCTGTCAGTCAGTCAGTCACATTCCGTTTTGATGGGTCTGGGAATTTTCTCTTCTCCTGTTAGCAGGCAATTACTCTTCTGCGTATTAATGCAATTATGCAGATGAGGCCCATTGACTAAATGCACAACCTGCTGAGTCCCTGGCAGCTGCGGTCAGGTCGGCTTTGTGTTATAAACACTGCGTCCCGAACGCACAGTCAGATGGGAGGGGGGCGGGGGCTTGATAAAGAGACCAGGGGTCCAGAAGGCCCAGCTGGGCAAACAAAGGCCTGTCTGCACCATCTCGACCCGGAGGCTGTCATCACTGCCACGCCGCGATCTGCGGCCGGGCCGCCTTCACACCCCCCCATCTCGAGACGTCAGCATGGGGCACAGGAGCCGGGATAAACAACGGGAGCGACGCACTCGCACTCATGCGAAGCCAGACGAGGCGGCCATCCTGGCACGCGAGTGGGCGCGGCCAGACACGCTAAGGCGGCCAGCTAGCACGCCGCGGACAGGCACGCGAGTGGGCGCGGCCAGACGCGCTAAGGCGGCCAGCGGACAGGCACACAAGCACAGCCAGGATACGCACGTGTAGCCAGGCACTGCGGAGGGTAAACAGCCCACATATTATTTGGCACAAGATGGACAGAACCAGACATGGACTCACGAGGCGGGTCGAGTCACATGCCCAGCAATTAGGCCAAAGACAGCGGCTAAATGAAAAAGCTCTGCGGAGCACGACTACCTGACACACAAACGAAACGGGCGAAGCTTTCATATTACATCCTATTAGCGGATGCTGTTTTAGATTGGGGGGGTGGCCTGTACCACCACTGAGAAAGAAATGACAGACTCCACTGTGTGTTTCAGAGGCTAGAGGCTGAATCTCCACAGGGCTTCTGGGAAAAAGTTTCACTCGTCGTGATGCGAATCGCCAAGATAAACCAGCCTCTGGAGGAGGACGGAGACAGCTGCCGATTTGCCGCCCTCAAACTCACTAGGGACAATCGCCCCCAACATCATAGCTCCTAGGATCACAGAGGTACACAAAACACTCTATAATCTGGCGGTTATTCATGAGGTGTGTGTGCCGGTTCACCTTTCGTACAGTGACACAGCAGGGGCCGAGTGCCGGTTCACCTTCCGTACAGTGGGACAAACATCCTCGACGTCTATAAGCCCTAACACAGGCCTGCAACAGAACCTTCACAGCTCTCCCCGACGTAAACGTCAGTGTCACAAAGGAGGGGGAAAAAAAAAACAAAACGCCAGGACGTTTGCGTTACAACATCTGGTGTGACTAGGTCACTGCAGCTCTCGTGCGCCATGAATCACTTCAGATGTTGAACATGGGAGAGGTGCATTATGGGAAAAACAGAGTATATTCATAGCTGAAGCTCTGGAGCAGGGAGGAAAAAAAAAATGTAAATGAGCTTGGCGTGTGGCGCTTGGCGTGTGGCACGCACCACTGCATGTACGACCACGATCACATGCTCCTGCATTAGGACGTGAGATTCTGGGGCTTTTCTGAGTATTTTTTCCACTATCCTTAAAAGTTAAAGCTTTATTTCCCCATTAAAACACTTCAAGGCAAAAAACAACCTATTCACCTGATATTTCTGCCTAAAAATAATATGTGCATAATACCTACATAAACAGAAGACAAAGCACAACCTTTGTACCTCTGAGTATCTAAATTTAACCCACTAAGTTTAACAATCCTAGTCAGCAGAGCGATGTCACTGCTGGGCCCCTGAGCAAGAGCCATGAGTGCCAGGTGCTCCGGGGACTGACTGGTCCTGCTGCCCTGGTAAAAAGCTTCTGCTAAATAAAGAAAATGTAGAAGTATAATAGGTGGGCAGATTTCAGCTGTTCGGGATGGAACTATTAAAGCTCAGGTCATTCCCTGACACATTCAAATGAAAGCCCCTCCCAGCACATGCGGTCACCTCCTGTCACCTGTCAAAAGTCTTCTTTGAATGTTAGAGATGGAAACATGGATGGATTTGGCTTGCAGGTAATCCAGTCCGCAGAGGGGTGACTCATGAGCAGTTAATTGGAGCCTGTGTGTGTCTGTGTGTGTGTGTCTGTGGCGTTTGATTCACTCTTTGTGAAGTATCAGTGTGCATGACTGCGTGATGAATCCAAGGCCTCGTGTGTCGCGTGCGTCTGTCTTACTGTCCATCATGTGGCTCTGTGGGTTGTGTGTGTGTGTGTGTGGGACACATCTGAATGTGATCATGGCGAGGGTGCCAAACTCTGTGTGCGTGTGTGTGTGTGTGCCACTTTGCCCATGTGTCAGGCCCCGTGCGCACGCATGCAGCCGTGTCTGCAGCGCCCATCTCCTTTGCATCCACAAATCACTCGCTTCCTGTTTCCGTCATGGCTGTGCCGCCAGCCCAGGAAGTCACACTTGCAAACTTGTGCTGCTTTCTCACATATCAAAAAAGATCCAATCAGGTTCCAGGTCGATTCTCTCCTTGAGTTCAACTTCAGAAGACATCAGAGCAGATTGATCTCCAATAGCTGTCATTTTTGGTTCTTTTTCATCTAACCATTATCAAAATTTCCCCCAAAGAGCTTTACTCACACAGCAGTTACCCATCATTCCAGTCTCAATACCTACTTATTCAGCACAGGCCGTAAAGAGCTGAAGTTATGATGGCCAAGACGGCAGTGTCTTTGTTAGACAGCAGCGTCAGAGGGGCCGGACACCGGAACCGGGACACTGGAAGCAAGGACAACGGAACCGGGCTGATCTTACCTAACATACTTCCTAGAGCATTCAACAAAGGCCGCTGTCACTGCAAAGGCTCCATGTGTTTTTAGGACGCCAAGAGGGTATCTGACAGACCTCCAAATAAACAACTGAAAATAGAGGAAGTTGGTGCCCAAGATGGAAACCCTGCATAGAGAACAGGCTCTCGAACGAGTGTCGACTTCACGACCTGCAGCAGGGTCACCGAGCAGAGGAGGATCACAACGTCATGTATGTATTTATTTATTTAAAAGGATCGATAACATAGAACATGGTGTCATTTAATTGTGGAAATTAGAGACAGTCGGAAAGCAACAATAATAAAATCAACTAAAGAGAACCAAGCAAATAATAATAATAATAAAATGACATTACCATCATCATTCAGTGAATGTGTGAACTGATTAGGCTGAGTGTAATACTTCCCCATGATAGTGGGCATGTGTTGTGCATGAGCATGTGTGTGTCAGCGTTGGGGGAGATAAAAGCGATTCATTAGGACCTGGGTGGCCAGTCTTACCCACAAAGGGCCGTGTGTATGCAGGTTTTCAGGATAACCTTTAGGTCAGCTGTTCAAACCCAGGTGTGAGGACTCTTCAGCCAATCAGTCCTCTAATTAGTAATCTAATGAGGAAGCTGCAGCGAAGACCCACATACACAGCGGCCCCTTCTGGGTAAGATTGCCCACCCCTGCATTAGGAGGTACAGATGGAAGAAAGGAGGTAGAAACAAACAGGGAGACTGAATGGGGGGAAGGTTGTCATAAAGTCAGCCAAGGCAGGCTGGGGCCACTGTGCACCGTGTGCAGGCCAGAGAGGTATGGCAGCCCCCAGGACAGTGCCGGCAGCCCCCAGGACAGTGCCCCCACCCCCGGCAAACCACGCCCCCACAAACCGAACCCCCGGCAAACCGCGCCTAGCACAAGCTGCTATTCTAGGATGGGTTTTGTCTTTTTCTTGGTTTGTTTTGGGTTTTTTCAGTATGAGCAGGACAGCAAGTGCTGATCTAGTGTGATGCATTGACAGAAGCAGGTCATGCAGGTCGGTCCAGTCAGGGGCAGGAGAGATCAGTAGGCAGGAGAGATCAGTAGGCAGGAAGGCGGCCACCGGAGGGCCACCACCACCAAGCAGCTCGGGGACCCAACCCCCTGGAGAAAGAGGGCAAAAGAGAGGGGAGGTAACAGAACAGACTGCAATCCTTGGAAGTGGTGAGATTAGGGGCCCGGTGAAGTCAATACTGGAAGAAATGGGAGGTGAGAAAGGGGGGGAAGACAGACAGACAGACAGACAGACAGACAGACATAGAGAACGTAAAGACAGGATTGCAGATACATGTGATGGCTGTGGGTGGTGCAACTGTGAACAGAGAGGAAAATAATAATAATAATAATAATAAAAGTAATTATGAAACTAAAATGGGGAAATGTGTGGCCAGTGGGCACAAAATATTTTGCTTTAACCATCAGTAAAGCTGAAAATATAGAAAAGACAAAGAAATGGAGGGAAGGGAAGAAGTAGAGAAAAAGTGAAGTAGGTGCTTCATACTGTAGGTAAGTAGAGCAATGAGACATTCAATGCAAAGGTGGCAAGCGAACAATGACAGGGAGACCACAAGGCTCTGCACTGGGACCACTGCTCTTTTTCCATCTGTACAAACTGCATAAATGTCACAAAGTGGTTAAATCCGCAGATGGTACCATTAGGGGTAAACCACACCAGACTCCTCTACCGAGAGGAACTAATGAACGTTACAGAGTGGGCAGACATTTCGCAGATGAGATCTTCCCGTAATATTAACCGATCTGCGAAAAGGACGTTGCAGA
Organism: Mormyrus hasselquistii; assembly: GCA_026779605.1. Lineage (NCBI taxonomy): Eukaryota > Metazoa > Chordata > Actinopteri > Osteoglossiformes > Mormyridae > Mormyrus > Mormyrus hasselquistii. Next base: position 4,006,425 of record JAODKE010000101.1, read on the forward strand.
TTTCTGTGTGATCTACCAGGAACGACGAAGATGGTTCCTGGTCCCCTGGGGCAGCTGTATGACGACTGGCTGCAAGCTCTAGATCTGCTGACTAATTTACTACAGAATCACAGTGTAAATCACAGCCAGACCATGTGACATGAGAGTGGGTGAATGTTGACAAAAGCACTGGGGGATGTGGCAGCGTCCCAGGTGGGGCATCAGGGAACGGGTTCGAGAAGTTGTTATATAACAAATATTAACTGAACTGAACGAATGAGCTCACCGCTAATGTTCAGCCAACCCCGGAACCACCCCCCACGAGACACTGCCTCCCAGACCAGTGCAGTGACTTCACCACGCTCTCCTCCAGTGGTACCCATGCTTCTCCCATGCTGCCATCCCATAATACTCTCCCACCTGCTGCCTCCCAGACCAGTGCAGTGACTTCACCACGCTCTCCTCCAGTGGTACCCATGCTTCTCCCATGCTGCCATCCCATAATACTCTCCCTCTGCTGCCTCCCAGGTTCAAAAAGCCCACATCCCCTTCAAACCCCAGTTGACATTCTTTACATTGAGGCACTAATAGTGTTTATATTGCACACTGGCTACCAATCAATGCAGAGCAAATAAAATATATTCATACAGACACACACACACAAATTCTCATACTCAAACACACTTACACATTCCAATACACACACACACACACACACTCACACTGAAGCACACTCACTCAATCTCGCTCCGCACTCACTCACATTTGCAGCAGCATTGCACCACATTTCACAGAGACCGCACATAAAAAGCCCCTCACCAGGATAAGTGAGGAACATTTTATATGTTTATTTTCATAGACAATATTGCACAGGAATCTGTACCAATACAGTGAACTTTTAACAGGAAAAAAAATCTAATTGCATAAAACACTGAATAACAGGATAAGACTTTGAAATCCTTTTAATGAAAAATACCGCAGGCTGTACATCTTCATGGAAATGTGTATGTCTTTCCTCTGCTTTTTTTCTGCCAATATAAAGATAAAACAGCTCACAATTACATGAATAGATAGCGTTTTACAGAGGGGCTTGGGGTGAGGATACTTTCAGCCTATCAGAGCACAGAATCCAATAACTGCTTTCAAAAAGAAAGAAAAAAGGAAATTCTACATGTATTTAAAAAAAGCCCATAATGAAGAAGCCATTTCAGGAAAGCGACTGCTCTCAGCGAGGACACATGAGACCACTTACGTGAGCGATCACAGCTACCCTGACATTTCAGGACGATCTGATTACATCACATTTCTGGGCACACCTGATAAGTGGGGGACATCCGAGGAGAGCTCGAGGTCCACAAGGAGAACGAGCAGGACCTTCTGGCAGCTGCGGTTTGACAAACTCATGGGTATAAAAAGCACATTATTCTGGCTGGTTGCAGAGGTCATGTGACAAAAACAAACTTAGTTTTCATTTCTAGAAGTGCTGAGATTCCATTGACGGCAACTGTCTTTAATGAATAATCTGCGAGACTTGTGGATGCGTGCGTCTGCCAAACCAAGCCGCACACACATCAACAGACACTAAAACACAGATGTAAATACACTAGGGCTGCCACTAACAACTATTTTTTTAACAACTATCGATTAATCTATCAACTCTTTTACAGATTAGTCGATTAATCTAGATGATTAAGTTTCCTCCATTTAAGTTCATTTACAAACTGCAAAACCTTGCGTCATTGCTGGGCTTTAGATAACGGACACCAGCTTTTTGGCAGTATAAGAACGTTACTCACGCCCACAATTCAATAAGCAGAATAGTTGAATGCTTAAAATATTAATGATGCACAAAAGTTCCTCATGCTTAGTAAATTTGGTTAGTGAAGCACTTTTTTTGGGTAAATATTTTAATTTTTATTTCAATTCACATATTATTTTATTTATTTATTTATTCAACGACTTTAACAATTTAGTTTTAGCTTATGATAACAACACTGGTCCGAACAAGCCCAATATGCACCAAGATCGTCACACCGGCACCATCAGGCAATGCAGAATAGGCCCAGATTTTAGCTTAAACATTTTCTCAAACACTTATTCAATAAAAATTATAAGGTAGCAGGCAGACAACTTCATGGCTTTAATAATGGCTATATGTAGCAGTTATGTAGCAGAAGATATTAAAGAGCTATCCGTGCTGATGGTAATTTAATAAACATGAATAGAACAGTGGTTTTGCCTGCTCTGGGGGACCATCATCTGGAATAGCACTTGTGCGCGGCGCTCGTGCATAGCGCTCGTGCCGTGCGGCATGCCAACGAAACTTTGTAAAGCGTATAAGCCACCTTTTGTCCTGTGATAATCTCATAATTTCATGGTGACATTGAAGCAAAACATTTGATATAATGAATTAGAAATCAAAGAGGTAATTCCATTAAAATAATTTTGAAAACGATGCATGGATTTAACCATGACATGGTGGAGCAGCGGTTAGCACTGCTGCCTCACACCTCACGCCTGGGTCACATGTGTGTGGAGTTTGCATGCTCTCCCCGTGTCGTCGTGGGGTTTCCTCCGGGTACTCCGGTTTCCCCCCCACAGTCCAAAGACATGCTGAGGCTGAT